>CM045571.1:20964305-21427523 GCA_024721245.1 Mitragyna speciosa
AGTTTATGTTGTTTGACAGATGAGATATTGAAAGTATCCCACCATTTTGTATAACCCTGTTTGACCAAGATGGGTGGTTGTTTGTTTAATATTTTACTGTTTACTTGTTTGACAAATTCAAACTTCCACTGATATACCCAAGCTAAGGAAAAACTTGGAAAAAAAAAAGTGTATAGAAGTTGGGATGAAGATTGTGTTTGAAAATCTGTTTTGGAAGTAGTCATATGCTTCTGCTACCTCAGTTGGAAGGATTTGCTAATTTGGTCCGAAGATACTCCATGATTGATTGAACCAAATTTGGAAATCATATTTGTTTGTTCTCTTAAAATAGAATAACCAAGAGCGTTTATATTCTTTATTATGGAAGAAAAAGGTTTGAAACCAAACTTATTTATAGTCCCAATAGTTAAAGTCTGGCAGATAGAATGGTTCAGAAAATTGTCTAGGTTGATTGAGATTAGGTGTCCAGTCAGATGATTTAAGAACTCTAAGAATTTGGGCGCATGAATTGGTGATCACTGGTGCTTTCTCATACGGGTATGGTTTGATTTATATAGATTTGTATCTACCAAAATATTTGGTAAAAAAGTTAATTTTTATTACTGTTTGGGGAATGAAGTAAAATTTGGAGGAAAAACCTACTTAGCAACATATAGCGAGTTATTTTGCCAAATTCTAGTTCAGTTTGTAGGATTGTATAGAAAGATTGATTTTTCACATACTGTGATTTAGGTTGGATGATGATGAGGAGGCTATTTGGATTATTTGTTTAGAGGATGATGTTTGCTGGCAGAATAGTATTCTTGGCTTCTGTATGCTGCGTGTTCTAAATCTCGAACATCTATAGGCTTGAAAAAACCTTTCACATGAGTGTTAAGTTTTTGTATTTGCTATCTTCTTGCGTCGGGCAACATCCTGTCGATGATTTTGAAGTTGGAGTACGTTAAAGTAAGGTTTGGTTGCATAGCCATGAGGCTGGTGGATTTGTTTCAGTAGTCGATAGCCAAAGGATTGACTAGTTAAGGATTGTGATTGGGTGTTTGTGCTATTTCGTAGAGGATGAGGTGTGATTGGAAGAGTTTGAAAGCCCTTTCAGTTGAACAGGCTATTTGTCTAGGTTTGGAGGTTTTTTTCTTCCAAGGCATGTTTACCTTCCCTGCAAAAATTCACGAGTTAGATAATTAGGAAGGGAGTTTAAAGTTCCCTTGATACATTCAATATCAAATTGAAAACAGATAAAATGGCTTGTCATCTTGCAAAAATCTGTTTAGAGGCAAGGTTTTTGACATCTTTTTATAAAACATCTTTTATAGATTTACAATAAATGCGTAACAAAAATTTTTAGTTTAGCAAATCAGATTGAAATTTTGATATGCACAGAACATTGCCAAATTTCTTTTTGGATGGTCGAATAATTCTGCTGAGAACTATTCCAATATTTTGATACAATGCAATAATATTTTTCTTATTATTTTGTTTGTGTTTGAGTATACTACCACAACCAATGTCAGAGGTATCAGTTTCAACAATTTTTGGTGCATATGGGTCAGGTAGTGTAAGGTTAGGCAAATTTTTTGTGTGAAATTTTAGGGTTCGGACAATCAAAATATGTTGATCAGTCCAAGATGGAGGTGTATTTTTTGAGACGGTCATATAGTGAGTTTGGTAAGGTTGCTTAAATTTAGGAATAAAGTCTGAAACATAGTTTAAGCAACCAAGAAATCTTTGAAATTGTTATTTATATAAGATCTGATCAGGAAATTTTTCTACAAATTGAAGAGATCTTTGGATAGAAGTGATTGTTTCCTGGAAAAATATTATGCCCAAGAAATCGAATTTTTAGCTGAAATACCGACTAATTTTCTTTTAAGAGATAACTAGCCCGTTGATTTTTACTTGGTGAAACAAGGTATTAAGGTGTTTAAAATATTGATCAATAGAATTGAAAAAAATTAAGACATCATCAATGTAGACGATGATGAAGGTTGAAAAAAAGATTGAAAATATCATTCATAATCATTTGAAATTCTGAGGAAGTATTTTTGAGACCGAAAGGCATGACATTCTATTCGTAATGTCCAAATAGAACTCTGAAATGCTATTTTGTATCTATCTGAAGGATAGATTTGAATTTGCCAAAATTCAGATTTCATGTCGAATTTTGAGAAAATTTTAGCAGCATGAAGGCGTTGTAGGATATCCTTTTTGTTTGGATAGGATATCTGATCCATCTGAAAGCTTTGTTTAAAGACTTATAGTTGATAACAAGTTTGGAAACTCATTCTATTCTCTGAATTTTTGTTGACATAGAATTCTAGACAACTCCAGGAGGATTGGCTTCGGTCAGATAATGCCTTTCTGAAGTAGATCATTGATTTCTTTCTTGCAGTATTGAAGAAGATCTTGATTCATTTGTATTTGTCTCACCTTCGTTGGAATTTGTCTTTCGTCAAAATCTGTTTTATAAGGCAAAGTGACTGTATGTTTTTTCCTATTCCAGAATGCTGTTGAATTTCAGAATATACTTGCTCTTGAAATTTTGTTTAAAGTGCCTGTATCCTGCTTTGAATGTCCAGGTATTGAAATTGTTTCTCAATACGCTTGTATTGGATTTCTTTCTTGAGGAAGTTTATCTAATTAGTCTTGAGAGAGATTTGATTCAAATCTCTATGAAGTTTTTGTTTAACAAAAGGAACAAGAACTCTTCCCTTGAATCTGTCAGGTAGCATTCCTTCTTCTGTTTGTCTGTAGGGAATTATCTAGTTGATGAAAAAGTCCCAAGAATAACTGGGTTAGTTTGATCCTTGAAAAGTAAAAAAGAATCATATATTGTTGCTGATTGAAATCTGGTGGCCACATCAGTGAGTTTGTAATTAATTTATAACTTTGTTCCGTTTGTTGATCGCAGTCTGTCTTTAATTTTTTTAAAATATTTGGTAGAAACTTATCTTTTTGGATACAGCTCAGATCAGCTCCTGTGTCAAATATGACTGAAATTTCTAGGATGAAATCGTCTTGAATAACTATTTGGATTTGAACTTTTCATTTCCTGGTAGAGATATAGAAAATCTTGTTTATGAAATCTCCTGTTGTTGTCGTTGGTTAAGGCTATTCGTCATTTTTCTGCCGATTATCCCTATCAGTAATGAGATCTTGATTGACAAATCTATCAAGTTCTTGTCTGGTTTTAACAAGTCTGATTTTTTTTTGAGCAAGACAATTTCAGACTGGAGGTCTTAGGTTGTAATAGCTGTCTTAAGTTTGTTTGGGAACCTGTTCAGGATATCTGTGAGATTGTAGGTATTGACTATTCTAGAATCTTTGTAAAAAGGATTTGTTTGGGTTGTTGAGGTTGAAGTTGTAGGAGTGTTCAAAGTTTCTTTGAATTTGTCAAAGTAAAGTTTTCATTTTTCAGGCTCATTAATGCTTTCAATAAGATCAAGCATTAAATCTTGTTCTTTGATCAGGACATTGATTTTAGGATTATGGTCATCCTTTGTTTCACTGGATTGCGAAGCAAAGTCATCTTCCTATAATTGATTGATGTCATCGTCTAATGAGTTTATTTCTTCATCTGTTTGTCCTGAAATATCAAAATCACTTGAGTTAGTAAGCAAATTTGATATTTATTGTTGTAGTTGGTCGTCAAGTTGAAGGGACTGAATTTTCTTTTTGAGTTTGTAATATTTGGCTATGTAGCCCGATTTGTTACACTTGAGGCAGATAATATCTGGCAAAGCAAAGAATTTTTGTTTTGATTTAGGGTTTTGAAAGGTAGATTACTTTTTTGATTTGAAATGAGGTTTTCTTCTGGATTGATATCTCGATTGGTAATAGGTGAATTTTTTCTCTTTGTAAGGGATATACCTTTTCTTTCTGGTTTTAGTGTGGCATGATGGAAGACCAAATTGCTCACAGAAAGATTCAAGATCTTTTCTTTGTTGTGCTCTGTCTTTGGCCAATTGTTACATTATTTTGTCTTGTCTGCAAATTTTTAATGCAACTTGTTGAATCTGACTTGTGAGTTGTCCATAAGTGAGTTGTTCATATGGTACTACTCTGTTTTATTGAGTTCTAAGTTTTTCTCGAATAAGGTCTCTGAGTGATTTTAGAAGATCATCAAGGCATTTTTCCTTCAAATAGGTTTGATTGCCATCAGGCCTGGCATAGATCCTGTTGGGGAATGTGTCTTTGTACCACCGAAAATCAAACAAATTCCTATATTTGAGATTCTTAAGTAATTCAGATGATTTTTCTTTGAAGATTTCTAAATCACCAATAAAAGTTTTAACAATAGAAAAGATTAGTGTTGAAACAAAATCTGGAATTATTTCTCCATTTCTGAAGATTGGTTGTCCATGAGTGTCCATTTTAATGGATTCCATGATATTGTGCTTATCATCGGCGGATAAATGTTCATCCCACCATCCTTTGAGTTGACTCATAAATCCTGCGGTAAGAATATGAGCAGCTAATTGTTCTATATAACCATGAACGGTTCTATATGCTGTGGCCACCATAGTCATTTGCTGGAAGATTGTCATAATATTGTATTTAAACATACCATCTATACTCCATTCATAGATGTTGTTTGCATTGTAACTGTTATGTAAGACATTGGGTTTTTCTTCAAAGACAACATCTAGATGAGTTGCTCAACAATAATAAAGCTTTTGGGATTTTTTTCAGATTTGGGAGTAAGGTTGAAAGATAAGTTTAGATAGTTGATTTTCAAAACTATCTTGTTTAGTTTCACTGTCTGTTTTTTGTTCTAAGACACAATTGGATTGGTAAACTGAGGTTGAAGCTGGCTCGTTTGACCTTTGTTTGGTAGTAGGGGTAACAAAGGATTCTTCAATTTTTTGAAATATCTGTTCTAATTCAGTGAGTTTTTGTCGTAACAACTGGCCATATTTTTTTGGTATTTTATATGGTTTAAAAAGAGGAATTGATGGAAAGGAAATTGAAGATGAAACTTGTGATTGTGATACTGAGAATTTGGTAATAAGGTATTGACCTATGGTTTGAAAGTATTTGTTTGTGTAATTATTTTACTCGTAGATACCCTATATATTCTGGGCATCTACAGGATCTTTGGATTTGACCTTTTTGAGTTTGAAAGGAGTGGCTGATAATTTCACAGCTTTGTAGTTGATTATGACTGGCTGAGAAGGTAGAAATTCTGCATATACTTCTCCATATATAGTTTGTCATTTCTGTGTGACACAGACAGAAGAATAATCTGATTGTTCTATCTGTGAATATAATTCAAACCATTTAAAGAACTGAATGTGTTGTTGTTGTTGATTCATGAACGCATAGTATTTGTCTTGGATTTGATGTCTGGCATCTCCTTAGAATTTGATAAGAAACCATTGTCGTTTTGCAGAATTGTGTTCCACATAAAATTATTTGCGGAGGAACTCCTTGCTGATCTGTAATGGAGAATCTACTGATAAAACCCTTAATTGTCCTGGAATCTGTCCAGTATTTTCCAAAGTATCAGTCATCGTTGAGTATGTTGGAGATCTAGATAGATCATCATGCTCTTGATGTTTTGGGCCAAAATTTTCTATTTGTACTGTATATCTAGCTTGTGGGATTCTAACTACAAAGTCTAGATCTTGAATGTTGGTTGCAACTAATGAAGTGGATCTGCGTCCTTGAATAAAACTCCTTCTTGACAAATCCATATTGATTGTGGAAGATGTCGAAAATTTTTGACTGCAAGATCTATCAAAATGGATTTGAACATATCATGTGGGATATTGAGTGATACTTGAGACAGTTGTGCTTTGTGCTGGAAGAGTAACTTGACTCCATGTGATTGATCTATGAACTAAAATGTTAGATCTCATAAGATCTATTTGAAAGAGAGTAGTTTCTCCCTTTTTGCTTCTCATTTTTGCTCTAGTATTGAAACCTGAATTCATTGCCTTGTATTGGATTCTGTAAATGATAACAACAGGAAGAGAACCAGATTTTGTTTTGTAATTTGTAATTTTTATATATAGTGTTAGAGTGTCCAAAATGTTTCGGTCCTGCAAAGAAACTGTAAAGTTTGAAAAACTGCCAAAATAAATTGGTCCTTTGCACAAGCTTGTTTCTGCCATACATAGTAGAGAGTCATTGAAGTTTAAGAACCTGCAATCTCTTAAACATAATAGAAGAGATACATTAAGTCCTCTTGATAGGGGTTTTGCGGCAATCTGTACTAGTCCAAGATGTAGATAGTTGTATTTCTGCTTGTGTTTTTCGATGGTTTTTCGGGACAACAGTTTTATCTCCCAGTTTGGTATCAGAGCCAAAAGGAGAAGTGGGGTGGTAACTATGTTTTAACCTGTTACAATATATTGTTCATTTAGATCTGAAAACTTCTAACTTTATTCTTGAATTTATGTTTATGCATGTTAATTGCCAACGTTGGGTCCTGGCAGTAAGACCTTGAGTGGCTGTAAGACCTGTAGCACTGTTGAAGGGGTTGGAGAAATCCAACCTGGTATAACCATAAAGGACAAGATCTAGATTAAAATCTTATAAATCTAAGTTAACTTTAATATAATTTGTTAAAAATATAATTTTTATCTCCTGGATCCCAAAGGTATTTGTACCGAGGGGAAAGGGGTATTACAACTTAACTGTTTACCACTTTATTATCTTTGTCGATTTACTTGTTCATTTCTTATTCTTACAATTTTCTTGATTACTTTTGTTTTAATCATGTCTTCTTTATTTAGAAATTTTTCTAAATCATCTGCATCATGATCTTCATCTTCTTCAAACATCATTAAAGAAGAAATCAATCTGGAAAATATTGAACAATATATGACGTCATTCGGTCGACCCCCAGTCGAACTCATTGACTCCTAACCTATAAACTCAACCGAGTCGATATCTGATCCGAGTCTGAAAACATAGGTCTTTTTAGGGAAGGGAGGGAGGCAGAGTGTATATATTTAAAGTTGAGGGGGGTAAAGTGTAACCAATCTCTTAGTTAAGGGAGGCAAAGTGTTATTAACCCTTTTTTGGGCTCACAACAATAGTTTCCATATCCAATTTGCATCCAAGATTCGGAATTCCAATTCAAACCTCTCCTAAACTAACAAATCGAACCCTAAGCATCAATTGACATAAACAACCACAGACCACCTAAAACTATTCCCAAACCACCAACCTAATATGAACCCTGCTCAAAAATTTTCTCCAATGACTATTCACACCATTAAAGCATAACTCAATTTAGAGAATTTCAACTCAATCAAATAAAAAATATAATAAATTCAATAAAAAGGAGAAACATAATTACCTTTATCCACGCGATGAACAAGTGACTAATCTCAGTTGCTCTAATCTCAGTTAATCCATGGTTCTCTTGTTCTTCTTTTTTTTTTTTTTTCATAGATTAGAAGTGTAAAAGAAAATAATCAATAAACTGAGCAACTACATTATCTAATATGATAAATAAAATACTATTTAATAATAAGCCCTTTTATTTATGCTTATTCCCTTATATTATTACTAATCAATCACGGTCTGGGGTTTAACACTTCTTGCCATTGAACACATTGTTATGTCGGTTTCACTGTATTTAATTCTGTAAAATTGACCAAAAGACGACAAGCATGCCAGAATTATGGACCAGCATTGTAACTGAATGAATTGACGGGTCCACAAGTAAATCACAGGCCTAAGATGGTTACTATGGGGCTTTTTGTTGTATTGTGAGTGTCTCGTTGTGGGGATTTGTGGACGATGAGTTCTTAAACTGAAATTTTTTTTTTATTTTTTTTATTTTTTCAAATGACAATCAAAGAAGAAAAGATCAATATACAATAAAGATGCAAAACTAAAAAAAAGAAACTAATAATTTAATTTAAAAAAAAAAAAAAGAGATACGAATGGGAAGGGCTGAGTGCATTGTATTGCCACTAATCACGTATCTCATTTCTTTTCGCAACATTACTCTTTTGTTTAGGAATAAGTGCAATTACAAAATTGTTGGGACAAAAAAAAAAAAAAAAAAAAAGATAGGAAGAGGTCATGGCCCTTGTGGAACGGTCAAAACTTGTCGGCCACACAAAGCTCTCAAGTCAAGAATAATAAATTCTTGCATGGCAAGAATGAGAATGCTCTTGACGGACGGAGAAACTTCGCCTGTTTATGCTATATATAACCGATCTGCATCAAAGTAATTCAAGTGAGGAAATTATATTATAACACGAGATATCAATATGGGAACAATGGATATTTCGCCTAGCAAAATTCATATTTTTGCCTTTCCATACCCAGCTAAAGGTCACTTAAATCCCATGTTGCATCTCTGCAACCGTTTAGCATCGAAAGGTTTCAGGATAACATTGATCACCACAGCTGCAACATTCAAGTCTTTGACTACCAAAGCCATCAACTCCATGAGAATTGAGTGTATTTCTGATGGTTTGGACAAATTCGATGAAGGTGACATGCAAGGTTATTTTACACAGTTGAGAACCGCTGCTTCAAAGAGTTTAGCTGAACTCATTGAGAAATACAGAAGAAGTGATGATTATCCTCCAAGAATTGTGATTTATGATTCAATGATGCCGTGGGTTTTGAATGTAGTTCAACCGATGGGCCTCCGCGGAGCTGTATTCTTTTTTCAATCTTGTGCCGCTTGTGCCGTTTGCTACCATATGGGTCAGGGAACAATAAAGCTTCCCCTTGAAAAGTCTGTAAAAGTTCCTTCAATGCCAGCACTAGAGAGTAATGATCTTCCTGATTTTCAATTCCTCCCGGATCCAGATGGTGTTGTTACGAAGCTGCATCTTGACCAGTTCTCAAATATTGAGAAAGTTGATTACATTCTTTTCAACACTTTCTACGAGTTGGAGGAGGAGGTAAGTTGGGAACTTTATTTAAATCCGTAAACATAATATCCATTGCAGATAATTCTTTTAATTTTGTCAAATTAGATCACCATTTGACAATCCATACATTGCATAAATTTTAATCATGGATAAAAAGATATTATTTGTCAATTTGATGCTTTGTCAAACATGTGAAACATAAACGTTCGGCCTACTAATGTTTGGAGCTAATAATGTTCTCCAGAAAATGTCCTCTGTTTCTAACAACAAGCAAGTTAATTTAGAGGTAAAGTGCACATTTCAACACTTGATAATCGCATTTCTGTTACTATAAATATCAGATAGCAACTTGGATGGCAGAAAGGTGGCCGATTAAGACAATAGGACCAACAGCTCCATTAAATTTTGTAGACAAGAAACTCAGGAGTACCACCAAGGATCAATCAAATTATCTGTTCGAAACAAACACTGAATCTTGCTTAAACTGGTTGGACGAAAGAGAAACAGGTTCTGTAGTTTATGTATCTTTTGGGAGCGCGGCGGCACCTGGAGAAGATCAAATAGAGGAAGTGGCAGAGGCCTTATTGAAGTGCAACTGCAAATTCCTCTGGGTGGTCAGAGCTGAAGAAGAGAGTAAGCTTCCAAAAAATTTCAAATCTGAGTCTTCAGAGAAAGGCCTAGTCATAAACTGGTGTCCTCAGCTTGAGGTTTTAGCTCATCGGGCCGTGGCGTGCTTCGTGACTCATTGCGGATGGAATTCAACTATTGAAGCTCTGAGTTCAGGTGTGCCAATGATTGCAGTGCCACAGATGGTAGATCAAACTACAAATGCTAAATTCGTTGCAGACGTATGGCAAACTGGGCTGAGAGTTAAGGCTAATGAAAAAGGAATTGTCACAAGAGAGGAATTTGAGTACTGTATAAGAGAAATTATCGAGAGTGAAAGGGGGAAAGAGTTCAAAAGAAATGCCATCAAATGGAAAGAATTGGCCATAGAGGCAGTACGTGAAGGTGGAAGTTCTGATAGAAACATAGATGAATTTGTAAGCGTGCTTTTGTCTGCAGTACCCTAATGTATTTCCCATTCTGTTTGCAATGCTGGGCTGAAGACACCTGTAATTAGGATTCTTTAACTCACAACCCAATAATAAATTAGGGCAAGGTTTGATTTTGCTTGCCATTGTTTCTAATATCCATTTCATAGGACATTGGATTATATGAATACTTCTTAGTTCTAATTATACAATTATACTATTCTCATTGGGTGTTTATATCGTTTTAGACTTAAATTTTTAGAAACGGCCACACTTTATCTCATTTTTACTTGAAAAATATGAAAACCAAACACTTAGGATTGAAATCAAAATACTATTGTGCTTCCAATTACACACATAGTGTTCTTTGTCTCATTCAATTTCAGTCTTGATGTTGAATCAAATATTAAGTCATGGTTCCACCACTGGTAATTTTCTAACATATGCTTTAGCTTGGCCCTTTTGAACATACAAGAACTTGTGTATGACTTTTCATAATACACAAATTTTTAGTTTGCTTAGTAACTTTTCAACGTAAATCACGGGACCGAAATAGTTAAATAAAGTTATTAGTAGTTCATAACTCTAGATATTATATACTAATCATCATTCACTTCTTCCATCAGCTGGGGCAAACATGGGGTTATAATCACATCTTCTTTAAGCCTTTACGCCCTTGCAAAACCCAATAAAAAATTTGTAAGTGTCACCACATAATGGGTGTGTGGTGACATTTACAAATTTTATATCATTACAATATAGCCCCCAAAAGCTAAAAAAAAAAAATTATAATTTTTTTTAAACTTTTGGGGGACTAAGTTGCAATGATATAAAATTTGTGAGAATCACAAGTTTCTTGTCTTTTAGTGGGAGTGAGGAAGGCAGATTGTGCACTAGACAGGGTTGCTTTCATAGCCTTAATTATTCCTTTGGGATCAACTCTCTCCTGCCGGGGGCGAATTGCTAGTCTTATTCTCGCACCACGAAGAAGAAAAAGCAAAAGGTACAAGGCTGGCATCTGGATATAAAGAATATTACTAATGGATAATCCCTCAATTATTTTTTTGCTTCCTGATGCTGATCATCATTCAAATGTATTGGAATTCCATTTTCTGGAAAGAAGGCAGCTTCCAGCCATTACAGAAGAACCAAGAAGAGACGAATTTTGCTTATTTTAATTGCTACTACTTGGTCAATTGGTCACTTAAATATAGGTTATGGGATTTGGTTTTTGTATTTTCTCTATTTACTAATACTCTTTTTTGGTAATTGATCTGCCACATAATTATATATTGAATCCATCCTAATCAAATTAATTATAAACATTGACTAAAATTTCATATAAATTCTACTAAAAAGAGTAATTCATCTGATGACATGATTTCTAATTGAAATTATATCTACTTAACAGTAATAGCGGAAAAAATGTGACTCGATCATGGATGGATCATGACGAATTATTAACTAGTTTTTTTTTAAGTAATTGTTAACTAGTTAATTGACAGTTCTTTGGTTGGGACCCACCACAACTATTTAACGCTTTTATTTGTTTCGTTTCTTCCAATCAGTTACAACTATTAAATTATGACTGACATTGACTTAGGTTCGTTTGGTTCACAGATAGGATGACGTAAGATGATTCATCCGGGATTCGTAATCCTTGGATGAATCATTCTCAGATTTGTAATCCCATTTGTCCAGTGTTTGATTTGTACATGATTTTATGGGATTTCTTCAGAAATAGTATCATCCTGTGTTTGGTTAGAAATTTGATTAATATTTTATTGACCAAAATAGCCTTACATTTGTATAATTATTTTTATTCAGTAATCCAACATGTATATTCAACTAATATTATAAGAATTATAATATGGTAAACTATAAATATGATAGTATAATGAATTATTATTTTTATTTGGTTATTCAACAAATAATATTCAAATAGTATTACAAAAATTATCATATCAATAACATAAATGCAATGATTAAATGCATTACTATAATAGACTAACAATAAAAAAATAGTTTTTTAAATAAATCAAAGTTTGTATCAAAAGATTACCTGCATCATATATTGATTTTTAGGTAAAATATAGTTTGATAAAATAAACATAAACAAAAAACAAACAAACCTAGAGAAAATAAAGATAAATTAAATATAAGAAAAACATAGTTCGTATGATTTGTATCATTGAAGCAAGGTGCGCCCAACTTGATCATCAACGAGGACAAATTGAAAAAGGACAATTAAAGTGAACAGGTGAAACAACAAAGTAGGAATCCCTGCTCAATCCTTTGATTGCATATTGTTTTTCCATAGTTGTGTTCAACAGATGGAATCAAGAACAGTCAAATTTTGAAGCACTAATAGCAATTTAAGATACCATGATCATCATCATCAACACAGTGTACCTGCAAGCTAAAATTTTAATGCACTCTATTTATTTCTTCCCAAAAAAAAAAAAAGAAGACTTTTACAGCAATGTTGGATTCTTTAATGGGGTAACAACAGCTTTCACTTGCAAGTAATTCTGGAGACTCTATTCTCCTTCTGCTCTGCCCTGGACACTTATCTTATACCCCGCCCTCAAACAACCCCCCCCCCCCCCCCCCTCTCCCAACCCAAAACAAAAACTCCAAAAGGGAATTGCAGCATCAAATGTATCAAGCAATCAATCTACACTGTTGAGGCTGTGTCAAGGGAATTGCAGCATCAAATGTGTCAATATATTGGCTGTGTCAAGGCTATGTGTAAAGACTCCTGCAGCCAGTCCATATTGAGAGTTATTTAACCATCTTATCACTTCATCAAAATTTCTGCAATATGCATACAAAATGGTTAGAGATTTCAGCGATAGTGTCCTGAAATGAGCCGAATGTTATCAAAATTATTGGTTATCTTAATTCTTGTTTCAACCTTAGATACAATCATGCGAAAAATTAACACAGGGTTGCTATCTTAATCAAACGGTTATTCGATTAGGGTTTAGAATCCATATTAAAATCCATAATTATTCAACAACAAATAATAAAATCCATAATCATCCATAAACATATATTACATGAAAACCCAACACCAATGAATATCCATATTAAAATCCATAATCATCCATATGACCTTCCATTAAAGAATTGATTTACTTAAATTTCTGTTGTTTTAAAGAAGAAAAGAAAACAAATAAAGAGGAAGATATCGTCCCACTTATTAATCTACTGTAGAATATCGAATATGGATGATTTGGTGTCTGGTCGTAGTTGGAAAAATCAAGAACATATCCCTTTACTCATTCCAATCAAGCATAGAAGTTCTGGAGGAGCGTATATTGTATTCTATGATTATTAATTAATTTCAATTTATAAGTTATAGAAGTTCAATCAAAAACATATTTCTAAGTGATAACTATCAATTATATGAACAAAATTATAAACAACGTGACCCACAACGAAACTGCTTAGGAAACGATTGCTGAACAAAAGTGTATGAAATTGTACCTTTGGGAAAGAGTGTCCCTAGAGAAGATTTGGGAAGACGACGGATTGATTTGGTTCTTATGAGGTAGGGTTATATTTATTGTTAGGGTTAAATTAGTCTAAAATTATTTTATCCCACGTACACTTCATACCAAGATATCTAATACCAACCCTTTCATGAGATTATTTTGTCTCATACACGAGGGATTAATTCAGTTAGATGAGATGATTAATACCAAGTTAAAAACTCAACCAAACATGAGATGACATGGGATTAGTTATCCAATTCCATGTCATCCCATGAACCAAACGGGCCCTTTGAGTTTAGGGCGAGCGAAAATGAAAATAAAAGTATATACTACGCTGAAAAAGAAGGCCGCTAATCTTAAAACTCTATCAAACCCTCTTGTTATAACATGAAAATGTACATCTTGAAATCAAGGTCAAAAAAGTGCTTTATTCTAGTTTAGTTTTTATCAATTTACGGAGATTCTTTCAAATTCTTTTAAACAATAGAAAGGTACTCTTCCAATTGAATGTAGATGCATTCTTGTAATGCATCCGATAGTTTTGTGAGTGTCACCGCACACCCTTTATGCGCTGACTCTCAAAAATTTTATATAATTACTATTTAGCACCCAAAGTAAAAAAAAATTAGATTTCGTTCGCCGCACACCTCTTGTACTGCGACACTCTACATCTTTTGTAATTGTACCCAAGTTCCCCGATTTGAGCCCTTAAAAAAATTGAATTAGAGTTGCCGCACAACATCTATGCGGTGATCCTTTCACAAATTTTGTGAAAATCTCCGTTGGCCTGACACACATCTACATGTTATTAAAAAAATTGATTGTTGCTGCATACGCTAAGTTCATTGTTTAAAAATGCATTATTTAGAGAAATTTGCCAATACAATTGATGTTACACCTCAAAATCGGAACATAACACGTCACACCTCAGACAAAACTCCAGCCATGTGAGGCATCAATATAGTTATTAGTTAGGCATTAAATAAATCACACGTATTATTGAAAACTAAATAAATCAGCACTTTTAGATATCCAGTCCTACCTATTATTCCTATTTTGCAACCCATGATAATTAACTCTAATTATATGTCTGTTGGGCGGCTTGTAATAGTGATAGGAACTACTCCCACTAAATTTTACGCAAGTTGAGCCAACACAATGGAGTTGTGATACGTGCGGAATTGTGAACGACCAATTAACAAACCAAACTATTGTAGGACAAGATTGAAGTAATTTTTCCTACGAACCCAAGCAAAAGATAGAAGGATCTTGTCATTGTTTCGTGGATGAATAGTAACGGGAATAGTAGTGCTATAGTAGCATGAGGAGAAAGAGGGGAAGAAGAAAGAAGAAGTTTAGAAATTCTGAAGAAAGAAACTCTAACAACTAAAACAAATAAACTGAAATTTTATTAATCAATCTCTCTCAACCTAGAATAGCCTAATAATAAGAGTATTTATAAACTTATGATTTATCTAAATAAATTAGAATTCTATTATGAATAGAATTCCTATTTCCTATTCTAAATAAGAAAACAACACTTATACAATATCCTTATAACAACTATGACTCTAACCAATTAGCTACTATAATTAAATAACTAAAACAACAATTGCTAAAAAAATTTCCTACAAACATGTAAAAGACTAAAATACCTATGATACCCTTAGACCTGAAGTTCAAAATAACACTTCTAAGACAACTAATACAATATAAAGTTTGAAGACATTTATGAAAAACTTTATTTTTTCTTTTCCAGCCTTTTGTTGACTGCATCATTGTCCCTTGTTTGAAAAAAAACTCGACCTCGAGTTTTGAAGTAGTGAAGAATAAAAATCCTAAAGATCAAAGACGTCATCCATGTGATAGAAGCATATGCTCAATTATAAGAGATTTTCTATCCCTTTGCTATACATTGCAACAAAGAAAGTTGGGTTTTCGTAGTCTGAACAATGTTAGTTTCTCTAAGAACAAAATCAATTGTTGGAATGTCAGAAAATTTTCCTTGGCTGCAATCTTGAATTAGTTCAACCTTTAACTCTACCATGACCTCTTCCGTATGATCGGTTGCAATAAATGCAACTAGCCTTATCTGCTTGACTTTCTTGGCTGAAACATCAGCTTCCATAGATATAATTTTTGGAACTTTTTTCACTAAAAAACTCCTGTTCGCAACCATCTAAGGTTCCTCTTCAAAATTTTGAAGAGCAACTTTAGTGTTACCCTCAAAATACTTGAGAAATTCATCAGCCAATCCTACTCCAATTTGCTGTTTTTCCAATAATAAAGCTTCAATTCGATCAAGTCTACTAGCCATGTTGACTAAGGGATCAACAGAGGATTGCAAGGCTTCCAATTTTTTATAAATATCTTGCACTTTGTCCTTTAAAGAAGCAACATCTTCCTTTAAGATAGCAACATTTTTTTAGGTAATTTCATGGTCTTTTGATAAAGTCTCAAATCTTGAAAATAATTCTACGTTGGAAACCATAATTATAGATGATGATGAGAAAAATATGGTTAATCAAGAGGATGAAAGTTTGGGCTCTGATACCAAACTGATGTAGGACAAGATTGAAGTAATCATTCCTACAAACACAAGCAGAAGATAGAAGGATTTTGTCACTATTTCACGGATGAACAGTAACATGAACAGTAGCGCTATGGTAGCATGAACATTAGCGTGAGGAGAAAGAGAGGAAGAAGAGTATTTATAAATTTATGACTTCTTTAAAGGAATTAGAATTCTATTATGAATAGAATTCCTATTTCCTATTCTAAATAAAGAAAACAACATTTGTAGAATATGCTTATAACAACTATGAATCTAACTAGTTATCTAATATAATTAAATAACTAAACATAATAAAAAAACAATTGCTAAGACTAAAATACCTAAAATACCCTTAGACTTGAAGTTCAAAATAACACTTCTAAGACAATTAATACAATAAGAAGTTTGAAGACAATTATGAAAAGCTTTAGTTTTGCTTCTAGCCTTTTGTTGACTGCATCATTCTTAAAATAGAATAAGCATGAACATGATAATCTAGAATACAATGCAAAGTCATACTAGAATGCACAACAATACCATAATACAAAACACAAAGGAACTTATGCCACCAATCATACAAATCAAACAAATAATTTCCAGCAAAGATGGTGTAAAAATAAAGCTTTTTTTTCCTCCAATGCATTGTGTTGGAGGATGGAAACTTCTTCAAATTCCTTAGCCATTGATGAACCAACATAGTCAGCTTTAATGTCGTGAAGAATACTCCATGCTAATGGCATTTTCCCTTGATGATCAAGCTGCATAAGTGACACAAAAACACTAGGAAAACATTGGTCATGTGAGTTAGCAAAATAAGCATCTTCCTCGTAGCATTTTAGTACAACAGATTTTGATATCACAAATAAAACACTCCCATTTTTACTAACTCTACTTTCTCTTCCAGAAATTTCACCACTCATGTTTGAGCTATTTTCACTCTTATTTTGTACAATCTTACTCTCATTTTTTCCACTCAATAGTACTTTTCTCAATCTCGCCATTCTCATCTCTCTTTTTGTCTTCTTTACACTCAAAATTTCCCCCCTCAATGTTTTCCACTATGCTCATGCCACACTTCTTTTCTTCACTTTTTTCTTGGATTGTGTGCTCATTGATTTGTCCTACTCTCTGCAATCTTTAGCAATTTTTTCTATATCTTTATTTGCTTCAAGTGGTGACAAAGGTGCTAATGCAATCTTTCACTCATTCCATATGAAGGAATATTTATTGTTTAGTCCATCATACTTGGCCTTCTTCTTAAGTGGCCATGGACGCCTCAAGAGTATGTGACAATTCTTCATTGGTACCACGTCACAAAGGACCTTATCACAATACTTGCCAATTGAAAATTCCATCTCCACTTTTTTGGTCACATCCAATTCTCCGTTATCAGCCAACCTTTTGTATGGATTTGGATACTTCAACAAGGGCAAACCTAGCTTTCCAACACATATAGTGCTAGCCAAGTTAGTGCAACTTCTATGATTGATATGCATACTACATACCTTGTTATTCACAGTGCATCTAGTGTAGAATTGGGTTTTAATTGTTGCACTTGTTCACCATCACTACCGTCTTTCAATGATTGCATCTCTTCATCACCATTGGCTTTTATGATCTCCATAGACTTTGAAGTTGATGATTTATCCCTCCCTTCAAAGGCATCGTTATTTCCCCAGTCAATATGACTTGATGAACTTTGGATTTCCCTTGACGGTGTAGCTTTGTCAATTCTTCCATGAGAATGAGGTTCGTAGCTCCTTGACTGCATTGGTCTCCTATTCTCCTTCCTTGAAGTATTGTAGTCCTCATAGTCATGATCCATAGCATACTTCTTAGAAGATTTGGATTGAGATTTAGAGTAGCCCTTTTCCTTGGAATACCATCGGTCACTACTTTCCTTTATCATTTTGTGCTCAGTTTTGAATTGGTCAAGGATATCTTGCATGATCAACTTAGTCTTATCATCAACCCAAGTCATATTTTTAAACCTGCAAGAAAAAGTTAGTAGCACAAGAAAAATAAAGAAATCCTCACTCACTCCCTAAGTGTTTCACTCTTCTTTCGTGTATCACTCAAGTATAATGGCTTTTACCTGATAATGGTTTCACCACTTAGCCTCTTACCACTCTTGAGATCACGTCTATATGCCCTTTGATGAAGAACTAATCAATTGTCCTCAACAAAGAATCAAAGTTAAGTAATCAAGAAGAGTAACAAGAAAATAGGATGCTTAAAGTCAGTTTGTTTTCAAGAATTTCAAAGAAGGTAGGTGACACAAAATTTAGACTCAAGAAGACACAATCGGAAGTCATAATGTGTGGTATCTTATGTGGAAAGATCTTGATTTTCAAAACTTTCTTGAACAAAAATAATATTCTTGTAAAAAAAAAACAAAAAGTACTTTCCAAAAACTAGTGCTAACACAAGAATTACTTTCCTTATTCAAAAATCATTACACTTTCCTTTTTCTCTTAGCACAAGTTTCCTTTTCTTTTCTTGCAAAAGACCACTTTCCTAAAATTTAGGACAACTCCTAAATTTTCTCCAAGGGAATAAATTTCCTCCTTAGGATTTCTCCACAAAGCAACACACAAGCTCCTACTTTTTCTCCCTCAATTCCCACAAAAAACTCCTATTTTTTCTCTTCAAAAGTTGTGGCTCTTTCCCTTAAGAATTTTGGATAGACTTCTATTTTTTTCTCTCAAACACGAATTGCCCTATTTTTTCTCCACAAGATGGCAGACACCCCCAAGAATTTCTCCACACACGTGGCTTCTTCTTTTTGTTTTGGACAGCCTTTCTATTTTTTCTCCAACAATCTCACGACCAACTCCTATATTTTCTCTTCAAGATGCGGTTGCCTCCTTATTTTTCTCTCCCAAGGAAACGGTCAACTTCCTGTCTTTTAGGAAACCTATTTCCTTTTTTTTTAACACAATTTGGACAGCTTTTTTTTCCTCTCTAAGCAAGTCATTCAAGCTAGAAGAATCAAGAAACAACTCTTTATCAACCAAGAAACAAAATTCCAGCAAGTTATTCTTCAAGAAATCAAATCTAGTGAGCAAGATATTTCAAGAAAAAAAATTTAGCAAGCAAACACTTCTAAAAAAGCTCAAAAATTTCAAGAAGACTTTCAAGAACTAAATTCCAGCAACCAAGATTTTCAAGAATTGAAGTCTTTCAACCAAAAAACTCAAGAACTTCCAAGATTTGTTCAAGAAAATCGTTTAAGGCTTCAAGAATCCCAAGAAACTAACCAAGAATTTCAAGAAACCAACCAAGAACCCCAAACAAATTCAGGAAACTCAAGAACTTGTGTTCTTTGATTCAAGAACTCACAAAGTAATAACTTCAAGAATCACAACAAAACACCAAGGAACAAATCTAGATAGCTTAGTGCAAGGCTTTTTCCTCCTATTTTGCACACATCTTTCCTTCTTTTCTCCTTTTAGTGCACGGCTCTTTAGGTTTTTTTCTCAAGTGCATGCCTTCATTTTTTTAAGTTGTGGCATAGTGTACATAGTTGTTCAATTGTTTTCAATTCTAATTTAGGTGTTTATACTTGTTTTTCTTTTGTCTTTTGCATTTATTCATGTAGGTATATATTATGTCTAGTGTTTTGTCTTTGTTTTTATAGTTTGAATTTAGATTTAGGTGTTTTAATTTGTTTTCGTGTAATGTTTATGCATGATTCTATGTTTCGTTTAGGTGTCTTAGGAGATGGTGCATTAAATCATATTGATTATTCGCATTACATAGACTTTGTTACAAGCATGCATAAGTTTAATTCTATGTCTAACTTTCTTGTGCAAGTCTATGTTAATCACTCATACAAATTCTATATTGTGCTGAGTTATTCTTACTTAGATTTGCATAGAGTGTTTAGAGATCATGTGCACGAAAGACTTTATGATGCTTTGAGATATGCATTAGTCAATATGCATGAGTATTATTTGATCATCTTTGACGAGGAATTGGTATTATATACATGCTTGCATATTGATATATGATCCGAGGTGGCCCTTTTCGTATATCATAGGAATATTTCTCCAAAGATCATCTTGAAAAATCAAGTGACAATTTAATCCAAATTCTCCTGCTGAATTGGACCAAATTATCTTAAAAAGTAACACCCTCATTGAAGTTTAGACCAACCTTGATTTGCAAATCAAAGCAACCTAAACATAGAGTTTCGTTGCCTTGAATTAATCTCCTTTCTGATGAAAACAATTCTAGAGGGATCTAATAGATTTAGTTGTGCGTAAACGAGTAAATCTACCAAGATAAACCTATAGAACATTGATCAAAACAAGAAGTAGAATAACTCTAAACTAGATTGGGTCTTAAACTGCCACAAGAATCACTCTTAATAAGGTCATAGTTCTCATCTCAAGAAAACCAAAGGGAAATTCTCATGAAAGAAAACACTTGGTTTTAGTGTGTACCCTAAAGCCAAGTTGGTTTTAGGCTTTTTGTACTTACACTTATTTATGTTATATATATTCATGTGGCATTTTTCTTTATCATTTATACTTGTATTTCTACGTTACTTGATTATTTGATAAAGTCCTTCGAATATTGACTGTTTATTAAAGATTTTAAGGGTTACAATTATGAAACTCTTAATACACAGTCATATTCTTAAATATCCCTAGTTGTAGTATTAATGAGATTGGACATTATTAATACAAATAGACTATCGCATATTTCGCCTCTATTTATGGTAAGTAATAGTCGATCTCATAGACTATGGTATGCGTGACACCTAAGCTTGTATGTTGATGCTTGTTTGGAACAAGTTCATTGGATTGATTTGCCAAAGTTTCAACTATAGTGCCAATGGTTGAACCCCTAAATGACAATAGTATTAGTGATCCTTTGACTTGAGGTAACCATAATATCTTGAGTGTGGATTGCTACACTTTGACTCTATTTCTTGGTGCTCGTAAAATAGTAACTCATATAATAGAGGTTGAGTATAGTACGAAGCGTAGAAGGATAGTGAATAATCAATATATTATTCACCACACCTTAATAGAAGAGTAGATCTCACTTTGGCCACTTGTTAAAAATATTAACTCAACAAATCTTCTGCAGAAGTGATAGTATAACTTGCAAATAGTTTCAAGGTTAAATGCCATGGAGAGTCATATTTCAGGAACAAGAAAATAATAATTAGTCATTTAAAAGTGTGCACTACATTTTTTAGACTAGTCAGGATATAGTGTGTGAAAGGATATTAGTTATACGGTAACATTGTCATTAATAGGTATAGTCTACCATATGACTTTCCTATTCACTTGGATGGTCATAATGCATTGCTAGATGCCACTCACGATCTATAAGTACGCATTAATTAATTGTGAATTTATGATAAATTAAAGTGTTTAATTTATCTAACTCTTAATTGATTAATTAATGAGTTATAATTTGTACTTATTGCCAACGTGAATGGAACCTAATAGGTCACACACATAAAGAACATAATCTTTGGGTTAAATTGTAATCAAGATAAATATTAGATACTTATGGGATTAATTTATAAGATAAATTAACTTAAAGAACTTATTTATAAATATTCTAAATCTTGTAGGAAATTAGTTTCCTAAAAACAATAAAGAAGCTATTTGGTTTTCTTATGGAATAGGATTCCTAAAGGAGAATGATTAGCTTAAAGTAAGCATCCTAAACCTTGTTAGTTTTCAATTACCTTTATTTCCTTAGAAACTAGAATACTACCTCTATAAATATGTCCATGCTTTGACTCATGAACTATTATTGTAACACAAGACTAAATTTTAGAGAGAGAAAATTTGCATAGTGCCGCTACCCACTAAGTGTGCTACCACCCCTTCTCCCTCTTTCCTAATTCTTAGGGTTTTGTTGTTCTCTTGTATTCACAATTAATTCAAGGGAGCTAGCACTTAAAAGTCAAAGCAAGCAAGCTTAGAAGGTTCCCACAAGCTTGTGTTCGTATGGATATCATTAGAGGTTTGACGCTTGGAGGGCTTTTTGTGGTAGACCAACCTCTTCTACGAAGGATCTAAGCCTATTGAAGCATAGAAATCTTCTGTCCTTGAGGTAATTCTCATGTAAACACCCTTGTAATCATATAAATATATCAAAGAAATTCATAGTTAAGATAATTAAATTTTTTTTTTCACTGCGTTACCTGTAGTGTTACCTTATAGTTCGGACAACATGCACATTAATTTCATCAATTTGTCACTTACAATGGCAATATACATAGAAATTAACACATGCTCAATCCACTTTAATTACAATTTGAAAAAAATTTAGATTTTATATGACAAGCAAAAAGCATGAGAAATAATAAATACCAGTTAATTCAATTGTTTAACTCAAACAGTCCTACGGTGCTTCTGTCACCCATAAAATAACAAAAAGGGCTAATTTTACTTTGCACCCATTAACCTATGATCGATTCTCACTTTGCACCCACAATTTCAATTTTGGTCACATTACACCTTAAGTTTTCAAATTTATCCCACTCTAGACTTCCATTAACCGAATTGAGAAAATTGATGAAATTTTTGCACATGCACACCAGTTCCTGTCAGTCAAAAGGCCAAATTTTGTGTTGCATCCCTAACTTAGTATTCGTTCTCATTTTACACTCACAAACTTTAATTTTTTTACACATTGTACTCCTTAATGTTATTTTAGTTTATTGTTATGAATTTTCTAAATGTATAATAAACCGTCAAATTCACAATTTTATTTTAGTGAATAGTCTATCATACATTTATACGTATTTTCATATACAATATGATAGAAAGGTGCATATAACCAACTAAAAACTTGTATATTATTAGAATTAAAAGCTGAATGTCCTAGTTAAGGTACTTTTAACCTTTGTTGATATTATTCTACAAGTAATCAATAAATTTATTTATTGGTAAATAAGCCTTTTTTCCCAAGAATGATAACATTTTATTGGAAAATAAATCATTTATGAACAAAATTATTGCATTTTACTTTTATTGATATTTAAATTGATCTCTGAAAGGAGTTTTCATTGTTAGATACTTGCATATTCACTTCTGTGGTAAAATAAATATTTTTTAATTACATAAAAACATAAATTATAAATATAATTTTGTAAATTTGATACTGACAGGATGTGCCAAAGAATTGAAAAAATCTTGGTGCACTTCTAAAAATATGTAAAAATACTTTAGAAACAAATTAGATGGTATAATGCATCAAAAAAACTAGAATTTGGGATGTGCGAAGTGGAAATAAACAATAAGCTGGGGACATAAAATAGAATTTAAGCTACTGACTAACGGTGTGTAATGTGCACATATGAAAATTTTATCAATTTTCTTAACATATTAGCAATTGGAGTTTGATGAATCAAATTTGAAAGTTTAGAATGTAATATTTTTGAAATTAAAATTAAGTATGAAAACTGAGGATCGATAGGAGGTTGAAGGGTGTAAAGTAGAATTAGGCCTAACAAAAATTATTCAGTTCCGACTCAAGTTTAAAAGATTTATAAATATTTTATGTTGTATTCAATCCCAATGAGTCTGTTCACTGGCCCCACTCCACAAAAAAGAATCAAAACCAGATTCAATTTGGCAACGAAATCCAATTTTCCTAACTTTGTTGTCAACCAAGAATATGGATAGTAATGATGTCACCATCATCAAATTGAAGACAACAGATATATTGTTGTCCAAATAATATTCTACCTTGGCACCAAAGCTACTGACGTGTCGTGGTCCGTCTTTCCGAAACTTTTAACCCGGAAGTCATTGGCGTGCGACCTTTTTCCCTTTTTTTTTTGGGTTAATAATATTCTGTCCCCCTGAACTTAAGGGTTGGTCACACTTTTGGCCCCTCAACCTTAAATATATACGCTTTACCCCCAAAGACTAGTCAACGATAGATATCTTCTCTATCATATTAATTTCCTTTTATTACCTTTTTATTTATGAAATTATTTATAACTTAATATTATTTCCTTTCATTTTTAAAAGATCGATATTTTCTCTGTCATATTAATTATATAAAACTATCAAACTAAAAAAATTTAAAGAAAGCTAATATTTAGTTTATATCCTTGAAGTTTTCCTCTTGGATTAATATTTACTTTTATATATATTTTGTTTAATTTATTAGACTTTAAATCAAACAAAATTGACAAATAACACAACACTAAAAATAAATTCAATTACCAAAATTTATATAAAAATGTAATACCAAACTCATTTATTCAAATTAATTTTTTATCATTTTAATTTATTTAAACTTTTTGACTAATATCATAGTCATTTTGTATATTTATCAAATTAGTCCAATATGAAATTATTAATCAAAGAATATTTTGGGAAAAAAAGAAGACTTAGCCCATTATAATCACTAGGGCAAAAAAGAATAAATAAGTCAAATAAAAAAATATAATGTTTAGTCCAAAAATATAATGTCTAGTCCCAAAGAATAAATAAGAAGAAATTATTTGATTAAGAACCTCCTAGTGGACTAATTTGATATATATAAAAATGACAATGATATTAGTCTAAAAGTTTAAATAAATTAACATGATAGAAAGTTACTTTAAATAAATGAATTAGGTATTATCTTTTTTATATAAATTTTGATAATTGAATTTATTTTTAGAATTGTGTTATTTATCAATTTTGTTTGATTTTAAGTCTAGTAATTAAAAAATATATATAGAAGTAAATATTGATCCAAGAGAAAAAAAATTAAGGATATAAATTAAATATTAAGTTTATTTAAATTTTTTAGTTTGACATTTTTATATAATTAAGGGAAATTTTTTATTAAGGGCCGTGGAACTTTTAAAATGTATAAAGAGGGCGAATGTTTTACATAATTATTAATAAGGGCAAAAGTTATTTTGAATAAAAAAATAAAATTTATTATTAAGCAAATAGACATTCATAACCTTACTACTCTGCATCAGATATTCTAACTGAACACAATATGTACGTAATTACTTGATTCGTTCTCTTCTTACCCACCATCCTCAGAAACAATTACTTTATCGTTCTTCCCTTACCCATCATACTCACAAGCACTGAAGAAAATATCGTTCTTCCCTTACCCATCATACTCACAACAACTAAAGAAAATCAACTCTTATCTCAAGTTTCAACACCAAACCTTACCCAAGGCTAAGAGAATTCCAGACATACGTAAGTATTTCTCTATCGCATTACTTCTTTTGCACTATCCCTAAAGCCCTAATTTCAAACTCTACTTTTAAAAATTCTACATGTCAAATCTTTATTATAATAGGTATTTCTCCATTATGTGATTTTTCTTGTCATATTTAAGATAAAATCTCGCCTTGCACACTATTTTTTGTTAATATTTGTCGATTTTGATTGCTTAGAATTTGTTAATTTTCTATTTTGTAAATTGAAATTCATCTTTGAAATTGATTTTTTGTTATAAATTTGTTGGTATTGATGCTTATACTGATTGTCATTTCCATTTTGTAAACTTTCACATCATCAAATATAGGAATTTTAGTTTATTAATCTCCCCAAGCATCACTTCCGTACATACTTTACACTACTGTACCTTAAAATAACAATTTAATTTTTGTTTGATAAAACAATTTAGGCATTTAATATAATAGGGCATATCTAACCAATGATTGTTAAAGGTCAAGTTAATTTACTACTGATTGTCATATCTATTTTGTATAACTTTCACATCATCGGATATAGGAAATTTAGTTTATTAAATCCCAAGCATCATTTTCGTACATACCACAGCATGTTAGTGTAGGTCAAGTTAATTTACTACTTGATTATTGTATCCATTTTGTGAAAAAAGGAATACATCTCATAAATTAATTTGTTGTCAATGATGCTTATAATGATTCTCACATCCATTTTCTAAAACTTTTATATTGTAAATTTAGTTTATTATATGTCCCAAGCATCAATTTCCCACACATGATTAGCACGTTTATAGCGCTCTATTTAAAATAATATATATATTTATATTTATTTCTATTGTTGTGATGAAGCAATTTATCCATGATAGGACAAAGCTAACCAACAATTGTTGTTGTTAAAGATCGAGTTAATTTGTTACTCGATTATTATATCCATTTTTTAGAAGTTTCACAGTCTTGGTTCAAATTGGCCTTATTTCGTAATATAGAAATATGAGATAGATTATGTAATTTCATACCAATAAACATTAATTATGTACTTGTTGTTCTAGCATACTATGCTACTCTATCTTAAAATCACAATTTAATTTATTTTCCCATCTTAAATTATCGATTTAACTTTTTTATAATCAATCAATTTAACCATAGGGCTGAATAATAATTGTTAGAGATCAAGTCAAAATATTACTATATTTGTTGCTGTATATATGTATATTCTTCAACTAGTATTGACAAAATATAACCTAAATCAAGCCTCTAGCTAAAGTTAAGCATGTTGTCCTATTTTTTGTGAGTCATACATTTGATGAGATTTCATGTATTATATAATATATTCTTTATTTTATAGTATATTTGATAATTTAGTTGGTTCATATATTGTTAGCTGCATAATAGAGTAAAACTTGAGATGCGATTTATTATGTCCCTAGAAATAGGGCACGACATAATTTTTTAAACTCTCAATTTTATTCAGTTAATAAATTGATACTATTACTAGTAATTAGTTGTTGATTATGTTAAAAATTTGCCTTAATATTGTCTTGCAATACTAAGACATGAGAAAAAGTCACATCCAAAAATTATTTTCACAAATTATTTATTGATTTATACTAAATTTTAGTTGATGAATGACACTTATAAAGACAAATAATTTATGTGAGTATTCTTGCAGGTATTCTATTAGTGATGGAAAAATCAATTTTTTGCTTTTGCCATTGTGGAGCTGAAAATGTTATTCTCCTGACGGTTCTATTACCTACAAAGGAGGAATAACAAATTCTATTTATCTTCGGAGTGGGATGACTTTGAAGGACTTTGAAGTGGATGTATATTAGAGATTAGGGGTTGATCCAAGGGACAAAGTTTTACATTTTACTGTGAAGTATGATTATAAACAACTTATTTTAATGAAAGACGAAATGGATTTGCAAATGATGATAAACTTTGAATGATGAGTTCGCCCATGTACATGTGTCAAATATAGAAACAGAAGTTCTACCATCAGCTCAAACAGCTAGCAATATGTAAGTATAGTTCATATTATTCTTTATATTTTATTTTGTTTAAAAAATTACATTTAATTAAGAAAATAACTTTTTTCCTCTTTTTTGTAGGTTATCAAATAATCCAATCTCCAACTTTCCATCCAACAACGATTTTGTAATAGTGTGTCGTCTGAAACAACAGAACCTTTGATTGAGGAAGTGACCCCGTGTATCGCAAGTGTATGGGTTGGTATAATTACGGGTGTTGGGCAAGTTTTTGAAGATGCTAATGCTTTTCGTGCTGTTGTATACAAGTACTCAATTGCTCATAGATTTTCATATCACTTCACGCATAACAAGCCAAATTATATGAAGATTGAGTGTGCTATTGATGGTTGCCCATAGAAAATCACAGCAGCTAGTGATGGAAATACAAATAATGTGTCCATTAGAAAGTTCAACAACATCCATAAACATTCTGTTGGAGATTTACTCAAGTTTAGACCCAAATATAATGCCAAGTTGATGGGCAATATATTTATCGAAAAAATATTTGATACTCCAACCTATTTGCCTCGTCAAATGTGCAAAGACTCATGGGAGAATTATCATTCTGAGATGACATATCAGCAAGCTTGGAAAGCAAAAGAGAAAGCAAAACAAGCCTTGGATGGAAAGATTGAAGACTCCTATAAAATAATTCCTTGGTATTGTAATCGGTTAGTAGAGGCATTACCTGACACTGTAGCCAATTGGTCATGTTATGACGATGGTACGTTCAAGCAACTATTTGTCTCTTATGGTTGCTCGATTCGTGGATTTCATGTTGGGTGTCGACCTTTAATTTTTATTGATGGTTGCCATTTGAGTGGTCCATACAAAGGAACTCTATTGTCTGCTTCATCCGTTGATGCTAATAATGGTATGTATCCTTTAACCTATGGTGTGGTTACCTCAGAAAATGAAGAAGATTGGTTATGGTTCTTGAAACATTTAAAAGATATCGTTAGAGAAAGAGAAGTCATAATTATATCTGATAGAAATTCTGCTATTTTAAGGGGTGTAGATATGTTGTTTGGCACATTGGACCATGCACATTGCTATCGACACTTACAAGAAATTTTAGTGCTTATATCAAAAGAAACATTCATTTTAGACTGGATAGTGCTGCCAAAAAACGTGCTCATAAGTATCTTGATGAGATAGCTTATGCTCGAACTACATATGCATATGAAAAGGCTCTAAAGAAATTGTTTGATTTTCAGCCTTTGATGCATGAATGGGTAATACAAAATGAACCAAAGCATTGGAGTAATGCTTTGTTTAGTAAACAATGTTGGGATTGGTTGAATAGCAATATTGCTAAGTGCTTTAATGCTTGGATGGGAGAAACAAGATTGTTTCCTATTGGAAAACTAATGCAAGCTCATGCAGCAAAATATTCTCAGTTATTGCTCAATACGGTAAATGATCTTCGTACGTGGAAGCATAACATAGGGAAACGAGTTGACGAGAAACTTATTGGAAGCATGGTGTCGCGCCCCATTTTTCGAAAAGGAAAATAAATGATAAGTGTGAGTGAGGTCGGGAAAAAGGAAAAGGAATTAAATGTGGGTGTCTTTATTTATTGGAAAAAGAGTGCAAATTTTTATAAAATGATTTTCAGAAAATACTTTATAAAAAAAATAGTTTGACAAAAGATATGATTTTTTTAGAAAATTGCTTTACTTAAAAAAAAACAAAAGAAAAAGGCCTAAAATGGGACTTTGAAAATGCGACGGTTTTTGGGCCCGAAAATAGAGTTTAAAAAGCGTTTTTAGTAAAAAGGGAGTCGCCACTTGGTATTGAGTTTTGGTGTACCAAGTCACCAGAAAATATTTTATAAAAAGTAAGAAAATCGAGAATGATTTATTTAGGAAAATGATTTGAGAAAAATGTAAGAAAAGCTATAAAAACCCTTTTAGACACCTCCAGGTCTTTGAAAACAAGAGAAAAAGGTCCGGGAGTTACAGTTGAAGAAAGGGAAGGCAAAGGCTCGCGCCTAAGGCACCCTTCCAACCTAGCCGAAACTAGTTGCGAGGTTTAGTCTAAATTTTCCTAATATAACCCTAAAATTTTATCACATTTGGATGCAACTATATGAATGCAAATCTAGTCCTAAAAATGGGTATCGTTAAGGGACCAAATATTCCATTGAGGTTTGGTAGAGATATTCGCATTAATTGCGAAACCCGATTCTAGACCTCAATGGAGTCACGAGTATAGATGCAAAAACAGGAATGCAAAAGAAAAGGAAAATAGTAATATAAATAATAAGTGAACAAAGAAAGTAGGGATGCAACATAACGGGTACAGGGAAACTAATAGACTTGTGACTAACTATTCCTACTCACGGAGGGGGGAACGATATGTACGCCATCGCTTCCCACGTGAGTAGATGACTATTTCTAGTCAAATCACACAAATGACCTAAAATTCTATGTGTGGTGGAATCTAAATGTTATGAACCAAACATGTGTTTTTAAAAATAGATAATAAATGATAGAGCATATATATATATATATATATATATCATACAAAATGGAAAAAGACCTAAAAAAATGTGTGTGAAATGGCATGGAATGAACACGCGAGAAATAACCCTAATACTAAAATGACCTAAAGGCCTAGCATTGGACTAGCCTATTTTCTAAAAATTCTCCGATAGCGTTGGACTAGCGAAGAAACCGAAATTAATCACAACTAGCGTTGGACTAGTGTGACGACGATACACATATATAATAATAAAGCAAGTAAATGAATAAAACATGTATTAAAGCAATAATCACATAAAAGCAGATAATAGCACGTAGGAGCACATAACACATAAGCATGATATTCTAGATGCAAAGTCCTAAAGAAAGCGAATAAAACACATAAGCACATAGCACACATAGCACCCAAAACCCTAACTATTACACCGGAGAAGCCTAATTACAATCTAAAAAATAAAAATAAAAGATAACATATCTAACCTATTTATTACATTTTCTATCTAAAAATACATAAAATTTTTATTAAATAGATAACATATAAACTATCTATTACATTAGCTATCTAAATACACAATTTTGCTAAATAGAATGTTACCTATCTATTACATTTGATAAAAAATTAAATTTAAATAAATAATATAACATGAATAAATAAACACTCACACATGAACAAAAATTATAAACACAAAATACATGAAAATACATAGAAAAACACATAGGAGCACATAGAAGCACATAAAAAGAAATTAAAAGGGTAATCGAGGTACCTTCCACTCGTAAACTCGGTACCAATTGCTACTAAATGAACAAACATGTTATAAATACCACTATTTAATAAATAAACACTTAATTAAATAATTTCATATCAATGGCTATGACATACTATGATAATTCAAATAATTAAATAAAAGAAAGAAAAATAATGATAATAATAATTAATTATTTATGAAGAAAAATGAAAATTGTTTAAATAGAAATAAATAAGTAAATAAATAAAGCAAAACAACGAGAATAAAGAAATAATAATAATAGAAGATAAAATACAATAATACATACTTAAACTTTTAAAACCCCAAATAAGAATTATTAAAATGACTAAAAGGAAAATAAAGAAACTAATTTGAACATTAATTAGACTATCAAGACCCAATTTTAGAATATTAATTATAAATTTGATAAAATAAATAAATAAAAATGTGAAAAGAAATAATTTAAAGCTTTGAGGACTTAACTAATATTAATTAATATTTTTTGGACAAAAATAAAATATTATAAGATTTGAATTAAAAGAGAAATTTGGGCAATATTCTAGAGTAAAAATGTAATTTATAACAAACTAAAGGGTAAAATTATAATTTCAAACCATAGTTAAGATAATAATATAATTTTACAACAAATTTAAAGGCCAAAATATAATTTCCAGCAAGTATAATATCAAAAATAAAATTTCCAGCAATTATTAAGGCTAAAAATATAATTCCAGCAAACTTGGGGAGTAAAGAATACAATTCCAGCAAACATTCAAGGCTAAAATTCAAGTTCTAGCTACTTGAGGGGCAAAAATGCAAAATTCCAGCAATATCCTAGGGCAAAAATAGAATTTCCAGCAATGTATAAGGGCCAAAATGCAATTTTTCAGCAACATTTATAGCCTAAAATACAATAACAGCAAGCTCGGGAGGCAAAATTACAATTTTCATAAATATCAGAGGGTAAAAATGCAATTCCAGCAAAATCTAGGGGTCAAATGTAATTACCGAGAAATGTAGGGGTCAAAATAGAAATTGAAAAGTGCAGGGGCAAAAATTATAAATATCTAAAAGTTGGGGGACCTAAATGCAATTAATCGGGACCTAATTGCAAAGAAAATTAAATTATGGGGGTCAATCTACAATAAACAGAAATTTAAATGCACAAATCAAACATTTCCAGGGCCACAGTAGCATTAATGAAAGTATAAGGATTATAAAATAAATACCTATTATTAATTAAAATAAATTAAAAAAAACTAACTAACCAAAACGACGTAGTTTTGAGTGAAACTACGTCAAAACAATGTAGTTTCACTTAAAAACTTACCTAGTTTTTTTTTTCAGATTTTTTTCTTTCTTTCTTTTTTTTTTTTCCTTTTCTCTCTTTTTCTCTTTTTTCCTCTCTTTTCTTTTTTTTCTTCTTCTTCCCTCTTCTTTTCCCCCTGGTCCGTCTCCTCTCTTCTCTTCCTTCTTCTTTTCCCCCTCCCCCCGATCTTGTTCTCTGATCTATTCTTCCTTTCCCCCGGTTCTATTTTCTTTCTTCCCCCCCCGATTTTGTTCTCTCCTCTCTCTCTCTCTCTCTCTCTCTCTCTCTCTTTCTTATTCTAACTGAATGCCCCCTCAATTATCTTGACTCCCTAATTCTATAAAAGTAAGAGTAAATTAAACATGTATAGATGGATTAAAGCTTTTACAAGGAGAGACTAGTGTAGGGGAAAGAGTTTTCTTACCTGATTTGAGAATATAGGGAGGGAGAGGTGGCGATGGATTGGGAAATTGTGGGTTCTTCCGGCAGGTGGAAAGGCAGTCAGTGTGGTTGTTGGTGGTCACGATTGGAGGCGGTTGGTCATCGGTGGCTTCAGCAGTGAGATGGTCGAGGGGCTATCTCTCTCTTTTTTTTCTTTTTTTTTGTTCTTGCAGGAGGTGTGTGTGTTTGCAGGTGTGTTGTGTGAGTTGTGCGTTTATGTGTGTGTGAATTCTTTGTGAATGTTTGGTTGTAGCGTGTGAATTGCGTGAAATTGAATGTGCGATGTGTATGGAATCAGTGTGTATGTGGTGTGTGCAGGTGTGTTGTGTGTCTATGGTGAGGTTTGTGCGAACAGGGTCAGTGTGTGTATTTGTGTGTATGCATGCTGTGAATGTTGTGTGTGAGTTGTATGCAAAATGTGGAATTGTGCGTGTTTGTGTGTGTTGAAACGTGATGGTAGTGTGTTTTGTGGAATGAATGTGCAGGTGTGTGATGTGTGAGTTGCACGGTGAAGGTGTGTGAATTGGGAGCTGTGCGTGTGTGAGTGCAGATGTGAGGGAAAGCAGAGAGAAAGAATGGGGAAGAAGGGTCTGCAGGTGGAAATGGGTGTCTAGTGTGTGTTGTGTGTGTATGGTGATTGTGGTGCGTGGTTGTGAGCTTGGCAATGGTGTGTTTTGTCGAGTGAGAAGAATGGGAAGGAAAAGGAAAGTGAATGTGTGTCTGTGAGTGAAGAGAAGGAGAGAAAATGGGGAGTGTGTGTGTGAGCTGCGTGTGGAATGTGTGTTTGTGTGTGGCAGAGGGCAAACAGAAAGTGAGGGAATGGCTTTGCAGTTGTGAGCAGATGAGTGTGTCTGTGTGATGATTTTAGAAAGAATTTTGAACAAGATCTCTCAAAAGTCTGATGAAGGGATTGCAAGTGAGGAGGAGGGTGATGATTAGAGAGTGTAGTTGGTTTAATAGGTGAAGTAAAATTAGAAGTGTGGGTGGTTAAAAGTATGGCATAAAGCTGTGTTTTTATGGCTTAAGCAGCCATGCTGCTTGCTGTAGCAGGCTGCAAAACGCAGCCTGCTCCAGCCTTTTCTCCCTTTTTTTTTTTTTTTTGAAATTTGTAAAGAAGAAGAAAAGAGAAAAAAAAGAAAGAAAAAAATGTAAGAAAATGAAGAAAATTGGAATAGAAATAAAAATTCTATGGACTTCTTAGAATAAAAAAAATAAAAAGTAAATAAAATAAAATAATAAAACTAAAATAAAAACTAAAATTCAGCATTACTATAAAAAAGAGAATTCCATAATAACAAAAAAAATTAAAATTTTAAAGTTAATTTACCGTTGAAAAATACGTCATAGACAAAACGATACAATTTGAAATAAATACCAAATAGTCTTTTAAAAATTATCAAAAAAAAAATTTTTTTACATAAAATCTACAAATATTAAATGCACATATATAAAATATTTCACACACAAAATTCTTAAATAAAGGTGCATTGGAAAACGTGACGTAATATGACAAAAATTACGAAAATCACAAAAATACTAAATGACTTTTAAACATCACAAAAATTTTTACACAAAATATATTATCCCATGAAATACATATACCAAAGTTTTCACTTAAAAAATTTTTTAAGGTTAACGCATTCTTGGAAAATGTGCCCTTAATAAATAAAAAGATAAAAATTAAATAAATACTAAACGACATCTAAAAATTATGAGATTTTTACAGAAAATTTATGAGTATTCAAAATGCATATATAAAATTTTTCACTTGAAAATTCTCATAAAAATAGCGCATTGGAAAACGTGCCATTGAATAAATAAAAAAATACTAAAAATTAAAATAAATAATGAATGACTCCTAAAAATTATTAAAATCATAAATAATGATAAAAATAGTAAAATCATGTATTCAGGAAATAAAATAAAATAAACTAATATTTACATAGTGAAATTACCATTTTGCCCCTGATACGACGAATTAGATATAATACGCGAAAATCGTACTCGACCCCTGAAAAATAAAAAAAACCCTCTAAAATAAGGTAACACACATATTTTTACCAAAAGTGTGTCAAAATTTGGTGTCTACAGCTTGCCCCTCTTTGTCGGGAATCTCGCAGAGATTTCAGACAAAGACGTAGACAACACCGAATTTTGACTCACCTAAACACAAAAGCAAAGATAAATATCTAAACTATACAAGATGTAAGAATGTAAACAAATGAAAGAGTGAGAAAATGACCGAACTCTCCAAGAGCTGCCTACGTATCCCACACAAGGGAATCAGGTCAAAACGTAGTTCGAATGGTGAAAGTAAAATTTTGGGCTGCCCAACTTAAAAAAAACAAATTAAAATAAAATATGAAACGTCCAGTTTGTTGGAGAAGTGTGTGGCCTAGTTTGCTAGGATTGATGAAGTGCAAAGAAATTAAATATGAAGGTCCAATTTGCTGGACATGTACCCAGTTTGCTGGGGTGAAATGCAATGCAAAGTTTGGTTTGCCAAACTTGAAAAATAAACGTGAAGGTCCAGTTTGCTGGACATGCACCCAGCTTGCTGGGGTGAGATGCAATACAAAGTCCGGTTTGCCAGACTTGGAAAAGTAAACGTGAAAGGTCTAGTTTGCTGGACATGCACCCAATTTGCTGGGGTGAGATGCAATACAAAGTCCGGTTTGTCAGACTTAGAAAAGTAAACGTGAAAGGTCCAATTTGCTGGACATGCATCCAATTTGCTGGGGTGAGATGCAATACAAAGTCCGGTTTGTCAGACTTGGAAAAGTAAACGTGAAAGGTCCAATTTGCTGGACATGCACCCAGTTTGCTAGGGTGAAATGCAATACAAGGTCCGGTTTGCCAGACTTGGAAAATTAAACGTAAAAGTCCAGTTTGCTGGACATGCACCCAATTTGTTGGGGTGAAATGCAATACAAGGTCCGGTTTGTCAGACTTGAAAAATTAAACGTGAAGGTCCAGTTTGCTGGACATGCACCCAGTTTGCTAGGGTGAAATGCAAAACAAAGTCCGGTTTGTCAGACTTGGAAAAGTAAACGTGAAAGGTCCAGTTTGCTGGACATGCACCCAGTTTGTTAGGGTGAAATGCAATACAAAGTCCGGTTTGCCAGACTTGGAAAAGTAAACGTGAAGGTCCAGTTTGCTGGACATGCACCCAGTTTGCTGGGGTGAGTACAAGAAAATTAAATGTGAATGTCCAGTTTGCTGGACATGTACGCAGTTTGTTAGGGTGAAATGCAATACAAAATCCGGTTTGCCAGACTTGGAAAAGTAAACGTGAAAGGTCCAGTTTGCTGGACATGCACCCAGTTTGCTGGAGTGAAATGTAATACAAAGTCCGGTTTGCCAGACTTGGAAAAGTAAACGTGAAGGTCCAGTTTGCTGGACATGCACCCAATTTGTTGGGGTGAGTACAAGAAAATTAAATGTGAATGTCTAGTTTGCTAGACATGTACCCAGTTTGCTGGGGTGAAATGCAATACAAAGTCCGGTTTGCCAGACTTGGAAAAGTAAACGTGAAAGTCCAATTTGCTGGACATGCACCCAGTTTGCTGGGGTGAAATGCAATACAAAGTTTGGTTTGCCAAACTTGAAAAATAAACGTGAAGGTCCAGTTTGCTGAACATGCATGAAAAAGGCTTCTTTTTTTTTTTTTTTTTTTTTGAAATCGAAAAGCAGCCCGTAAAGTAATGTAAAACACCCAATTTGCTAGATTAATTCATGAAAATGATTAAACTATTGAAAGCAGTTTACAAAGCATTTTGATTGATGATTTTCTTCTTCTTTTTTTTTTTTTTTTTTTTTTGACTCTATGTAACATATCAAAAAATCTATTTGAAAGAAATAAATAAATGAATAAATAAAATCTTATACCAAAAATTTTGCTCTAATATAAATCAAGTGAAATCAATTTGAAATCTATCCTTTAAAATTTGCCCCAATATAAATTTGAAATTAGTCCTTCCCAAGATGGGTTAGGACATGAGATATTAGAATCAATGTGAAACAATTTTTTTTTTTTTTTGAAAAAAATTGCCCCAGTATCAAATTTAAAATCAATCTTCGACTAGAGTAAAACTTCACTTATACCATGACTAGCTACAAAAGACTTGCCCCAGTCTTCTCTTTTTTTTATGAAACATCAATGACGAACTCACGATTTTACCTGCAGTTGGAAAATGAAAATATGATTAAATAGCGTGCCGCCATCCGCGTAATCCCTCAAGTTATGTGAAACGTGTAAACATGAGTTCTTGGCGCCGACATCTAATCCCAAATCCATCCCTGTGAGCCATTTCTGATCTTTGCAACCCATCAGCATCCACCAATTGTCCTTTCACTATGACTTGCAAACATCGACTGCCAGTGATTTTTCATGATAAATTAAGAGGATTGTCTTTTGACACTAATCTAATGAATGACTGATGCAAAACAATTTATTTAATTTCACTACCTTCATCCATTATATATACATATACATGCACACATAGATATTTTATGTAGTCATCATATTTCAATAAATTGAAAACAAAACTACAACATGAGGAAAACAACACATCACAACAAGTAAAAGTAAGTGTAAAATAATTTTTGTCAAAGATAAGTTAAGAATTTCAACTGTGACAAAACAATTTATTCCACGGTGTTGAAAACAGGCTTTTGACCACGAATGTCACATTTGACCCTTTCGGATGTCATCAACCAGAAGCTTGATACTGCTAGAAGAAGAACAACCATGAAGAGAAAACCCAAGCGAACATAGTCACCAGCTCTTCAGCTTCGTCACTTCTCCTTTATCTGCTTCGTTTGTGTGCACAAAATTCCCACCTTAGCGCCCTTTCAGGTTTTCACTAAGGTTTCCCCCGCCCTTTTTCTTTTTCTTTTCTCTTTTTTTTTTCTTTTGTTTTTTTTTTTTTTTTTTTTTGTTTCTTTTCTTTTTTTTTTTTAGGCGCCCTTTCGGGTTTTCACCTTTGATAAAGGAAGACATAGAACAACAATCATTCGAATCTTAAGTAGTCATTCCCCATTTCATTAAATCAGACTAGTATTTGAAGAATATTTGGCATCAGTAAGACAATCTTCCCTTGATAAATTTGGGATAGATATATTAACATCATATGCCCTTTTTGATTTGCAAATTTTCATATCAAAATTATCACAAAATAAAGACGGAGGTCGGTAACATTCTCGGCTTTTCAATACGGGGTCAGGTTAAGGTGTCCAAAAAAGTTAAGGCCTGGAAAGCAGAATTTGTGAAAGGGTTGATTGTCTTGAGGTTGCATTTCTCAGAATGAATTATCCCAACTTTTATCTCTTACTTTTGCTCTCTTTCTTCTTTCTTCTTTTTTTTTTAATTTGCCCCAGTTTATCACTTTCTCGTGGGGTTTTCTCTTTTTTTCTTTTTTTACGGGCGACCAACAAAACAAAATCTTGCCCCAGAGTGGGGTGCAACCATCAAGTGGATTATGAAACGAAGTTTTATGAATTCTGAAAGCTCAAAGGGAAAGACTAGAGGAGAAGAATATTCAAGGGAAAAGAAAGAAGGCCCGCCTTTGATCCGTCTCTTTTTTCGCAATAATTTTAAAAGGAAATTTACTAATCAAATGTAAAACTTTTTTACCAAGTCTGAATTGATGATTTGAGGAAATTCTTGACCATCCATCTCCGCCAGCACAAGACCTCCACCTGATAATACCTTCTTGACAATGAATGGACCTTGCCAATTTGGAGCGAATTTCCCTTTTGCCTCTTCTTGAATAGGAAGAATTCGCTTTAAAACCTTGTCTCCAATCTCGAATTGGCGAGGTTTGACTTTCTTCTGATAAGCGCGGGCCATCCGTTTTTGGTAACACTGTCCGTGACAAACGGCATTTAACCGCTTTTCGTCGATCAGTGACAACTGCTCATGACGTTCTCTGACCCATTCAACTTCTTCCAACTGAGCATCCATCAATATACGCAAGGACGGGATCTCAACTTCAGCAGGTATTACCGCCTCCATTCCATACATAAGAGAGTAAGGAGTTGCCCCGGTAGAAGTCCTTATGGCAGTTCTATACCCCATCAACGCATAAGGTAGCTTTTCATGCCAATCCCTGTGTGTGTCAGTCATCTTTCGAATGATCTTCTTCAAATTCTTATTGGCAGCTTCCACAGCTCCGTTCATCTGGGGTCTGTAAATAGCAGAATTTCTATGATTGATTTTGAATTGTTCACACAACCCATCCACCATGTCGTTGTTGAGATTTTTGGCATTATCAGTGATTAATGTCTCGGGCACTCCAAAACGACAGATGATATGGTTTTTCAGAAAATCTGCCACAACTTTCTTAGTCACATGCCTGTAAGATGCAGCCTCAACCCATTTGGTGAAATACTCTATTGCCACTAAGATGAATCGATGTCCATTCGAAGCAGGAGGATCAATGGTTCCAATTACATCCATTCCCCACATCGAACATGGCCAAGGAGCAGCCATACTATGTAGTTCCGTAGGAGGAGCATGTATCACATCACCATGCATTTGGCATTTAACACACTTTCGAACAAAATTCTACACAGTCGTGCTCCATAGTAAGCCAAAAATATCCCATTCTCATGATCTTTTTAGCCAACAAATGCCCATTCATGTGCGGTCCACACACACCGCTGTGAACTTCTTTCATCATTTGGTGGGCCTCTTCCTTATCAACACACCTTAACAGACCCAAGTCAGACGTTCTCTTGTACAGTATTTCTCCATTCAAAAAGAATTTTGAAGACATTCTGCGCAAAAAGCCTTTTGAAACTGCATTAGCTCCAGGAGGATAAGATCCAGTTTTAATGAATTCTTTGATATCATGGTACCAAGGTCGACCGTCTGAAACTTCTTCTGCAACCCAACAGTGAGCTGGTTCCTCTTGAAGCCGTATATTGGATAGGCTCAATCACCAATTCATCGGGATGTTTAATCATTGAGGACAAAGTAGCCAAGGCATCTGCAAACACATTACGTGTCCGTGAAATGTGCCGAAACTCCAAACTTCTGAACTTGGAAGCCAGGTTGATCAGACTGCAATGATAGGGAATGATTTTAGAATCTCGAGTTGCCCATTGCTTGAGTGTCTGATGTACAAGCAAATCAGAATCACTAAATGCCACCAAGTCTCTAACCTTCCATCTCTAACTGCCATCTTCAATCCAAGAATACAGGCTTCAGTACTCTGCCATATTATTAGTGCAAGGAAAACACAGCTTGGCAGTTGCAGGATAATGCTTCCCTTCGGGTGAAACTAGAACTGCACCGATTCCAGCCCCGAAAGCATTTGAAGCGCCATCAAAGAACAATCTCCACCCCAAGTACTGCTCACTCATATCTTCAATTGCACCAACGAACAAGATTTCTTCATCTGGGAAATAAGTATTGAGTGGCTGGTAATCATTCTCTCTTGGATTTTCTGCCAAGTGATCTGCTATAGCCTGCCCTTTAATTCGCCTTCTGCGTTGTGAAAACAATATCAAATTCAGAAAGAATCATTTGCCATTTGGCCATCCGTCCAGTAAGCATTGGTTTTTCCAACAAATACTTTCAAGGGATCAGAACGGGAAATGAGGTAGGTGGTGTGACTAAGCAAATAATGCCTTAATTTTTGAACCGCCCAAGCCAATGCACAACAGCTTCTTTCCAGAAAAGAATAATTAGCCTCATACGCAGTAAATTTCTTACTGAGATAGTAGATGGCCTGTTCTCTTTTTCCTGATTCATCATGTTGCCCCAAAACACATCCTACAGCTTCGTCAAGCACAGATAAATACATAATCAGAGGTCTACCAGGTTGGGGCGGCACTAAAATTGGAGGATTCAACAAGTAATCTTTAATCTTATCAAAAGCCTTTTGACAATCCTCATTCCATTTCATAGGTGCATTTTTCTTCAACAACTTGAACAAAGGTTCACAAGTAGAAGTCAGTTGGGCGATGAACCTGCCAATGAAATTGATTCTTCCCAAAAAACTTTTTACATCTCTTTGAGTCTTTGGAATTGGCATGTCGCGAATTGCTTTGATTTTGGCAGGATCTATCTCGATACCTTCTCTTGCTAACAATGAACCCCAATAATTTGCCTGCTGGAGCTCCAAAAGCACACTTAGCAGGATTCAGCTTCAAATTGTATTTCCTCAATCTCTCAAACAATTTTCTCAAATCCACCAAGTGATCCTCGACCCTTTTAGATTTGATTATGATGTCATCCACGTAAACCTCCATCTCTTTGTGGATCATATCATGAAACAGGGTGGTCATTGTCCTTTGATAAGTGGCTCCAGCATTTTTTAATCCGAAAGGCATCACTCTATAGCAAAATATTCCCAAGGGGTGACAAAAGCAGTCTTCTCTCTATCTTCTTCGGCCATCAAAATCTGGTGATACCCCGAAAAACAATCTCCAAATGATACGACCTCGTGCCCTGCGGTATTGTCCAAAAGGATATGAATGTTCGGCAGAGGAAAATCATCTTTCGGACTTGCCTTGTTAAGATCTCTATAATCCACACAAACTCGCACCTCCCCATTTTTCTTTGGGACAGGAACGGGATTTGAAAGCCAAATGGGATAATGAGACACCATAATGATCCCAGCATTGAGTTGTTTTACAATTTGCTCCTTGATTTTGAGACTCATATCTGGTTTGAACTTGCGAGGATTTCTGCTTCACGGGTGAAATATTTGGATCAGTTGGCAATTTATGAACCACTATGTCCGTAGAAATTCCAGCTACATCATCATATGACCATGCGAAAACATCTTGAAATAAAGTCAAAAATTCAATCATCTCTTGTTTTTGCTTCTTATTCAAATGAATGCTGACTTTGATTTCCTTAAGCTCTGTTTCATTGCCAATGTTAATGGATTCTGTCTCTTCTAGGTTCGGTTTGGGTTTCTCTTCATATTGTTCAAGAGTTTTTGACAAGGATTCATATTCTCCCTCGGTATCAATTTCATTTTGAATTTCAGATTCCATGATTTCCAACTCACAAGAGATATCGAGATTGCAATCATCAACTTCTAAAATTGTGACATCCAAAGGGTCAAATGATTTTATCGATGGCCATCTGAAAAAGATAACATAAACACACACAAAATAAATAAAAGGAAATTATTGGAAACTAATAAGAAAAATTCTTCATTGATTCGAAATTTAGAAATAAACGGTAAATCAACAAAAGACATCATCTTTATAGATAGGGACCTTACTCAAGGACACATTCATCTTGAAACTCTATACCAAGAACAAAACATATTTCGACTTACGAAGACATTGACATATGCAAAAGGGACTAGAGTCAAGAAACAAAAGCAAGCACTAAACAAAATATCCTAAGTAAAGTCCTATCTAAGCATGAGTCTAAACAAAAGACAATCCCCTAAATTTACCGAAACTCCCTTTGAATTGGGAGATAATCAGCTGTCCAATTTTGAAGGGCACCCTCAGCAATTGTTGAAAATTCAGAAGATTCTGACGGAGTGAAATCACAGATAGCTCCGACAAACAACTGAGATATACCCAATTCAATCCCATCTGCAGAATTCTCTTCATCCAAGATCAGATATCACCACCCCAGATGAGCGAGGAAAAGTGTAGCACAATGGCGGAACATGCATCCCGGACCGCTTTCCTTCCTTTTCGGCAAGTTTTCGGATTCTCATCTCTCTCCTATCTTTCACAGTTGGATGAAATCCTAATCCGAAAGTGTCCTTTTGCATTGGGAGCTCTATTGGTTCCAGACGTCCTTGCAGATTTCTCCCGAGACCCTTTCCTATCTCATAACCTCCTCGAATCATTTCTTTAGCCATCATGACACTGGCCTCAGATGCATCTGTTTTGATGAATGATTCGTTCTTCACAACCCACCCCGTAGAGACAACATCTTCGACACGATGAGCAGAAACTGAAGGTTTGGCACTATCTCTCCTCTTTGAATTGGCATTAACCACCATAGCACAGTCATCTTCGGCAAATACAGTGATTAATTGATCATTTACAATGAATCTGAGCATTTGATGCAGCGAAGAAGGCACCAAGTTAGAAGTATGTATCCATGGTCTTCCCAATAGAACATTGTAAGCACTAGAGAAATCCATGACTTGACAAGAAACCTGAAACTGAGCTGGGCCAACTTCTAAAACCAAATCGATTTCACCCATCGGCTCCCTCCTAGTTCCATCAAAGCCTCTCACCACGACTAGCTGATGTGCGAAGCTTAACATCAGATAGCCCAAGTTTGACAATAGTAGCCCACGGACAGATATTTAAAGCTGATCCATTATCTACCAAAACCCTTGGTAACAGCTTCCCGTTACAACGCACTGATATGTACAATGCCTTGTTGTGTGCAATCCCTTCTGCAGTCAAATCATCGTCAGAGAAACTAATACGAGCTGAAGCGAGGATGCTGCCCACAACATTAGAAAACTTATCAACGGGAATATCTTTAGAAACGTGAGTCTCATTAAGCACTTTTAGCAAAGCTTCCCTGTGCAATTCGGAAGTCAAGAGCAAGTTCAGGAAAGAGATATGGGCAGGTGCCTTGTCCAACTGTTCTACTATTCTGTATTCGCTTCTCTTAATCAATTTCAAAAAATCCAGAGCATCCTTTTCAGATACGGGTTGCTTAGGCAGCAGAGAATTCTCTTGAGCTTTGGATTGGGCATTTGTCTCGGACTCTCCTAGAATTCTCCCAGATCTAGTGACAGCATCAACTTCTTCTTTCAACAACTTCTTATTCCCAATCAACAATGCAGGGTTCCTCGTAATTCCATGGTACTTCCTGTAAACTATTCACAGGCATCTGTTCTGGAAACTCGAGTACAACGGGTTCAGGCATATCCAATTCAAAAGGAGGCAGGTCCAAAATGAACGGATCAAGACATCTTTCTAACACAAAAGGCTCATCTTTTTCGGGCACTGACTGTTTCAGCTCATTCTTGAAGATGACATCCTTGTCCTTTGCTACTGGCACTTTAGCAGAAAACTCTTCCTCATCTTGACCAAATCAGCTTCCATTATGCTTTCGATCTCATATTCATCCATAATATACGAAGCAGGGTCATCGAATTCCTCATCAGCAGTGATGGCTCCGACAGTGTTCCCATGCTCTGGAAGAGGGTTTTTGCTCACACTGGGTCCCTGTTCCCCCGGTCTTCTGAGAACGATCTCTCCAGACTCAATCATGTCCTGAATATGATTCTTTAAAGTCCAACAATTGGCCGTTGAGTGTCCTGCACTCCCTGAATGGTATGCACAAATAGCGTGGGGATTGTATCCTGCAGGCAAACCCTTATTGTAAACTTTTGCCGGGATCACTCCAATTTTACCAGCGGCTTTCAACTGCTCATACAACTGGTCAATGGGACGGCCTAGATTGGTGTAAGTTCGGGGTGGCCTTTGGACTTGGTCTCGGTTGGCTTGAAATGGGTTTGGTGTGATGTGGATGTTGTTTTGCTGTGGTGGTCTTGGGTTATACGGAGGACGAGGGTAATTTTGGAAAGTTGGTCGGGGAGCTGGTAGTGGGACAGAATAATTTGGATAGTTGGGTTGATGATGATGCTGGGTGTTAGTGTGATAGACTGGTTGAGGATGGAGAGGTTGTTGGTAAGGGGCTGTGTATGGAGGATAGTTTTGAATTCTGGGTCTAAAGGATGGGCCTTGATCCCATACAAAAGCAGTCTCTCCTTCCTTCTTCTTAAACGGGGGTTTCTTCCCATTACTGCCCGAATTCTGATTTTGCAAAGCTTCCAACTGTAACTTCAAAGCTGTCACATTAACAATTTTGCCCGCCTTGACAAATTCATCGTATTCCTCTAACTTGTTGATGATGGCAGAAAATGAACTCCCCGACATGCGAAAGATCTCCTCAAAATATGGCGGGTCATGGGCCTTAATGAAAGTTCGGACAATCTCCTCTTCATTCATGGGAGGTTCCACCTTGGCAGCCAACTTTCTCCAACGTTTGGCGTATGTCTTATGATCCTCTGAAGGCTTCCTCTTAGTACTTTCCAGCGTAGTTCGTGTTGGAGCCAATTCACAGTTGAATTCATACTGCTTGACAAAAGCCGTTGACAGATCCAACCAACTCTTTATCTCCTGAGGCTTCAAATTCGAATACCAGTCTAATGCATCACCCTCCAGACTCTCAGGGAACAGACGCATTGGTAAATTCTCATCGTCTACCGGTTTGCCAAGTTTGTTGGCAAACATCTTAAGATGCGTCTTGGGATTTCTAGTTCCATCATACTTAGTGAATTTAGGCGCCTTGAAGCCCAATGGCAACTGAACGTCCGGAAAAAGACAAAGGTCATCATAACCTAACCCGCCATGCTTGTGTAACCCTTGACTTTTCTTCATGAAATCCTCAAATCGATCCAATCTTTTCAACAAATCTTTATCCACAGTCGTAGCATTTTCCTCCATGGCTGGTTTTCCTTGAGAGGCTACATCCCAAACAAAAGGTTCTGCTAGCTTGATAATGAGGTGCCTGAAGATTGGGTGGAATATTTGAGTTGATATGTGGATGGGATTGGGGAACTGGATAATTGGGTAGGTTCGTTTGGACATAATTAGGGCGCATGTGTAAAGGATCAGGGTTAAAATGGGCAGACGGTCCTTCAATAGGATTGGCAAAAGGTGAGATGGAAGCAGCTTGCATATTGGTCGTGAGAGGCAATTGGTTAACCTGCTCAGGGGTGTGGTCAACTGCTGGCACTGGGTTGTTCGGAGCACCACCACTGCTATTTGCGACAAGTTGATCAATGACACGCCTTTGAGAAGCCATTTCTGCACTCAATTCATTAAACCTGCCTAGTACTTCGCTTAGCTGAGCCCCTAGTGCAGAGAAATCTACTGACACCGCTTGAGTTGGTCTTTCTGAAGCGTCCGGAGTCGAACTCATGTTTATACGCTTCAAAGCTTGACTTCGGGATCTGGTAACGATGGGGCTTCTTTGAAATGAAGCTATGATTTAAATGATCCTGAAATGTACATCAGAAGGAAAGAAAGTTTAGTCGCTCCATCATCATTGTCACTGTCAATTTTATTATCAAAAAGAAAGAGAAAAAGACCAAAATTAGTAAGTATATAAATAACTCGGATGCATGTCCTAGGGGGTGCCCTTATTATGCCAAGGGTAGGCCTAACATGATGCAGCACTGTCGAAGTAGGGCCTGTTTACCAAACCTGTACTTTCAAATCAGAAAAAAAAGAAGACCATTTTCATTGATAGATCTAAAATTTAAAATACACTGTTTACATCATCTCTCGAAGACGGCTGTGTACAAAGTCATTAAACCTCTTTAGCCTATCTATCATAGCATCTTTTGATTCTCTAAAGTAAGGATTTTTCATGCGTTCTGCTTCATCATACAGTTCACTGCATTTTCTTTTCAACTCTTGATGCTTCTCTCTTGACTGCTCATATAACTCTTTGTTTCGTTCTGCCACTTTCTTGTTCAGCTCCACGGATTGTTTTAATTGCAGGTTTTCTTTATCTTTTGCCTCGATAATGGCCATCAATCTTCTTACTTCCTCGGACGGTGCAACTTGCGGTCTGTTCCCTTTGAGATTCCGAAACCAATCTTCGTACTGAGGAGTGACCAAACCCATTTGCTTAAACTGCGGATCATAGACAATGTTGTCATCATTGGATAATGTGCCCCAAGCAGAAGTGATTTGGGTCTTCATTGGAACGGGATATGGACAAATTCCTTTATCAAAACTGATGGTGAAATTAGCTGGTTCGGGTGTGGGTGGCAGGCCTTGAATACGTCCGAGTTGTCTGAGAAACCTCTTCGGTGTGTAAGCAGCAATGCCCTGAGTCCCTAACAATGGTATGAAGTTTGATGACTTTGTACGTAAAGCTGGCTTAAGGCAATCGGTCCAATCTAATACCCATCTGACTCCTTGGTCTGGCAAAGTCTTCAAGAAATCCAAATATTCGGATGAATTCATTGGTCTGTCATTCTTATCAACCCTCTTGTGATGAGTGACAATCCAGTCATATCCGATCAATGGTAAACTATCACGGACAGGTGAACGTCTCTTGAAATGTTCCATGGCCCATATATACAGAATCCGATTTGACCCGTGAAAGAAATTTTCTCCTCTTTGACAATTCGTGCATGAAACGAATATGTCTGCCAATATCGTTGGTACTATAGAAACTTTTTGGCTTCCAATACCGAAGAATAGATCGGTCATGAGTTTGGTGGTCTTGAAGCCTATCCTCTTGTCTCTCCTAGGGAAAAGGTGAATGCCGGCCATTACGAATCCGTACACCATCAGGTCTCTTATGCTCCCATATCGTCCTGGATGTGAATGTGAAGTCCTCCATGTGCCGCTCGAACCCATCTCTTGCTGCGAACCGATCGAATAGAAACTTTACATCCACACTCTGATCTGAACCTTGAATTACAGATTCTTTTAAACCGGTAAAATGACAGAATTCGGCCTTTCCTGAAGCAGTTGGAAACACTATTGATGTATGTTTCGTTGTCAAATTTAGCAAACCGGATACTTCTTCAATAGTGACAGTCATCTCTCGATCCCCGATCCTGAATGCTGAGCAACTAGGATCCCATAGGTGAACCAAAGCTTCCACCAAATCGTCCATCTGCCTCTATATCTTTAAAATCACCAATTGGCCCTAAGAATACTGCTACTTGATTGATTTCACTAGAGGACATGAGGGCTGGCCATTTCTGGACTTCGGGTGGGACTGCCAACATCTGGTAGATACGCCGTGGACTGTCCATCTGAAGCATGTCACTCATATCAGATACCTTACCTACAGGCCCTACTTCTCGAGTTTTACAAAAAATTTAAACGTGCAATTCCCATAGAAGGGTTATATACCCACGGGAAACAAGGTTGGCTTACTTCTAAAAATGGGGTTCCCTAGGCGGCATCCCCTTCTAGGGTTGATGCATGATGCCAGTTAATTAAAACAGAACAAAAATAGGCAGAACTCTTGAAATGATAATGTTAAAGAATCCTATCTACAATTATGCATGATGATTTTAAAAACTCTTGAAACATAACGATGATTTTTTTTTTTGGGTCACAAACTGTACAAAAGATTATTGACTTCAAATTTCTGCATTTGCTACAAAATAGGTATGTATAGTGAAAAATGTCTTACAAAGAGAAATTCAGGTTTGCAACTTAAACACAGTGTATACAAGTAAAAAAAATTCAGATTCTTTTTTTTTTGAAATTTATAAAAATCATCATTATTGAATTCTTGGGTACTTTTGGTTTACAAAATAAACTTTTGTGAAAATTTGTAGATACTATATATTTATTTTCCGAAAGAAATGAACTTGTAAGATGAAAAATATAAACATGCCAAAAGCAGGTCAATCTCTTATGAGAGTACCATGCCAGGGCTCTTTATTCTACGGTTTATGAATGCAATCAAAACGAGAGAAAGTGTGTTAGTTTTCAGCAATATCACATAACACATTGATAAAGCAAATAGCAATAAACAATATAACAGAAAAATAAAGAGAGGGTGGATTCCCTCCTCTCGTGCCTAGTGTGCCTGATAAGGTAAGGCTGACTCTACTCTAGGTTATTCTACATGGATGCATGAGGTTGGGCTCGCTAATGCATCTAGACTCAATTAAGCTGTCGGTTCCCAAGCCTTCAGACTTAAGGATAAGGGTTATCAATTCCAAATCCTTTGGTCGGTGGCTCGAGTGATTCCCCAGACACTGCTACGTGCACATCGTGCCCCGGCCACGTGTCCGAGTGGATCTATTTTAAAGCCCAAATCCCTAGACTTGTGGACTCAAGCCAAGAGTTCGGGTGATCTCCCAAACATGATTACGTGCACATCGTGCCCCGCTCACATGTTTAGGTAGATCAATCCTAATTCCTAAAGGGACGGGTGGGTGACAACCACCAAAAGATAAAAAAAAGGGTAAAAAGTATCGAATGCACGTATGGAGTGCTCCTTATGAGAGGAAGGAATATAATATTAATACGCGTGGGCTCTAAGGGATGACTGACCCCCTCCCAAATGCAAGCGCGGTCGAATAAAGCAATAACAAGTAAAAAAATCATACATACATCACATAAGTAGTCGAGAGACAGGAAGTGTGCGAGATGCAAAAGAAAAATCTAAAAACCCAAAAAGAAAAATGCAATCCTAACATCCAAACGCGATAAAATCAAGGGTTAAAGGAGGAAAAAATGATTAAACCTTGCGCTCGGACTCACTAGTGATCCCCAGTGGAGTCGTCAGCTGTCGCGCCCCATTTTTCGAAAAGGAAAATAAATGATAAGTGTGAGTGAGGTCGGGAAAAAGGAAAAGGAATTAAATGTGGGTGTGTTTATTTATTGAAAAGGAGTGCAAATTTTTATAAAATGATTTTCAGAAAATACTTTATAAAAAAAATAGTTTGACAAAAGATATGATTTTTTTAGAAAATTGCTTTACTTAAAAAAAAAACAAAAGAAAAAGGCCTAAAATGGGACTTTGAAAATGCGACGGTTTTTGGGCCCGAAAATAGAGTTTAAAAAGGGTTTTTAGTAAAAAGGGAGTCGCCACTTGGTATTGAATTTTGGTGTACCAAGTCACCAGAAAATATTTTATAAAAAGTAAGAAAATCGAGAATGATTTATTTAGGAAAATGATTTGAGAAAAATGTAAGAAAAGCTATAAAAACCCTTTTAGACAACTCCAGGTCTTTGAAAACAAGAGAAAAAGGTCCGGGAGTCACAGTTGAAGAAAGGGAAGGCAAAGGCTCGCGCCTAAGGCACCCTTCCAACCTAACCGAAACTAGTTGCGAGGTTTAGTCTAAATTTTCCTAATATAACCCTAAAATTTTATCACATTTGGATGCAACTATATGAATGCAAATCTAGTCCTAAAAATGGGTATCGTTAAGGGACCAAATATTCCATTGAGGTTTGGTCGAGATATTCACATTAATTGCGAAACCCGATTCTAGACCTCGATGGAGTCACGAGTATAGATGCAAAAACTGGAATGCAAAAGAAAAGGAAAATAGTAATATAAATAATAAGTGAACAAAGAAAGTAGGGATGCAACATAACGGGTATGGGAAACTAATAGACTTGTGACTAACTATTCCTACTCATGGAGAGGGGAACGATATGTACGCCATCGCTTCCCACGTGAGTAGATGACTATTTCTAGTCAAATCACACAAATGACCTAAAATTCTATCTGTGGTGGAATCTAAATGTTATGCACCAAACATGTGTTTTTAAAAATAGATAATAAATGATAGAGCATATATATATATAAAAATCATACAAAATGGAAAAAGACCTAAAAAAATGTGTGTGAAATGGCATGGAATGAACACACGAGAAATAACCCTAATACTAAAATGACCTAAAGGCCTAGCATTGGACTAGCCTATTTTCTAAAAATTCTCCGATAGCATTGGACTAGCGAAGAAACCAAAATTAATCACAATTAGCGTTGGACTAGTGTGACGACGATACACATATATAATAATAAAGCAAGTAAATGAATAAAACATGTATTAAAGCAATAATCACATAAAAGCAGATAATAGCACGTAGGAGCACATAACACATAAGCATGATATTCTAGATGCAAAGTCCTAAAGAAAGCGAATAAAACACATAAGCACATAGCACACATAGCACCCAAAACCCTAACTATTACACCGGAGAAGCCTAATTACAATCTAAAAAATAAAAATAAAAGATAACCTATCTAACCTATTTATTACATTTTCTACCTAAAAATACATAAAATTTTTATTAAATAGATAACATATAAACTATCTATTACATTAGCTATCTAAATACACAATTTTGCTAAATAGAATGTTACCTATCTATTACATTTGATCAAAAATTAAATTTAAATAAATAATATAACATGAATAAATAAACACTCACACATGAACAAAAATTATAAACACAAAATACATGAAAATACATAGAAAAACACATAGGAGCACATAGAAGCACATAAAAAGAAATTAAAAGGGTAATCGAGGTACCTTCCACTCGTAAACTCGGTACCAATTGCTACTAAATGAACAAACATGTTAAAAATACCACTATTTAATAAATAAACACTTAATTAAATAATTTCATATCAATGGCTATGACATACTATGATAATTCAAATAATTAAATAAAAGAAAGAAAAATAATGATAATAATAATTAATTATTTAGGAAGAAAAATGAAAATTGTTTAAATAGAAATAAATAAGTAAATAAATAAAGCAAAACAACGAGAATAGAGAAATAATAATAATAGAAGATAAAATACAATAATACATACTTAAACTTTTAAAACCCCAAATAAGAATTATTAAAATGACTAAAAGGAAAATAAAGAAACTAATTTGAACATTAATTAGACTATCAAGACCCAATTTTAGAATATTAATTATAAATTTGATAAAATAAATAAATAAAAAATGTGAAAAGAAATAATTTAAAGCTTTGAGGACTTAACTAATTTTAATTAATATTTTTTGACAAAAATAAAATATTATAAGATTTGGATTAAAAGAGAAATTTGGGCAATATTCTAGAGTAAAAATGTAATTTATAACAAACTAAAGGGTAAAATTATAATTTCAAACCATAGTTAAGATAATAATATAATTTTACAACAAATTTAAAGGCCAAAATATAATTTCCAGCAAGTATAATATCAAAAATAAAATTTTCAGCAATTATTAAGGCTAAAAATATAATTGCAGCAAACTTGGGGAGTAAAGAATACAATTCCAGCAAACATTCAAGGCTAAAATTCAAGTTCTAGCTACTTGAGGGGCAAAAATGCAAAATTCCAGCAATGTCCTAGGGCAAAAATAGAATTTCCAGCAATGTATAAGGGCCAAAATGCAATTTTTCAGCAACATTTATAGCCTAAAATACAATAACAGCAAGCTCGGGAGGCAAAATTGCAATTTTCATAAATATCAGAGGGTAAAAATGCAATTCCAGCAAAATCTAGGGGTCAAAAATAGAAATTGAAAAGTGCAGGGGCAAAAATTATAATTATCTAAAAGTTGGGGGACCTAAATGCAATTAATCGGGACCTAATTGCAAAGAAAATTAAATTATGGGGGTCAATGTACAATAAACAGAAATTTAAATGCACAAATCAAACATTTCCAAGGCCACAGTAGCATTAATGAAAGTATAAGGATTATAAAAGAAATACCTATTATTAATTAAAATAAATTAAAAAAAACTAACTAACCAAAACGACGTAGTTTTGAGTGAAACTACGTCAAAACAATGTAGTTTCATTAAAATACTTTTTTTTTTTCAGATTTTTTTTCTTTCTTTCTTTCTTTTTTCCTTTTCTCTCTTTTTCTCTTTTTTCCTCTCTTTTCTTTTTTTTCTTCTTCTTCCCTCTTCTTTTCCCCCTGGTCCGTCTCCTCTCTTCTCTTCCTTCTTCTTTTCCCCTTCCCCCCGATCCTGTTCTCTGATCTATTCTTCCTTTCCCCCGGTTCTATTTTCTTTCTTCCCCCCGATTGTGTTCTCTCCTCCCTCTCTCTCTCTCTCTTTCTTATTCTAACCGAATGCCCCCTCAATTATCTTGACTCCCTAATTCTATGAAAAGTAAGAGTAAATTAAACATGTATAGATGGATTAAAGCTTTTACAAGGAGAGACTAGTGTAGGGGAAAGATTTTTCTTACCTGATTTGAGAATATAGGGAGGGAGAGGTGGCGATGGATTGGGAAATTGTGGGTTCTCCGGCGGTGAAAGGCAGTCAGTGTGGTTGTTGGTGGTCACGATTGGAGGTGGTTGGTCATCGGTGGCTTCAGCAGTGAGATGGTCGAGGGGCTATCTCTCTCTTTTTTTTGTTCTTGCAGGAGGTGTGTGTGTTTGCAGGTGTGTTGTGTGAGTTGTGCGTTTATGTGTGTGTGAATTCTTTGTGAATGTTTGGTTGTAGCGTGTGAATTGCGTGAAATTGAATGTGCGATGTGTATGGAATCAGTGTGTATGTGGTGTGTGCAGGTGTGTTGTGTGTCTGTGGTGAGGTTTGTGCGACAGGGTCAGTGTGTGTATTTGTGTGTATGCATGCTGTGAATGTTGTGTGTGAGTTGTATGCAAAATGTGGAATTGTGCGTGTTTGTGTGTGTTGAAACGTGATGGTAGTGTGTTTTGTGGAATGAATGTGCAGGTGTGTGATGTGTGAGTTGCAGGTGAAGGTGTGTGAATTGGGAGCTGTGCGTGTGTGAGTGCAGATGTGAGGGAAAGCAGAGAGAAAGAATGGGGAAGAAGGGTCTGTAGGTGGAAATGGGTGTCTGGTGTGTGTTGTGTTGTGTGTGTATTGTGATTGTGGTGCGTGGTTGTGAGCTTGGCAATGGTGTGTTTTGTCGAGTGAGAAGAATGGGAAGGAAAAGGAAAGTGAATGTGTGTCTGTGAGTGAAGAGAAGGAGAGAAAATGGGGAGTGTGTGTGTGAGCTGCGTGTGGAATGTGTGTTTGTGTGTGGCAGAGGGCAAACAGAAAGTGAGGGAATGGCTTTGCAGTTGTGAGCAGATGAGTGTGTCTGTGTGATGATTTTAGAAAGAATTTTGAACAAGATCTCTCAAAATCTGATGAAGGGATTGCAAGTGGGGAGGAGGGTGATGATTAGAGAGTGTAGTTGGTTTAATAGGTGAAGTAAAATTAGAAGTGTGGGTGGTTGAAAAGTATGGCATAAAGCTGTGTTTTTATGGCTTAAGCAGCCATGCTGTTGCTGTAGCAGGCTCTCCAGCCTTTTCTCCCTTTTTTTTTTTTTTGAAATTTGTAAAGAAGAAGAAAAGAGAAAAAAAAGAAAGAAAAAAATATAAGAAAATGAAGAAAATTGGAATAGAAATAAAAATTCTATGGACTTCTTAGAATAAAAAAAATAAAAAGTAAATAAAATAAAATAATAAAACTAAAATAAAAACTAAAATTCAGCATTACTATAAAAAAGAGAATTCCATAATAACAAAAAAAATTAAAATTTTAAAGTTAATTTACCGTTGAAAAATACGTCATAGACAAAACGATACAATTTGAAATAAATACCAAATAGTCTTTTAAAAATTATAAAAAAAAATTTTTTTTACATAAAATCTACAAATATTAAATGCACATATATAAAATATTTCACACACAAAATTCTTAAATAAAGGTGCATTGGAAAACGTGACGTAATATGACAAAAATTACGAAAATCACAAAAATACTAAATGACTTTTAAACATCACAAAAATTTTTTACACAAAATATATTATCCCATGAAATACATATACCAAAGTTTTCACTTAAAAAAATTTTTTTAAGGTTAACGCATTCTTGGAAAATGTGCCCTTAATAAATAAAAAGACAAAAATTAAATAAATACTAAACGACATCTAAAAATTATGAGATTTTTACAAAAAATTTATGAGTATTCAAAATGCATATATAAAATTTTTCACTTGAAAATTCTCATAAAAATAGCACATTGGAAAACGTGCCATTGAATAAATAAAAAAAATACTAAAAATTAAAATAAATAATGAATGACTCCTAAAAATTATTAAAATCATAAATAATGATAAAAACAGTAAAATCATGTATTCAGGAAATAAAATAAAATAAACTAATATTTACATAGTGAAATTACCATTTTGCCCCTGATACGACGAATTAGATATAATACGCGAAAATCGTACTCGACCCCTGAAAAATAAAAAAAAACCCTCTAAAATAAGGTAACACACATATTTTTACCAAAAGTGTGTCAAAATTTGGTGTCTACACGTGGGGCGTGGACAAGGCTTACAAGCAAAACCGAGACCTCCTCTTGAGGTTGAAATTTCTGAGAGACGTAAAGGTACATTTGTGGTTAATCTTGGTCATAATAGTTGTACATGTGCAGAGTGGCAAATGACTGGAATTCTGTGCCCACATGCTTGTCGAGCAATTCAGCTCCAAAATTTGAATGTGTATGACTATGTAGATGGTTGGTACAAAAAAGATATGCAAGAAAAAATATATTCTGAACTAATGCATGGCATTGCAACCATTGATATGCCGTTACTTGACGAAATACCTGTTGCTAATGTTCATGATGGCTCTATGGAAGGTTTTCCATCAAATTGTGGCTTGCTTCCCCCAAAGACTAGGTGACCTCCTGGACGTCCACGAAGAAAACGTATTGAATCCCAATTCATTAAGAGAAGAGTACTTCATTGTTCGTGTTGTCAACTTGTTGGTCATAATAGAGTCACTTGCAAAGACCCCGTTTGATATAACTATGCTAATTTGTTATAATTTTTATTAGATTGAGCTATTGTATTGTTACTATTAATTAGAAACTTTATTAGTGTATAGTGATGTTTGTGAATTATTTTTCTCTATGATTTTTTTTACTATCAATTAGAAACTTTATTACTGTATGGAAAACTAATCCATAAGCATATTGAGCAACATTTATTCAGTCCAAGCAATCAATGCAGTTGGTACACAAAATTCAACTTTGAAGCCATGGTTAGTTTCATACAATGGTTAACTTGCAGGCTTCAGAAGAAAAAAAAATACATGAAAAACCAACAACACATAAAAAAACTAGCTGTTTCAAGAAGAATGATAAGAGTACTACAACTTTGGACCCTGATGTGCCTTTTGTATGGTTAGTTTTGCCAATTATTGGTTAGCTTTGCCCTGTAATTGATAAATAGATTTATCACAATAAAAGTTATAAATATAAATTATTATTTTAAATGGAGCAGTATAAACATGCCAATTATATGTAAGAAAGTGATGCTTGGAGGACATATAATAAACTAAATTTCTAGTATAAGAGTTTCACTAAATGGACGCGTGAATTAATATAAGCATCGTGACAACAAATTAATTTAGAAGATATATTCCTATTTTCACAAATTGGATACAATATTCAGATAGTAAATTAACTTGACCTTCTAACAAACCATTTGTTAGATATGCCTATTATTAAATGGCTAAATTATTTCGTCATACAAAAATTAAATTGTTATTTTAAGATGGAGTAGTGTAAGCATGCTATGATATGTACGGAAGTGATGCTTGGGGAGATTTAATTAGATATACCTATTATTAAATGGCTAAATTATTTCGTCATACAAAAATTAAATTATTATTTTAAGATGGAGTAGTGTAAACATGCTATGGTATATGGTTAGCTTTGCCCTGTAATAGATAAATTACTTTATCACAATAAAAATTATAAATATAAATTATTATTTTAAATGGAGCTATATAAACATTCTAATTATATGTAAGAAAGTGATGCTTGGGAACATATAATAAACTAAATTTCCAGTATAAGAGTTTCATAAAATGGACGCGATAATCAGTATAAGCATCATTGACAACAAATTAATTTATAAGACATATTCCTATTTTCACAAAATGGATACAATATTCAGATAGTAAATTAACTTGACCTCCTAACAAACCATTGGTTAGATATGCCTATTATTAAATGGCTAAATTACTTCGTCACGCAAAAATTAAATTGTTTTTTTAAGATGGAGTAGTGTAAACATGTTGTGGTACGTACGAAAGTGATGCTTGGTGAGATTTAATTAGATATGCCTATTATTAATTGGCTAAATTATTTCGTCATACAAAAATTAAATTATTATTTTAAGACGGTGTATTGTAAACATGCTATGGTATGTGTGGAAGTGATGCTTGGGGAGATTTAATAAACTAAAATTCCTATATCTAGTGGTGTAAAATCTTTACAAAATAGGTGTGACAATTTGTATAAGCATCAGTAACAACAAATTAATTTCCAAGATGAATTCTAATGTACAAAATAGAAAATTAACAAATCCTAGGCAAACAAAATCTGCATAAGAATCACATGATGGAGAAATACTTATTATAATAAAGATTTAAGATAGATTTCGTAAAAATAGGATTTAAAATTGGTGCTTTAGGGCGGCAAAAGTAGTAATGAAATGGAGAAATAATTACGTAGATTTAATGTTGAATTCTTTTAGCCTTGGTATGTGTGGAATTCTCTTAGTCTTGGGTAGAGTTTGATGTTGAAACTTGAAGTAAGAGATTGTTTTTATTTTGAGGTTCTGAGAATGATGGGTAGGAGAAGAATGGTTAAAGTAATTGTTTCTGATTGTAGTAGGTAAGAAGAGAACCAAATAATTGCGTATGTAGTTAAAATATTTGATATAGAGTAGTAAGGTTATAAACGTCTATTTACTTAAAAATAAATTTTTTATTTTTATTCAAAATAATTTTTGCCCTTATCAATAATTATGTAAAACATTCGCCCTCTTTATACATTTTAAAAGTTCCACCACCCTTAATAAAAATTTTCCCTATAATTAATACGATAGAGAAGATATAAATCCTTTAGAAATGATATTAAGTTATAAATAATTTCATAAATAAAAGGACAATAATGTCATAACACTCACTTTTTTTTTTAATTTCTAACTATGACTGGTCTTTTTCTGTGTTTTCAAACTCGGACCGGACCGGTCGGTCTGACCAGTCAAATCGAGAACCGGCCAAGCATCCAGTCTGAGTTTTGTAAAAAATCGACAGTTGAAAAACTCGATCAAACCCGGTGATTGAACTGGACAAAACCTGGTTTTTTCAGTTTTGGCTGTTGACCTTTTTAATCCATCTTGACTAGGAAATAAGGGGAAATAAACCAAACGGCAGCCTTAAAACTTCAATTCTTCTTTCTCAAACCAAAAGAAAACCTACTTCAATTCTTGGTGCCGATCCACTATGCAGTGGTGGCAATGGTGATTTATCTACTAATCTGAAGCTTGAGCAAGAGCTTTAGCTTCTCCTCCGACTACTACTCCTCTTCCTCACCTTCGAAGCCCTCAAATAGCTGGTCCTTAAGGTAATCGTCAAAATTTTGGAGTTAGAAAAGAAGAATTTGTTCCAAGAACTATATTGTTCAAGATTCTAGGATTTTAAAATAGAAGATTGCAAGAGAGGAAGACAAGTGAATTGTTAATATATTTTTTTTTTTTGGCTTCAGCAATCTTTTGCAACTGTACCCGTGGAAATTTGAATCGTAAGGTTTGATTAATGGCTGCCTCGTATATCTAGTTAACTTTTTCCTCTGATTTATGGTTGGTTACAATGACTTGTTATGTTAGAAATGTCCTTTTATGGCTTGTTATACAAGTTGAAGTCTCATTATAATGATATTTAATCATTTAGGAATTAGTTAATAAAATAAAAAGCTGTCGATTAAGTGCTAGAATTTTTTGATGTAGATTGGGGCTATTTTTTTTTTCCGGTACCTTAGTTTGCTGCTTTCACAGTCTATAAATTGTAATCTTACGTTGTCTTTGTAATCAGAGTCTTGCCCCCTGTGAAGAGATTTATCCATTTGCAGAAATTGAGGAGAGAATTGTTATTGTGACTAATAAAAGAATCACAAATAAGAAACTTTGTTTGACTTCTGTATGAACATTACCCCACAACATATTTATGGAGTATGGAGTGCAAATATTGCTAATTGCAATTGCTATGCACTGTAGTATTTCATTCGTAATACGAAGCGACATTATGGAATTTAGTTACGATTTCTATGTTGTTAGGGAGTAGTATGAATGAACAATTATTAGACTGGACTGACTTCCATCTCATGTGAAGTAGTCAATTTTGATCTTAACTTCAGCCTCCAGTTACAGATTCAACATTCTCATTTCAGCTTTGGTCAATGGTGATTTTGTTGCAATTTGCAACGCCAATGTTACTACTGATTCGACTTGATTGTAAGACAGCAACTTTTAGTTTTAGTTTAAACAAAGTGAAGAAACACAAGTTAAACTGATTTTGTTATATGTTAAATTCTTGGTTTTTTTTCTTTTATTAGTTTTGTTTTAATAAATGAAATTTGTTGGCAAATACTGAAATACCGTAGTATGTTAAGTTGTTCCTTTATTGTAAACTAGTAGGGTCAATGTTTATTTGGTTCATTTCCTTAAGTTAGAATTGCAAGAAAAATTAATAGGTGTGCATATATATATGTGTGTGTATATATATGACGTCATTCGGTCGACCCCCAGTCGAATTCATTGAACCCTAATCCCTAAGTTCAATCGAGTCGATATCCGGTCTGAGTCTGAAAACATAGGTCTTTTTAGGGAGGGAAGGGAGGTAGAGTGTATATATTTAGAGTTGAGGGGGGTAAAGTGTGAATAATCTCTTAGTTAAGGGGGCAAAGTGTTATTAACCCTTTTTTGGGCTCAAAACAATAGTTTCCATATCCAATTTGCATCCAAGGTTCGGAATTCCAATTCAAACCTCTCCTAAACTAACAAATCGAACCCTAAGCATCAATTAACATAAACAACCAGAGACTACCTAAAACTATTCCAAAACCACCAACCTAATATGAACTCTGCTAAAAAATTTTCTCCAATGACTATTCACACCATTAAAGCATAACTCAATTTAGAGAATTTCAACTCAATCAAATAAAAAATATAATAAATTCAATCACAAGGAGAAACATAATTACCTTTATCCACGCGATGAACAAGTGACTAATCTCAGTTGCTCTAATCTCAGTTAATCCATGGTTCTCTTGTTCTTCTTCTTCTTTTTTTTTTTCATAGATTAGAAGTGTAAAAGAAAATAATCAATAAACTGAGTAACACCGTTATCTAATATGATAAATAAAATACTATTTAATAATAAGCCCTTTTATTTATGCTTATTCCCTTATATTATTACTAATCAATCACGGTCTGGGGCTTAACACTTCTTGCCATTGATCACATTGTTATGTCGGTTTCACTGTATTTAATTCTGTAAAATTGACCAAAAGACGCCAAGCATGCCAGAATTATGGACCAGCATTGTAATTGAATTAATTGACGGGTCCACGAGTAAATCACTGGCCTAAGATGGTTATTCTGGGGCTTTTTGTTGTATTGTAAGTTTCTCATTCTGGGGATTTGTGGACGATGAGTTCTTAAACTGAAGTTTTTTTTTTTAATTTTTTCGAATGACAATCAAAGAAGAAAAGATCAATATACAATAAAGATGCAAAACTAAAAAGGGAAACTAATAATTTTTTTTTTAAAAAAAAGAGATACGAATGGAAAGGGCTGTGTGCACTAACATTTTGTATCGGCCAGGATATGCAATGTTGCATTGTATTGCCACTAATCATGTATCTCATTTCTTTTCGCAACATTACTCTATTGTTTGGGAATAAGTGCAATTACAAATTTGTTGGGACAAAAAAAAAAGATAGGAAGGGGTATACGTAATGGTAGGGGTGTGCAAGTTGACCCGGTGACCCGAAAACTCGGCTGATCCAATCCGGACCGATCCGAAAAATATGGGTATCCGACCCGGCAGGTTTTAGCTGATACGGATCACATGCGGGTTACTCTATTAAACGGGTTGGATACGGATCATGATTTTTAAAACCCGGTGGGTACCCGACCTGACCCGTATATGGGGTTAATGATATAAGTTTATAAGATTTCCTAATATTAATATGTGATATCATTATGTAATATTACTATGTGATATTATTATTATTATGCAATATGCTATTAGATATTATTATGTGAAATTACTATGTAGTATTGTTGTTTTTTATTGATATTAATATCAATATCTTTTATTATTATAAGGTTTCCTAATATTAATATGTGATATTATTGTATAATATTGCTATGTGATATTATTATTGTTAAGTAATATGCTATTAGATATTATTATGTGAAGTAACTATATAGTATTTGTTATTTTTTATTAATATTAATATCAATATCTTTTATTCTTATTTTGTAATCCTAGGCAGTAAGGAGTACCGCATTATCAACATTGAAATGTGAAGAATTGAATATGCGGTACTATAAACTCTAGTTATGATAGTTGTCTTATGTGTTTTTTTTTCATTCGTTACCTCGAAAACATGGTTGGTGTTTATGTTATAATATTTGTGTGTACAGTGTTTCTCTATCTCAAAAAATTAAAATTTTCTTTATTGCTTGCGATAAATTCATGGTTTGTAACACTTGATTTAATATATGTTATTTAAGTTTATATTTGTTATAAATGACACTCTAATTATTATTAGATTATCTAGGATTTGAAGCAAATTTAATAGTATGCAGGTACGACCCGAAAAATACAGATATTCGACCCGTCGGATATCTCCATATACGGATAAGGATACGGGTTACAACTTTACCTGACCCGCATGTAACGGATCGGGTCAAAAAATACCTCATGCGGGTCGGATATCCGACCCGTGCATACCCCTAAGTAATGGATTTAGTTTTTCAAAAAACCGTGGGGGTTTTGACAAATGATAAATATATATATTTTTAAATAGGATATGGGGACAACTAAGGAGGCGGGGACAACAAAAGTTTACCCCCAAAGACTAGTCAGCGATAGATATCTTCTCTATCATATTAATTTTCTTTTATTGTCCTTTTATTTATAAAATTATTTATAACTTAATATTATTTCTTTTTATTTTTAAAAGATCGATATCTTCTCTATCATATTAATTATATAAAACTATCAAACTAAAAAAATTTAAAGAAAGTTAATATTTAGTTTATATTCTTGAAGTTTTCCTCTTGGATTAATATTTACTTTTATATATATTTTGTTTAATTTATTAGACTTTAAATCAAACAAAATTGATAAATAACACAACACTAAAAATAACTTAAATTACCAAAATTTATATAAAAATGTAATAACAAAATCATTTATTTAAATAAATTTTTTATCATTTTAATTTATTTAAACTTTTAGACTAATATCATAGTCATTTTTATATTTATCAAATTAGTCCAATATGAAATTATTAATCAAAGAATATTTTGGGAAAAAAGAAGACTTAGCCCATTATAATCACTAGGGCAAAAAAGAATAAATAAGTCAAATAAAAAAATATAATGTTTAGTCCAAAAATGTAATGTCTAGTCCAAAAGAATAATAAGAAGAAATTATTTGATTAAGAATCTCCTAGTGGACTAATTTGATATATATAAAAATGACAATGATATTAGTCTAAAAGTTTAAATAAATTAACATGATAGAAAGTTACTTTAAATAAATGAATTAGGTATTATCATTTTATATAAATTTTGGTACTTGAATTTATTTTTAGAGTTGTGTTATTTATCAATTTTGTTTGATTTTAAGTCTAGTAATTAAAAAATATATATAGAAGTAAATATTAATCCAAGAGAAAAAAATTTAAGGATATAAATTAAATATTAAGTTTATTTAAATTTTTTAGTTCAACATTTTTATATAATTAATACGATTGAAAAGATATAAATCCTTTAGAAATGAATAGAAATGATATTAAGTTATAAATAATTTCATAAATAAAAGGACAATAATGTCATAACACTCACTTTTTTTTTTAAATTTCTAACTATGACCAGTTTTTTTCTGTGTTTTCAAACTCGGACCGGACCAATCAGTCCGACCGGTCAAATCGAGAATCGGCCAAGCATCCGGTCTGAGTTGTGTAAAAAATCGGTAGTTGAAAAACTTGATCAAACATGGTGATTGAACCGGATAAACCTGATTTTTTCATTTTTGGCTACTAACCTTTTTAATCCATCTTGACAAGGAAATAAAAAGAAATAAACCAAACGGCAGCCCTAAAACTTCAATTCTTCTTTCTCAAACCAAAAGAAAACCTACTTCAATTCTTGGTGCCGATCCACTATGCAGTGGTGGCAGTGGTGATTTATCTACTAATCTGAAGCTTAAGCAAGAGCTTGAGCTTCTCCTCCGATTGTTGTTCGTCTTCCTCACCTTCGAAGCCCTCAAATAGCTGGTCCTTAAGGTAATCGTCAAAATTTTGGAGTTAGAAAAGAAGAATTTGTTCCAAGAACTATATTGTTCAAGATTCTAGGATTTTAAAATAGAAGATTGCAAGAGAGGAAGACAAGTGAATTGTTAATATATTTTTTTTTTTGGCTTCAGCAATCTTTTGCAACTGTACCCGTGGAAATTTGAATCGTAAGGTTTGATTAATGGCTGCCTCGTATATCTAGTTAACTTTTCCTCTGATTTATGGTTGGTTACAATGACTTGTTATGTTAGAAATGTCCTTTTATGGCTTGTTATACAAGTTGAAGTCTCATTATAATGATATTTAATCTTTTAGGAATTAGTTAATAAAATAAAAAGCTGTCGATTAAGTGCTAGAATTTTTTGATGTAGATTGGGGCTATTTTTTTTTCCGGTACCTTAGTTTGCTGCTTTCACGTCTATAAATTGTAATCTTACGTTGTCTTTGTAATCAGAGTCTTGCCCCCTGTGAAGAGATTTATCCATTTGCAGAAATTGAGGAGAGAATTGTTATTGTGACTAATAAAAGAATCACAAATTCCTTTGTGCATAAGAAACTTTGTTTGACTTGTGTATTAACGTTACCCCACAACATATTTATGGAGTATGTACTGCAAATATTGCTAATTGCAATTGCTATGCCCTGTAGTATTTCATTCGTAATACGAAGCGACATTATGGATTGTTAGTTACGATTTCTATATTGCTAGAGAGCAGAATGAATAAACAATTATTAGACTGGACTGACTTCCATCTCATGTGAAGTAGTCAATTTTGATCTTAACTTCAGCCTCCAGTTACAGATTCAACATTCTCATTTCAGCTTTGGTCAATGGTGATTTTGTTGCAATTTGCAACGCCAATGTTACTACTGATTCGACTTGATTGTAAGACAACAACTTCTAGTTTTAGTTTAAACAAAGTGAAGAAACACAAGTTAACCTGATTTTGTTATTTGTTAAATTCTTGGTTTTTTTTTTCTTTTATTATTTTTGTTTTAATAAATGAAATTTGTTGGCAAATACTGAAATACCGTAGTATGTTAAGTTGTTTCTTTATTGTAAACTAGTAGGGTCAATGTTTATTTGGTTCATTTCCTTAAGTTAGAATTGCAAGAAAAATTAATAGGTGTGCATATATACACACACACATATGACGTCATCCAGTCGACCCCCGGTCGAACTCATTGACCCCTAACCCTTAAGCTCAATCGAGTCGAAATCCGGTCCGAGTCTGAAAACATAGGCCTTTTTAGGGAGGGGAGGGAGGTAGAGTGTATATATTTAAAGTTGAGGGGGTTAAAGTGTGACTAATCTCTTAGTTAAGAGGGCAAAGTGTTATTAACCCTGTTTTGGGCTCACAACAATAGTTTCCATATCCAATTTGCATCCAAGATTCGGAATTCCAATTTAAACCTCTCCTAAACTAACAAATCGAACCCTAAGCATCAATTAACATAAACAACCAAAGACTACCTAAAACTATTCCAAAACCACCAATCTAATATGAACCCTGCTCAAAAATTTTCTCCAATGACTATTCACACCATTAAAGCATAACTCAATTTAGAGAATTTCAACTCAATCAAATAAAAAATATAATAAATTCAATAAAAAGGAGAAACATAATTACCTTTATCCACGCGATGAACAAGTGACTGATCTCAGTTGCTCTAATCTCAGTTAATCCATGGTTCTCTTGTTATTCCTTTTTTTTTTTTCCATAGATTAGAAATGTAAAAGAAAATAATCAATAAACTGAGCAACTACATTATCTAATATGGTAAATAAAATACTATATAATAATAAGCCCTTTTATTTATGCTTATTCCCTTATATTATTACTAATCAATCACGGTCTGGGGTTTAACACTTCTTGCAATTGATCACATTGTTATGTTGGTTTCACTGTATTTAATTCTGTAAAATTGACCAAAAGACGCCAGGCATGCCAGAATTATGGACCAGCATTGTAATTGAATTAATTGACGGGTCCACGAGTAAATCACTGGCCTAAGATGGTTACTCTGGGGGCTTATTGATTAGAATATTCGTAAAAAAAAAAACATTGTCCAATTTGTACCTGTCAGACGGGGAGTGGTAGAATATATACTCGATGTGTTTCGAAAACACGTCGAGCTGTTTTTTTTTTTTTTTTAAAATGATCCCCGACGTGTTTGTGAAACACGTCGGGGCCGACGTGTAACACGTCGGCCTACTCGTGCCCGACAGGTCAGCCTTTGCAGCGCGCCAGGCTGCGCCAGGCTTTTTTGACCAGCTCTTTTTTTTTTTTTTTTTTAAGATTTCGGTGGCCTATAAAAGGCCACCATTCACATTTTCCCCTCCCGCCCCTCTCTCCCTCCCTCCCTTCCTTCCTCCCTCCCTCCCTCCCTCCCTTCCTCCCTCCCAGAATTGAAGGAGAAACAACGCACGGCTCCATTTTGAAGGCAGCAACGAACGGCTCCATTTTGAAGCTGAAGGAGAAACAACAGCTTAGCAAATTGTAAATTTCAGGTATTTATCTCATAATTTTGTTTTTATAATTTTATTATTATTTATATTATGTATTAATTAGATTAATTGTTGTGTAATGTAAAGGATAAATGTTATATATTTGTTTTTATTTTTATATTAATGTGTAGGATATATTAATGTGTAGGATAAATTAATGTAATTAAATTAAATTTTATTTTTGTTATTATGTTATATGATTTTATGTTAATGCGTAGGGTAAATTTTATTTGTGTTTCTGAATTTTGATATAAATAAAGTTATTGTGACAATATGTTGAATGTTTACATGTTTAATAAATTTTGGGCCAATAAATAATGTAGGGTAAATATATTATTTTTTGAATTGAATGTTGTTAGATATTTACATTTATAGATAAAGAATTTAATTATTGTGCAGTTAAATTTTGGAGCATGAAATGTTGATATTTACAGTTTGGGCGTTGATATTTGGTCTAATTAAAAGTTGGATCGGAAAATTATGAAAATAATATATTTATGCCCAAACTTTTGGTAATTACAATTTGGGTACTAAAGTTGTTAAAATTTTGGATTGAGCCCAAATTTTTTATGTATTTCGAATTTGACAAAAAATTGTTTTATATTTACAATGAAGCACCTAAACTTTTAAAAAGTACAATTTGACTTTAATTACGTCTTGAGCCCTAAAGTTTTGTATACTTATAATTTTAGCCCTTAAACTTTTAAAAATTATAATTTGACCCATACATTTGTATATATTTATGTTGTGGTCCCTGAAATTTTGTATATTTACAGTTTAGTCCCTAAACTTGTAAAATTTATATTTTGACCGCTATATTTATATGTATTTATTTTATGGATCCAGAACTTTTGTGTATTTATAATTTAGCCTCTAAACTTTTAAAAATTACAATTTGACCCTTTGTGTGTTTTAATTACGTGTTGACCACTAAATTTTTATATATTTACAATTTAGGCCCTAAACTTTTAAAAATTTCAGTTTGACCATGCATTTGTATATATTTATGTTGTGGGCCCTGAACTTTTTATATTTACAGTTTAATCCATAAACTTGTAAAATTTATATTCTGACCCTTATATTTATATGTATTTATTTTGTGGCTCCAAAACTTTTCTATATTTAAAATGTAGCCTATAAACTTTTTAAATTACAGTTTGACCCTTGTATTTTTTAATTACGTGTTGATCCCTAAATTTTTATATATTTACAATTTAACTCCTAAACTTTTAAAAATTTTAGTTTGACCCTACATTATTATATATTTATGTTGTGGGCCCTAAACTTTTGTGTAATTACAGTTTAGAATTCAGAACTTGTAAAATTTATATTTTGACACCTATATTTATATGCATTTATTTTGTGGCTCCATAACTTTTGTATATTTACAATGTAGCCTCTAAACTTTTTAAATTACATTTTGACCCTTACATTTTTTATATATTTATATTTTGGCCCATGAACTGTTGTATATTTACAATGTAGCCCTTAAACTTATAAAATTTATATTTTGACCACTATATTTTTATGTATTGATGTTATACAAAAAACTTTTTGTATATTTACAATGTAGTACCTAAACTTTTAAAAATTACATTTGGACCCCTATATTTTTTAATTACGTGTTGACCCCTACATATTTGTATATTTACAATGTAGCCCTAAACTTTAAAAAAGGTTCAGTTTGACCCTGCATTTTTATATATTTATGTTTTGGCCCTGAACTTTTGTATATTTACAGTTTTGCCCCTATATTTGTAAAATTTACATTCCGAGCCCTGCATTTTTATGTATTTATATTATGGCGCCAGGACTTTTGTATATTTACAATTTGCCACCTAAACCTTTCAAAATTACATTTGGACCCCTGTATTTTTTAATTACGTTTTGAGTCATAAATTTTTCTATGTTTATAATTTGGCACATAAACTTTTAAAAAGAACTTTTAAACACCTGTATTGTGATATATTTATGTTTTGGCCCATGAACTTTTGTAAAATTACAGTTTAGCCTCTAAACTTGTAAAAATTATATTTTTATGCCTATAATTTTATATAATTACAACTTGACCCTTGTATTTTTATATGTTTATAAGTTGACCCCTCAATTGCTGAATAATTACAATTTAGCTCCTAAACTTTTAAAAATTATATTTTGCCCTCTATTTTTTGTGTATTTGCTATTTATGATCTAGAGTTTTGAAATGACTTTTTGACCCTTGTATATTTTTGTATTTATATTTTGGCCCCTAAACTTTTAAAATTTATAATTCAACCCCAATTTTATTGCATATTTATAATTTGACCCCTGAACTTTTGTCTATGTTTTATTGGCCAAATAAAATTTTTAGAAGTACAGTTTCACCTAAAATTTGTTTTAAAAATTACACTTTGGGCCCTAAACTTTTATATAATTATAATTTAGGCATATCAAAACTCAATAATTACAATTTGATAGACTATAAATTTTGTATATTTTGAATGTGTTACCTAGGAAGCACTACGTTTTATGCTTTATCCTCTTAACTTATTAGTTTTACATTGGTTAGATTTAGGCGAAACATGTCGAACGATCATACCTTGCCAATTAATTTATATTGGGGAGGAAAGATCGTATACGCCGGAGGATCAATGTTGTATGACCCCCCTATGCCTAAAAAATTTTTGTTCCTTACGGAAAGAGTAAGTTTTGAAGAATTGATGGATAAAGTCTACGATGCTATGAATCTAGACCGGAATAGATTCAAAATTAATCTGATGCTTAGGGGATCCATGCTACAAGGTGCATCCGGTATAATACCTTTAGTAGATGATACCGGAGTAAACGCAATGTATTATTTTAAAGGGAATAATCGAGAAGTAATTGAGATCTATGTAGAGGTTGAGGAGATCTCAATAGTACAAGAATATGCAACTCAGTGCACTAGTCAATTAGGCTCATTTCCGGTTGATGCATCGTGTACAGCCGATTTGTACGGAAGTCAGCCTACGCAATTAGAATACGGGGATATCCAGCAGCCTAGGAGAGGACGAAGAAGAGGCAATAGGAGTCGTGTTGACAATCGCCCTAGTAGCAGTGCTGCAGGAATTCATTTGTCTTCAGCGGCAGAGCTTGTTTATGGGCATAATGAATATGATGCATTTCATATTCCTAATACAGAACCAGAGACTAACGAGGAAGATAGTGATATGGACTCCGAGCCAGAACCGGAAGATGATGACTCCGATGATAATGCCCAAGAGTATGATACATTCGAACAAGCGGACGACCAGAGACATTCTGATGTTGGTCCTAATTCAGCATGGACTGGATATGATCCTGGAACACTTCAATATGATGCCGGTATAGATGCAACTTTACAATTTGACCCCTTAAATGCGGGTCCAGCCGAGAGGCTTAATGTGTGGAACGAGGAGGTAATGGAACTTCGGTTGGGCATGTTATTTGATAGTAAAGAAAAGGTTAAGAAAGCAGTGCAAAAGTGGTCCATAAAGCAAAATAGAGAGTACAACGTGCGCGCAAGTTCTCAAACCACTTGGTATGTTCGTTGCAGGGCTCGTAACTCAACACCTCCATGTAATTGGCAGTTGAGAGCGACGTTAAGGCGTTCTCATAACATGTGGATGATTGTTACTCTTGCCGATGAACATACATGTGCACGGGTGTTTAACAATAACGATCACCGGCAGTTGAGTTCAGAATTAATCGCTGATTTCATTATTCCACACATTAGTAATGGTCCCATGTTCAAAGTGAAGGACATAATGGCAGCGGTTAAGCAACATTTTCACTGCGATGTGTCGTACAGAAAAGCTTGGTACGGTCGCCGTAGAGCCATTGACATTCTTTATGGTGATTGGCCGTCATCTATACGCCTTCTTCCGACCTATATGGAAGAGTTACAGCGATGCAATCCAGGGACAGTTGTTGTGTGGGATTTACATCCAAGTAGCACAAATTTTAACATATTTTTCGACTATATTTTCTAGACTTTTGGTCCTGTCATCCAAGCATTCCGTCATATAAAACCGGTGATATGTGTGGATGGTACTTTCATGAAAGGACCGTACCAAGGAAAATTACTTGTTGCTGTCGGATATGATGCATGCAATCACCTATTGCCGCTAGCTTTCGCACTCGTCGATGAAGAGAACAACCGAAGTTGGTGTTGGTTCATGCGGTTATTGCGTATTCACGTATGCGGTAATATTCAAAATGTATGCGTCATATCTGATAGGCACAAATCCATTATCCACGCAATGATGACGCTTCCGGAATGGCGTGAACCAATGGGAATCCACCGTTACTGTCTTGTGCACGTGCAAAGTAATTTCACTAAAAAATTCAAAAATGAGAGGTATGACTATTTTACGTGATCAAGTAATTTTACATATTTAGTTAATACCGTATAACAAAATTTCATATTATTCAGGTTAAAGAAACTTGTAATGGCAGCCGGAATGGCCAACCAACCGTCTAAGTATGAGATGTTCATGGAACAAATACGAAGTTTGAATCAAGAGGCGTACGATTGGTTGACAGGCGTCAATGTTAGACCCGAACAATGGGCTTTGTGCATGGATGAGGGGTATCGTTGGGGTCATACATCGACAAACATGGCCGAGTGTTTCAACAACTTACTCAGAGATGCTCGATTGTTGCCTATCACAGCTTGCGTTCGCTTTACACTGAGCCAAACTGTTAAATTATTTGTTAAGAATCAAAAATTTGCTTGGGATGTGAGATACCCACTTCCAGAATACAGTTGGATCAAATATGCGTCAAATGAGAAAAAAGGAAAAAAACACAAAGTTGAAGTGTATGACTCAAGAAATCGAATTTTCAACATCATTACTGGCCATCGTCGAGGTCACGAGGGTGGAAAAACGCAAACTGTAGACCTTACACAGCGAACGTGCACATGTCGTAAGTTTCAACAACTCCACTTCCCTTGTTCACATGCAATGGCGGCATGTTCTCAATGCAGAATGAACCCTATGGATTTGGTGGGAGAGCAGTATACATACGATGCTTATCAAGCGATATTCAGCAACTAATTCTATCCTCTCAGAGACCAAGCCTATTGGCCTCCATCAGAACTCATATTGACAATCAACGGTAGTCGCCTAAGACAAAGACGACCGGGGCCATTGCGAACTGCAAGAATTCGAAATCAGATGGATCGTAGATGTCCAGATGCACCGCGACGATGTAGCAATTGTTCCCAACCAGGACACACGGCGCAAAACTGTCCATTTCCTGAATATTTGAACCGTTAGAAATGTAGGATTTATGCTTATTGAAATCTTTTTTATTTAGGGTTTTAATCGTGTAACATTAGTATCATATTTTTCGTACTTAATAAAATTTTGTGGTGCTGCCCTTCTTCTCTTTATGGAGTTTGCCATTAAATACAAATGAATTGTATTCATTTTTTTATGGTTTATGATGAGTTTATGATTTTTGGTTTCATAGTTAGTTCGTATTTGTTTAGAATTTAGAATTAAGGTTTAGGGCTTACGATTTAGGATTTGGATTTGGGTTTAGGGTTTGAGAGGAGTTTATTATTCAGTACTTTTGGGTATTACTTATTATTCAGTACTTTTGGGTTTAGACCTAATTAATTTGTTATTGATACATGTAGGTATGGCTGAGAGTAGGCAGGGGGAGGTATCCCAGCCGTCTGACGTGGCTCCAGTACGTCAGAGGCTTCGTGTTAGACCGGTTGTTCGATACAGAGAGGGACCGGGACATCCTTATAGGACTTTTTCACCTGCTCGCCGAGTGCGTCCTGCATGTGGGTGTTGGAGGACCTACTCATATCCTGATCACGTTGTACTTTCTTTGATCGAGGAGAGTAGGCGTCTAGGACGCGCGGGTGATACCTCTCAGGGGCGTATTCATGAGCTGCGGGAGGTAGTACGTGCACAGACGTAGCGGATTCGAGAGTTAGAGGATGCTGTTCGAGAGGAGCAGCAGAGGACCGACGCTTTTAGAGAGTTGTATCATGACACTCGTGCCCGACTCACTCGTGTCGTACGGCACATTCAGGACCACACCGGACGTGTTCTCGATGAGTGTGGCCAGATGATAGGCCGGGTGGTTGATGAGGCACGAGATGGGGGAGTGCATATTGAGTTGGGGCAGGCCGCACACCCACCTCCTGCAGCCGAGGAGGCCCATGATGATGAGCCAGAGAGAGAGCTCTTTGAGGGCGTGGGTTCCACCGGATCAGTAGGCAGTTAGATTAGATTATTAGATAGGAATATGTATAAAGACATATGTTTGCCTTATTATATTTTGTATGTGAAACTTTTGAACTTATGAATGCCTTACTATGTTTTATATGTTGAACTTTGAAATGTGTAAATTAAATAGCATGTATATATATATGTGACTCTATTTCGCATGACATTTGGGTTTGAGTTTAGGCTTTAGGTTTTAGGATTTGGATTTAAGATTTAGGGTTTAGGACTTGGGTTTTGGATTTAGAGTTTAGGTTTTGGGTTTAAGGTTTGAGTTTAGGGTTTAGGTTTTACGATTTAGGGTTTAGGGTTCTGGTATAGGGTTTAGGGTTTGGGTTTAGGGTTAGGGTTTAAGGTTTGGACTTAGAGTTTAGGTTTAGTATTTAGGGTTTGGGGTTTAGAGCGTAGGTTTAGTATTTAGGGTTTGGGTTTAGAGTTTAGGATTTAGGGTTTGGGTTTAGGGTTAGGGTTTAAGGTTTGGACTTAGGGTTTAGGTTTAGTATTTAGGGTTTGGGGTTTAGGGCTTAGGTTTAGTATTTAGGGTTTGGGTTTAGAGTTTAGGATTTAGGGTTTGGGTTTAGGATTTAGGGTTAGGGTTTAGGGTTTGGGTTTAGGGTTTAGGGTTTAAGGGTTTAGGGTTTAGGGTTTGGGTTTAGGTTAGGGTTTAGGGTTTGGGTTAGGAGTTTAGGGTTTAGGGTTTGGGTTTGGGTTTTGGGTTAGGGTTTAGGGTTTAGGGTTTAGGGTTTAGGGTTTAGAGTTTTACTTTAGGGTTTAGAGTTTAGGATCTGGGTTTAAGGTTTAAGATTTTAGGATTTTGATTGGATTTTGTGTTATTATCATTATATCTTATTTGTTACAACAAAATTTATTAGGGTTTATTTAATATTTACAGTCCATTTTAAATTACTTTGAAATTATTAATTTGATATATTCTTTGCACGTAGCAGTCACAAATTCACATGGATCACCGGCAGTTGAGTACCGCGGCACCGTTTCAGGGTCCTATAGATGATGCTATTTTGCGACTACAGTCTCGTCATAGATCTGCGGCGATCTTTCACGGTGAGGGCTCTGTTCTAGACGTCAGGAGATGTGATAAACGGTTTTGGCTGTTATATCGCACCGCAGATCCCCGTGTGAGATATTATATTGACGCTGCTGGATTTGGCGGAAGTATGTCGAGTCGGTACATTCCGTTTGGACCACGGACTTATTACAGCATTCATTGAGCGATGGAGACAGGAGACACATACATTTCATCTTCCTATTATTGGTGAGGCCACTATCACATTGCAGGATGTCGAGGTGTTGTGGGGCCTGCGAGTAGACGGTTTACCTGTTACGTTACACCACGAGCCTACTTCTCCACCTCAGCGACTCGCTTTGATTAATCAGTGGTTGGGATTTTTGCCGGAAGCAGAATAATTTGAAGGAAGCACGCATCAAGATTGAGGCCTTGTACCAGCAGTTGATAGATCATCCATTACTACCGGATGCCGATGATGAGACAGTCCGCCAGTATACCCGTACATTACTTTTGATTTTATTAGGAGGTCATCTGTTTGCAGATAGTGCGGGTAATGTTGTACATCTTAGCTGGCTATATTATTTGAGAGATCTGGAGGGGATGGGCCAGTATAGCTGGGGGAGTGCCGTACTTGCATGCTTGTACAGACGTATGTGCCATGCATGTCCGTTCCGACGCTAGGGTCACTGCTGGACCGTACATGCTACTACAGGTACAAAATTTAAATAGTAACCATACATTATTACATATTATCATTTGGTTAAGTAATATTAACTAGTTAAATAACTTAATATCCAATATATTAAATTATTCTATTTGAACAGCTATGGGCATGGGAGCGGTTTCCGACTATTCGTCCAGTCATAGTCGATCAGCGACCGGCTGGAGATTATCCACTTGGAGGTAGATGGATTACCAGGCGTACTACTCGAAATGCTCCCCAGCATGTAGTCGGTCACTACCGTGATCATCTTTCGATGTTACAGCCGGATCACGTATTCTTATATTTTTATACATTTTGAAATTTTACTATACATTACATATAGTTTTTATAAATGTCGTTCACCATTGGTTGATTGTTGCAGTTTATATGGATGCCTTACACGGATGATGTGCTATTGTCACTACCCGCTTATTGTAGAGCAGGGGCTCATATTTGGCGAGCTAAGGTCCCCCTGATTTTTTGGCACATCGTCGAGATCCATTTACCAGATCGTGTCATGCGTCAGTTCGGGATGCGCCAGCTTATTCCAGAGAATGCTGACACTGATCGGACCATGTTACATGATCTAAAACTTTCAGGATTCCCAGGGCGGGATTGGAGTGATTACCATAGTTCTTGGATCGGTTACTGGAATGGCCGTGCTGGTTCGGTCGTTCCAGGAGAGCCTACAGATACTTTTCAGCCATCGACCGATTACCTGCAGTGGTACCACCGTCATACCATTCTATATATCACACCTCCCGTCCATCAGATCCGGCGTGATGGACTGCAAGGTGTTTCTGGTCAGCTCGAGTACATGGTAAAATTGTTATTAAGTGTTATAGCATTTCTTTCAATGAATCTTACTTCATATTGTTGCATTACAAATAATTTGTGTTTATGTGCCTTAACAGATGAGCAGCATGTACAGGATAGGACAGGCATCAGTGTCAGGCCTTCATCATGCTGACCCTACACAGACTTTTCATCCTAGTTTGACGACGATTCGAGACGAGGCATTCGGGTCTATGCACTACTTACAGCGTTCCGATCATATGGATCTTGGCCCAGATCCCCGTCAGGACATTGGCGCCTCTACGTCACGCAGTGCTCATTATCAGAGGCCAGTTAGACATGTCCCTAGTCAGGCTGGAGCTTCGTCTCGAGGCGATCGACGTCGTCATCGACATGGACTTCACGATGATGTCAGACATGATGAGCAGGTTGCCCCGACCGATTACCATACACATACCGTCGGGAGTGCACAGATCCCACATTCAGTTGGTACAGACAGAGTGTACGATGCATACGCTTCCTCAGCTATGCATGCTAGTACTTCTGACGTTGGGTATCAGTCTCATACGCCTGTATTTTCTACTGGATCTGACCTGCATCCTATATATCAGTTCCTGCATGGATCGGCCGGTGGATTTCCTGATCCATACGCATCTACATTTTTTACACCGGGTCCTAGTGCTCACATTCCTATCTCGGGCCCATCCACGTCTACCACGATCCATCATCGTTATTTACATCCATTCAGTGCATATTCATCTTCTGATCCTACAGACTCGCACCGTGGACTTGATGATGGTGATGATGGTGATGGTGATGGTGATGATGATGATGACGAGACCGATGATGTTGAGCCGTCAGCTCACCAGGCTGTGCATGGACGACGTGAGATTAGACGGCCTAGGAGATTTTGCTGCTCGTCGACCCCTCGAGATCCGCCTCATGATCAACGTCGACGACGTTGATTTCACCCATAAATTGTATATTTTAGCATTTTCTAAATTCTCTAATTATATAATTGAACATTTTTTTTAGTGCTTAATTTACAAATTTTTCACTAGCGTTGTCATTTTTAACGACGAACTAGAATTTAACATAAAAAAATATTCACAAAAACTTTAGACCTTATAAACGTACATCCAACTTATAAATTGTGACCTTATAAACGTACATCTAATTTATAAATTGTGAAAAATTAATCTTTGCATTTCCTTTCCCTAACAAAAAGTTCTTAACCTTAAACCCTTCCAAAAAAAAAAAAAATTGGTTAAGACTAAGAATCATAGTTGCATTTTCTCTCGCTATCCTTACATTCTATGCATTTGCTTTCCCCAATTAAATTTTTTTTAAAGTTGAATTTAGGGCTAATTGATTTAAATATACATTAAAAAAAAAGGGTCCCTTCCCTTTATCTGAACTATGTATATGTTATTATATCAATATCAAAGTGACTGTTGGAAGAAATGACTTATATTTGTAACTTATATTCACGAATAAGTTATTTTACAGTTCAAATTCAATACCAACTTAGATATTTATCGAATTATCGATTTAGATTAAATTGTTAGATTGAACAAAAAGTCGCCCAACAATTGTACTCCAACATTTCAAAAATGTATATTAACCCCAATAAGTATTATCCAATCAATAAATCACCAATCAATTGTTAGTAATTAACAAATTGTCTTTAACGAAAGAACAAAAATTAAAATTTATGATTAAAAATCTTAAGTACTTAATATATATCATAATATAATTTTTTTAATATACATTACATAGTTGAATTTTATTTATAATTGATAATTTTGTAAATATTGTGTATTTATTCATAAATATAAATATAATTTAATATTTACTTATATATAAATATAAATATCAAATAATTTATATTTATTTTTTGTATTTATTTATAAATATAATATAAGTTATATAAGATTTATAATTTACATTTAAAATTATAAATTTAAATCTTGATTTTGTAGAAAAATTCCACGTCACGGCCCGACGTGTTTTCAAACACGTCGGGTGGCGGGCAGCCCGACGTGTTTGTGAAACACGTCGGCCCCGACGTGTTTCACAAACACGTCGGGGATCATTTAAAAAAAAAAAAAACAGCTCGACGTGTTTTCGAAACACGTTGAGTATATATTCTACCACTCCTCGTCTGACAGGTACAAATTGGACAATGTTTTTTTTTTTACGAATATTCTAATCAATAAGCCTACTCTGGGGCTTTTTGTTGTATTGTGAGTTTCTCATTCTGGGGATTTGTGGACGATGAGTTCTTAAACTGAAGTTTTTTTTAAAATTTTTTCGAATGACAATCAAAGAAGAAAAGATCAATATACAATAAAGATGCAAAACTAAAAAAGGGAAACTAATAAATTTTTTTTTTCAAAAAAAGAGATACGAATGGAAAGGGCTGTGTGCACTAACATTTTGTATCGGCCAGGATATGCAATGTTGCATTTTATTGCCACTAATCATGTATCTCATTTCTTTTCGCAACATTACTCTATTGTTTGGGAATAAGTGCAATTACAAATTTGTTGGGACAAAAAAAAAAAGATAGCAAGGGGTATACGTAATGGATTTAGTTTTTCAAAAAACCGTAGGGGTTTTGACAAATGATAAATATATATTTTTTTAAATAGGATATGGGGACAACTAAGGTGGCGCGGACAACAAAAGTTCTTTGGTTATTTGCATGTGACAAAAAGGTAACGGCCCTTGTGGAATGGTCAAAACTTGTAGGCCACACAAAGCTCTCAAGAATAATAAATTCTTGCCGGGCAAGAATAATAATGCTCTTGACGGATGGAGAAGCTTCGCCTGTTTATGCTATATATAACCGATCTGCATCAAAGTAATTCAAGTAAGGAAATTATATTATAACACGAGATATCAATATGGGAACAATGGATATTTCGCCTGGCAAAATTCATATTTTTGCCTTTCCATACCCAGCAAAAGGTCACTTAAATCCCATGTTGCATCTCTGCGATCGCTTAGCATCGAAAGGTTTCAGGATAACATTGATCACCACAGCTGCAACATTCAAGTCTTTGACTACCAAAGCCATCAACTCCATGAAAATTGAGTGTATTTCTGATGGTTTGGACAAATTCGATGAAGATGACATGCAAGGTTATTTTACACAGTTGAGAACTGCTGCTTCAAAGAGTTTAGCTGAACTCATTGAGAAATACAGAAGAAGTGATGATTATCCTCCAAGAATTGTGATTTATGATTCAATGATGCCGTGGGTTTTGAATGTAGTTCAACCGATGGGCCTCCGCGGAGCTGTATTCTTTTTTCAATCTTGTGCTGCTTGTGCCGTTTGCTACCACATGGGTCAGGGAACGATAAAGCTTCCCCTTGAAAAGTCTGTAAAAGTTCCTTCAATGCCAGCACTAGAGAGTAATGATCTTCCTGATTTTCAATTCCTCCCGGATCCAGATAGTGTTGTTACGAAGCTGCATCTTGACCAGTTCTCAAATATTGAGAAAGTTGATTACATTCTTTTCAATACTTTCTACGAGTTGGAGGAGGAGGTAAGTTGGGAACTTTATTTAAATCCGTAAACATAATAACCATTACAGATAATTCTTTTAATTTTGTCAAATTAGATCACCATTTGACAATCCATACATTGCATAAATTTTAATCGCGGATAAAAAGATAATATTTGTCAATTGAGATGCTTTGTCAAACATGTCAAACATAAACTTACGGCCTATTAATGTTTGGAGCTAATAATGTTCTCCAGAAAATGTCCTCCAGAAAATGTCCTCTGTTTCTAACAACAAGCAAGTTAATTTAGAGGTAAAGTGCACATTTCAACACTTCATAATCGCATTTCTGTTACTATAAATATCAGATAGCAACTTGGATGGCAAAAAGGTGGCCGATTAAGACAATAGGACCAACAGCTCCATTAAATTTTGTAGACAAGAAACTCAGGAGTACCACCAAGGATCAATCAAATTATCTGTTCGAAACAAACACTGAATCTTGCTTAAACTGGTTGGACGAAAGAGAAACAGGTTCTGTAGTTTATGTATCTTTTGGGAGCGTGGCGGCACCTGGAGAAGATCAAATAGAGGAAGTTGCAGAGGCCTTATTGAATTGCAACTCCAAATTCCTATGGGTCGTCAGAGCTGAAGAAGAGAGAAAGCTTCCAAAAAATTTCAAATCTGAGTCTTCAGAGAAAGGCCTAATCTTAAATTGGTGTCCTCAGCTTGAGGTTTTGGCTCATCCGGCGCTGGCGTGCTTCGTGACTCACTGCGGATGGAATTCAACTATTGAAGCTCTGAGTTCAGGAGTGCCAATGATTGCAGTGCCACAGTTGGTAGATCAAACTACAAATGCCAAGTTCGTTGCAGACGTATGGCAAACTGGGCTGAGAGTTGAGGCTAATGAAAAAGGAATTGTCACAAGAGAGGAACTTGAGTACTGTGTAAGAGAAATTACCGAGAGTGAAAGGGGAAAAGAGTTCAAAAGAAATGCCATCAAATGGAAAGAATTGGCCATAGAGGCAGTACGTGAAGGTGGAAGTTCTGATAGAAACATAGATGAATTTGTAAGCACGCTTTTGTCTGCAGTACCCTAATGTATTTCCCATTCTGTTTGCAATGCTGGGCTGAAGAGACCCGGAATTAAGATTTGTTAACTCACAACCCAATAATAAATGAGGCAAGGTTTGACTTTGCTTGCCATTATTTCGAATATCCATTTCATAGTACATAGGATTATATGAATACTTCTTAGTTTCCAATTATACAATTATACTATTCTCATCACGTGTTTAATCCTTTTAAACTTAAATTTTCAGAAGCGGCCATATTTTATCTCATTTTCACTTAAAAAATATGAAAACCAAATATCCTTTTAAACTTAAATTTTCATAAGCGGCCATATTTTATCTCATTTTCACTTAAAAAATATGAAAACCAAATATCCTTTTAAACTTAAATTTTTGAAAAGCGGCCATATTTTATCTCGTTTTCACTTAAAAAAATATGAAAACCAAATACTCAGGATAGAAATCAAAATAATATAGTGTTTCCAATTAACACATGCTCACTCATCGTTAATTACGACTTAAAAAACTTTTAGATTTTATTTGACAAGAAAAAAGCATGGAGAATAAAATACCACTTAATTCAATAATTTAACTCATATAATTCTATAGTATTCTGTCACCTATATAATATCAAAGGACTAATTTATTTTGCACCTATTAACTTATGACCGATTCTCACTTTGCACTCTCAATTTTAATTTTGGTCACATTACACCCTAAGTTTTTAAATTTGTCCCACTCTGGACTTTCATTTACCACATTGAGAAAAATGATGAAATTTTGCCGATGCATACCAGGTTCTATCAGTCACAAGGCTAAATTTTGCATTGCAAACCTAACTTAGTATTCGTTTTCATTTTACACCCCAAACTCTAATCTCTGTACACACTGTACTCCTTAATATTGTTTTAATCTATTGTTATAGATTTTCTAAATGAATAATAAACCATCAATTTTACAATTTTATTTTGCCAAGTATTCTGTCATACGTAAATGCATGTTGCCACATTCAATGAGATAGGAAAGTACATATAATCAACCAACAACTTGTGTATTTTTAGGATTAAAAGTTTAGCGTCCTAATTATGGTACTTTTAACCAACATTGATATTATTCTACAAGTAATCAATTTAATTTATTTATTGGTAAATAAACCTTGTTTTTCCAAAAATTAACATTTTATTGGTAAATAAATCATTTATGAAAAAATTACTGCCTTTTATTTTTATAGATACCTAAATTGATATTTGAAAGGGTGGTTTTGCTCACTTAGATACTTGCATATTCACTATTGTGGTAAAATACATATTATGTAATTATAGAAATACATAAGTTATAAAATAATTTTGCAAATTTGATACTGACGGGATATGCCAAAGACTAGTAAAAATCTTGGTGCACTTCAAGAAATATGTATAAATATTTTAAAAACAAATTAGATAATATAATGTATAACAAAATAGAATTTGGGAAGTGCAACGTGGAAGCAAACAATAAGTTAGCGGCGCATAATAGCATCTAACCTATTGACGAATGACTAACGATATGTAATGTGCATGCATGAAAATTTCGTCAATTTTCTTAGCCTGTTAGCAATTGGATGGAAGTGAATCGAAATTGAAAGTTTAATATGTTTCAAATTAAAATTAATTCTACAAAGTGAGAATCGATCGTAAGTTGAGGGGTGTAAGGTAGAATTAGGCCTAACAAAAATTATTCAGTTCTAAGTTTAAAACATTTAAAAATATTTTATGGAGAACATTACAATTTTAGTACCAAATGTTTTGGCATTAGCAATTTCAGTTTCTCAATTTTGAATGAAAGCAAATGTAGTATCAAATGTTTTCATCTTTTAGCTCATATAGTCATATTGACCAGTTTTGTCAAAGTCTTTTCAAAATTTTGTCACGTGATACTCCGGTGACTGTTACAAAAGCTTTCAAAAAGAAATAGAAAAAAGAAAAAAAATGTAATTACCATAGTTTATAAATAAAGGCGCACATATGAATGTACTATCCATGCGAATTTTTTCAATTTTATCTACTTGTTTATTATATATGAACTCAAATTAGTGCTTTTGATTAAAAATTGCGACAATTAAATTTTTTAAATTTTTTTTGAAAATTTTTGTAATTGGCATGTTAGTATCATGTGATTAAATTCTAATGAGATTTTGGCAAAACTGATCAATATGACTAAATATGTTGAAAATTTAAAAGATTTGGTACTAGATTTGCTTTTGTCCAAACCTTAAGGATTGAAACTGTTGATATTCCAAACATTTGATACCAAAATTATAACTTTCTCTATTTTATGTTGTACTCAATCCCAATGAATCTGTTCACTGGCCCCACTGCACAAAATGATCAAAACCAGATTCCAATTTGGCAACGAAATCCAATTTTCCAAACTTTGTTGTCAACTAAGAATATGTATAGTAATGATGTCACCATCATCAAGTTCAAGAAGTCTCGGACAAAATAATTGTTGTCCAAATATTCTACCTCGGCGCTAAAGCCACGAGAAAGTATTACTTGGGTCATACACACCACATCAGCATATTAGGTGGTGTGCAAGTTTTAGCTTACCATTGACATATGGATGTGATTCTCATTTTGAGTCTTCAAGATTGTGAGAGTATTACACGTGCTACTAAATGAACAAAACTACATGAAAGAGGCCCACTAACTTTGGCTCTATCGTCTGTCATGATGTCGTTTCAAGCCGAATAAAAAGAAAACCAAAAATAGATGAAACAGGAGTAAACGGCGTTAACAAATGATTTGGCTCAAAAATGCAAAATTCCCAAATTTTAAAAACAACATCAACAACCATTAAAGAAGAACAAAAACCAACACCGTATTTTATGAAATTGAAAGAGAGGGAAAAAAACCCATAAAATTCTCCATTCTATGATTGTGAAAAAGTAGACAAAGAATCAAAATTTTCAAGAGGGAGAAAGAAGTTGTCAACGGTGAGAACAGTTACACTTATGCGATTTTGAATTACAAAGCGGACGACAACATCGTACGTAGTAAATTAATTCGTACGCTTATGGGATTTTAAATTACAATCAATTACTTCTCAATTACACCCACAAATTGATGATTTACATTTAATTACTTCTCACTTACACACATCATCTCAATTAGAAGACGCTTGACCGGATGCATAAACGAATGCATTGGACATCCGGTTAATTAGAGCGGACAATTAGCCGGACGACAAACGGATGATAGCATCGTCCGCTTTTTATTACTTCTCAATTACACCCATGAACTGACGATTTACATTCAATTACTTATCACTTACACACAAAAAAATTGAAGATTTACATTCAATGACTTACCACTTATACACAAAAAACTAAAGATTTGCACTGAATTGCTTCTAAGTTATTGACAAATCTGAATATTTATATTCAATTACTTCTCAATTGCACCCAAAAGCTAAGCAATTACATTCATTTTCTTCTCAATTACACCCAAAAGCTAAGTGAGTTACATTCAATTTCTACTCACATACACCCAAAAGCTAAGGAGTTACGTTCAATTTCTTTCGACGTACATTCAAACCGCTAAGGAGTAACAGGAAACTTTATATAGTTGGGAGACCTCTAAATGTATAGGAACATTTAGGATTCTGATATGGAAAGAGATTGGGAATTGGACCAAATGAATGGAAATGTTGAACATGCTGCGATTGAATACTTGCTATAAAAGATTAAAACTAAAAAAGACTAGTTTGTACTATCTCAAATCATTTAATAGATTAAATCATAATTAAATAAAATAGTGCAAACCTGATTCTCTAGCTATTCTTACTGCTCTAGAATCAACTTTCTTATATTTTCCTTTTTTGTTTTTAAGCAGGATGTTTATGTCGAAATATTCTTGTCACCCTTTTTCCTTTTACCCAACGAATCAAGAACCTGCAATTCAAAATTATTTCCACCAACATTGGCATTATCAGTTGATGGGACTGCATTTTTCGATTCAACCTATTTAGTGATCCCAATTTACGACTTCCTATTCTACCTTCAAGTTGATCTAAACTATTGGTGTGCCATTTCTTCTATTCCGACATTATCAAGCACACATACTCATAAGACCAAAATTTTTTCGCATCAATCTATTGAAACGCAGGGGTCTTGAATGATTCTGCTCCAGTATTGTGATGTGAGACACGGACAAATATCACCACTTCCTTGCTTAGCATACTTAGTCCATCTTTTTAATATGTATTGAGATGGAAGACTAGAAAAATTCATCCTAATAGTCAAGATGTGTAATGAATGCCGACACAATAATCATTTTTGCTTCAAAAAGTTTGCAACTACAAGTAACTGTAGTGTCATCTATGGAAAAAGTCACAATATGTTCTGTTCTTCAGTCATTAGTCAATAGTACATATGTATGAAGTCCTCCATCAAGATAAGACCTTTCAACATGTTCAGAGAGTGCATGAACATACTCATCTTGAAAACATTTTAAAGATGATAAGTGTATATGCTTCGGCAGCCTGTTTTAAAATCAAACTATTCCAAACAATAAACTTTGCCTTGCCTACAGCACGATCATAATGATCATTACCTTTCTTTTCTCGCATCTTTTCAAGTTCATTCTCATAATGATTAACAAACTTTGTCAATGTCATTGTTTTAGTTGCTAATTGCTGAAAAACATTGTTAGCACTTTCACTTCGCTGTGTAGCTCTAATATCTGCTGAAAAAACATCACGACTAAAAGCAAGACACTATTCTCACGTAACTTGTATAATTTGTTTAGCCAAGAATTCCCTTCAAGATCCCATCTCTCGTACATTTCTTTCCATATATTTTCAAACTCAAAAATCGTGATACAATTATGCAAAACCTTGTTAAAATAGCCTTTGAAACCTGGTTTAAAGTAAAGATGAGAAATACTTTGTTGGCATTTAGTGAAATGTGCCACACACACAACCGATGTACAGTATTAGGAAACACCTCTTTGATTGCTGAAGCTATAGCTAAATCTTGATAGTAAAAATCGTCTTTGGTGCTTTACCTCCTATTGCTACTAAAAAGATTTGAAATACCCAAATAAAAGAAGCAGTAGATTCATGTGTTAAAAAGGCACAGCCAAACAATACATTTTTCCAATGATGATTTACACCCACAAATGGAGCACATTTCATGTCGTATCCGTTTGTTCGGTAAGTAGTGTGAAAGACCACAACATCACCAAAGCACTCATAATGAAGTCTTGGCAAACCATCCGACCAAAAGAAATTAGTCATCCTACTCAGATCATCAACTTCAATGGAATAAAAAATATTATTTCCAGTTGATTGCAACTTATTGAAATGATTTAATAGGCTTTGACAATCTCCAGCAGTAACCAAGCTCATCGTTTTGCTATTAAAATAGTTTTTAACGTTACATAGAGTCATAGCAACATTTCTTGTACCCCTAGCCTGATTACTAAGGACTCCATATGCCTTGGTTGCTCCAACTCTAGCATCAGCCATATTGTTTAAGACTCCTTTCAAATTCTCAGAAACTTTTCGACTTGATCTTATGAAATGCTTTTGACTATCCTCAATAAATGCATAAGTTGTGAGATGGATAAAACTCAGCTACTTGCCATATCCCATTCTCAATTTTAAACTTCACATGCGCTTGACATCCATACCCTTTTATGGTCCTTTTATATGTTTTTGTTTCACATGGAGAAGAATCTGAACCATATCCCTCACAACTACACACAAATATGCATGTTCTCAATTCATGTTTTCTATTATAGTATTTGTGACTTTTACGAACTCCAAATCCCTTGTTAAAAGCATACCCATTATAAGCATCATAGGCTTCTTCTTCACTTTTAAATATCATACTTATCTTGAATTCAAAATTCTCATATGCTCTACATACAACATTGACTTTGTCTGGTATTTTTGCATATTTACACAATTTAATAGTAATAAATAAACATAATAGAAATATAATAATACAATAAAATTATATGTACAATAGCAGAATTCAAGGAGGAGTAGTTGTTACCTGAAAATTGAGTTCCAGAATAAATAACTGCTTGGTCCATAGTTTAAAATCTTCCACAAGACATGAAAACCAATACGATCTGCACCAATAGCAATAATTATCATTAATCAAATGTTAGTTTAAGGAAAAAATAAGAGAAAAATCAGTAAAATATTATCTAATTTGAAGAGTAGTGTATATGAGAAAGGAAACGTAAGAAATAAAAAGAGGGAAAAAAATCTAACTCTTATATTGTCCATTGGTGTGTATATATATGCATGTGTATGTGTATATAGAGAGGATGTACCACTAACTGATCTTTGAAAATGAGCAGAAACTTTAATTTAAGAGAAGATTCAGACCCCAATTATTTTTTAAAGTTGTCACAATAATGGTGTTTTACCCATGAACTCACTAAAAGATAAGGTATTTAGGATGGAGATAATGAGAGATTTGTAAGCTAATAAATGGTTAAATTTGGATTGGCAGTTTGATTCCCGCTTGAAATTTGATCTATTGCTTGTAGAATTTTTTTAGGTTGATTTGATGGGGAGAGTGGTAAGAGAATTTTTTTAGGTTTATCTATTGTTTAGTTCATTCGAAGCAAGGGGTTGCAAGTCTCATTTGGGATGGAAAGTAGTTACATTTTTTCACTGGTCAGTTACACTTTTTCACAAACAAATTACAAAATCCAACTGATATATTACACACGCCTCCATCTTTTCCTAACCGGATGCCTGCTATATTGCAAGGCCCTTGTCCAATTCCTTTTGTTCATTTACTAGCGCGTATTGAATACTCTCACAATCTTGGAAGACACAAACTGAGGACCACATCCACATGTCAATAGCAGGCTAAAATTTGCACACCACCTAATATGCTGATGTGTGTATGACCCAAGGGGTACCGGGTCTTGCAATTTGGCCCTGTACCAGTTTGGATAAGTTAAAATGCATGTAAATCGTCAGTCAACAAATGTAACTCACCAGTGAAACAATATAAATCGTCAGTAAAACAATGTAATCAATTTTCATTATAAAATGACGTCATTTTTTAGTGCAAATTTTGTCTATGCTAGTTGCATATCATCCATCCATTTATTGCACTATTGATCCTCACCATCAAATGGTCCCACATAGAACTTGTGAGGCCCTCTTCCAGACCCAAGCAATACTTTCTCCCAAAGTCACTGGCATGTGTCGTGCTCCGTCTTTGAGAAACTTTTAACCCCTAATTCGTTGGCATGCGACCTTTTTCCTTTTTTTTTTTTTTTATCGTTCAAAACAACAGTTTCCATATCCAATTTGCATGCAAAATTCAGAATTCCAATTCAACCTCTCCTAAACTAACAAATCGAACCCTGAGCATCAATTAACATAAACAACCAGAGACTACCTAAAACTATTCCAAAACCACCAACCTAATATGAACCTGTACAAAAATTTTCTCCATTGACTATTCACCCTATTAAAGCATAACTCAATTTAAAGAATTTCAACTCAATCAAATAAAAATATAATAAATTCAATAAAAAGGAGAAACATAATTACCTTTATCCACGCGATGAACAAGTGACTAATCTCAGTTGCTCCATGGCTCCCTTGTTCTTCTTCTTGTTTTTTTTTTTCATAAATTAGATGTGTAAAAAAAAAAAAATCGATAAACTGATTAACTACATTATCTAATGTGACAAATAAAATACTATTTAATAATGAGCGCTTTTATTTATATTTATTCCCTCGTTATTACTAATCAATCATGAACTGGGGTTTCACGCCATTTGCCATTGATCACATTGTTATGTCTGTTTCACTGTATTTAATTCTGTGAAATTGACCGAAAGACGCCAAGCATGCCAGACCAGCATTGTAATTAAATTAATTGACGGGTCCATGAGTAAATTACGGGCCTAAGATGGTTACTTTGGGGCTTTTCGTTGTATTGTGAGTTTCTGATTGTGGGGATTTGTGGACGATGAGTTCTTAAACTGAATTTTTTTTATTTTTTTATTTTTTCAAATGACAATCAAAGAAGAAAAGATCAATATACAATAAAGATGCAAAACTAAAAAGAGATACTAATAATTTTTTTGAAAAAGAAAAGAGATACGAATGGAAAGGGCTGTGTTCACTAACATTTTGTATCGGCCACGATATGCAATGTTGCATTGTATTGCCACTTACAATGTCAATATACATAGAAATTTAATTACGAGTTAAAAAAACATTTAGATTTTATATGACAAGAAAAAAGCATGGAAAATAATAAATATCACTTAATTCAATAGTTTAACTCAAATTGTCCTATAGTGCTTATGTCACTTATAAAATAACAAAAAGGGTTAATTTTATTTTGCACTCCCTAGCTTATGCCCAATTCTCACTTTGCACTCTCAATTTCAATTTTGGTCACTATTACATCCTAAGTTTTCAGATTTCTCCCACTTTGGACTTTCATGAACTATATTGAGAAAATTGATGAAATTTTCGCACATGCATACCAAGACCCGTCAGTCAAAAGGCTAAATTTTGCGTTGCATCCCTAACTTAATATTCGTTCTCATTTTACACTCCCAAACTCTAATTTCATACACATTGTACTCCTTAATATTGTTTTAGTTTATTGTTATGAATTTTCTAAATGTATAATAAAACGTCAAATTTACAATTCTATTTTAGTAAGTATTATATCATATACGTATATGCATATTGTCATACACAATAAGATAGGAATGAACATATAATCAACCAACAACTTGTGTATTATTAGGATTAAAAGCTGATTGTCCTAGTTATTGTACTTTTAACCTACATTGATATTATTCTATGAGTAATTAACCTACATTAGGAATATCCATTTCATAGGATTATAGGATTATATGAATACTTCTTAGTTTCCAGTTATACTATTCTCATCACGTGTTTATATCCTCTTAATCTTAAAGTTTTAGAAACCGCCACACTTTATCTCATACTCACTCAAAAATATAAAAACCAAACACTTTTATTCTTGGGACAGAAATCAAAATAGTATAGTGCCTGTGATTACACATGCAGTGCTTTTTGTCTCATTGAATTTAAGTCTTGATGTTGAATTTAACATTAAAGCATGATTCCACCACTCTAATTTTCTAACATATGCTTTACCTAGTCCCCTTTGAACACACAAGAACTTGTGTATGACTTTCTATAATACGCCGAATTTTGGTTCACTCTATAACTTTCAAACGTAAATCACACAAGACCGAAATAGTTAAACGAAGTTATTAGTAGTCCATAACCTTAAATATTATATACCAATCATCATTTACTTCTTTCATTGATTAGGACAAATAGAGTATTATAATCACACTTTTTTAAGCCTTTGCGTCCTTATAAAATCCAATAAAAATTTTATATTGTATTGTTCAATCCCAACCCAATATTACTAGCCAAGTATCATTCCATACATATACAGAGACCACTAAAGGTTTAATCTAATGAAATTGATGTCACGCCTCAAAATGGGAACATAACACGTACCTCAGATAAAACTCCAGCCATGCAATTAGGCATGAGTATAGTCAAGCACTAAATAAATCACACATACTGTTGAAAACTAATGATTGAAACTAAATATATCGGCAATTCTAGATCCCAATCCTAACTATTATACCTATCAGGCAGCCCATGATGATTAATTCTAACTATATGTCCGTTGACAGTGATGGGAACTGCTCCCACTAAATTTCACTTCGGAACCTTAGTGCCACCTTTTTCAGTATTAATTAAGTGTCAATCTCAAAGCAATATATTACACTTTTATCACGTGATTTAATTTTAAAATAAAAGATTTCTCTCTTAGTAAGAGTTTGTTTAAAGAGTGACACACAATTGGCATCGGAAAAAGCGACGCAAAGGATTCCAAGTGGGTTAAATTTACCCAAATTGAGCCAATAAGTGGACAACAAGCACATTAATTTTATCCAATTTGTCACTTATAATGTCAATGTACATAGAAATTAACACACGCTCAATCCACTTTTGTTAGGAGTTGAAAAAACATTTAGATTACATATGACAAGAAAAAAGCATGGGAAATAATAAAGTCCACTTAATTCAATAGTTTAACTCAAATAGTTCAGTTCTTCTGTCACCTATAAAATAACAAAAAGGATTAATTTAACTTTGCACCCTGAACTTATGATTGATTCTCACTTTGCACCCTCAATTTCAATTTTTATCACGTTGCTGTCTAAATTTTCAAATTTGTCCCATTTTGGACTTTTGTTAGCTGCATTGAGAAAATTGATAAAATTTTCGCACGTGAATACCAGGTTCCGTCAGTCAAAAGGCTAAAATTTGCATTGCACACCTAACTTAGAGTATTCATTTTTGTTTTACAACCCCAAACTGTAATCTCTACACGCATTGTACTCCTTAATATTGTTTTAATCTATTGTTACAGATTTTCTTTATGTATAATAAACCGTCAAATTACAATTTTATTTTAGAAAATATTCTACCATACGCATGCGTATTGCCATATACAATGAAATAGGAATGTACATATAATCAACCAACTTGTGTATTATTAGGATTAAAAGCTGAGTGCCCTAGTTATGATGCTTTTGACCTACCTTGATATTATTCTACAAGTAATTATTCATATTTATTCTAAATTAGTGAAATTTAATTCAATAAAATAGATCAATACATTTATATATTTCAACCAATAATCATCAATTAGCTTTAAGGGCAGACTAAGGTCTAATTGGCAATTCTAGAAATACGGTCCTAACTATTATTCTTGTTAGGCAGCCCATGATATTTAATTCTGACTGTAACAGTTATGGGAACTGATCCCGGCAAAATTTACCCAAGTTTGTCCAGTAGGCCATTATAATTCGGACAACATGCACCTTAATGTTATCCAATTTGTCACTTAAAATGTCAGTATACACCCCAAAAAAAAATGTCAACATACATAGAAATAACAAAAATAACGCATACTCAATCCACTTTAATTACGAGTTGAAAAAAAACATTTAGAGTACATAAGACAAAGAAAAAAGCATATGAAAATAAAAAACTATTTAATTCAATAGTTTAACTCAAATAGCCATATAGTACTTTTGTCACTTATAAAATAACAAAAAGGACTTTTTTACTTAACTTGGTTATGGCAACTTTTTACAAAATTAAATTTACCAAGTTATCTATATGATCAATCAAGTTGTTTAATTAATAAATAATACAACAATAATAATTACGAACTGAAATTAAATAACCAAAAATGTTTCCAGGTTTCACCAAACTTGAAGCTTCAATATCACTTGAATTCCTACTCTTGTAAATGGTTCAACTTCAACTTGTACAATGAAATGGATCACCTCTTTCTCACCCTAGACACTCTCTAGTTGAGCTAAGAGGTTTTAAAGCTCTCAAGCTAACTTTTCAACTATGCAAATGAATTGATCACTCTTTTACAAAGAAGAATTCACACATGAGTACACAAGAGTTCACAAAGGAAGGTGTTTTTCTCACTAAAAACACTTTAAAATCACTATAATATCAATTGTCAAAAGTTGCTAATCATTCTACACCTTTTTGCTTTTATAAGATATGAGAAAACAACTCAATTAGGGATCTAATGGTCAAATTTGAAAACTAGCCGTTAGACACAATTTGTCTAGTCTGGACGTCTGCAAGTGAGGGTCCGGACGTCTAGGTCTGCATCCGAATCCTCATCTGGATTGTGTTCTGGATGTATTTAGCTCTGGCTATCTCTTGGTCCAAACGTCCCCAAGTCTCGTCAGGACCTTTGTTCGCATGTTTTCTGCCTTGAATTGTTTTGGAGTTTTCTGATGATCCGAACATCTGCATACACATCCAGATGTTCGTCCACATACCTTCTGCCTAACTGCATTTGAACCCTTTTTAGAGATCCAGACGTCCGCATGTCTATGTTTTTAAACGCGGACTGACCGGGAACTAGTCAAGCATCCAATCCGAGTTGGACAAAAAAATCGAGAAATTAAAAAACCAGTCAAAACCAAGTTTGATCGGTCAAAATCGGCCGGTTGGGCACCAGGTTTGACAGGTCAAAATCAGCCGGTTGGGCCGGTAATTATAGAACTCATCTATCTCCCTCAATCAAATGTAGGGATTGTCTTGTTTGTCATTGAAATGTACAAAGTGTGGCCCACCTTGTACATTTCAATAGCAGACAACAGAGATAGGTAACAGAGATAGGTAGAGAAAGTGACAAAGTGTCAGTCAAAATTCCAAATGGGATTAGCATATTTCTTTCTTTCCTGATTGTTTAACTTTCTCAATCACTTCCCTCGCCAAACTAAACTCCATCAAGTCTTCTTTTTTTTTGTTCCTACTGGTGTGTGTTACGATCTGTTGCTGACTTGGCTAGCTATAAGGTTTTGAGCTCCTCCCTCAAGTCCTTTTGTGTGTGTGTGTCTTATATATATATATATATATATGATGTTATTCGATTCGACCTGAATTAACCCCCGGTCGTACCCATTGACTACTAACCTTTGAGCTCGATCGAGTCAATGCCCGGTCCAAGTCTGAAAACATAGCCAAATGTACATTCGAATGAGCATCCGAATACCTTCTACTTGACTTGATTCTTTGCAATTGCAGTGATCCGAACGTTTGCCTGTGCGTTTGGATGACCTTTTTGCCATCTTTTTCAACTTGTTTTCTTCCAATTGCAAAGGGCACTTATTGAACACATTAGTACACTTCATCATATGTTTGATAGTTATCAAAATCAAAACGATTTAGACCATAAGGTATTCAAATTTTATACATCTAATGATTTGAAGAGGAAAAAGAACAGATTTCATAAGCCAATTAAGTGAATTTTAAATCTCTAGTGCAATAAAAGTTGTTTGACCAATTCAATTTTAGAAGCAAAAATAAACCAGTTAAGTGAATTTTAGGTCTCTATTGCAATGTAAGTTGTTTGACCAAATTCAATTTTAGAAGCACAACCCACTTAGAGGGGATAAAATTTTAAGAACTTATGAACTAACGTATAATTTTAAGTAATCACTATAACAGGCAACTATCTAAATATATAAAGGAATATACTTGCAGCCATTGAATACAATGTCTTGATGATCCACCACTTGATGCTTTCATGCAGCAAAATGGATGCCAAGCAAATGGCCAATTAAGACCATTGGACCAACTATTCTTAAGAACAACAAAGATCAGGCAATTGTCTACTTGAGATGAATTCCGAAGGTTGTCTAAAGTGGTTGGACGAAAGAGATATTGGGTCAATTGTTTATGCATCATATGGCAGTGTGACTATACTTGGAGAAGAGTGGATGGAAGAACTAGCAAGAGGCCCAATCAAGAGCAGCTACTACTTCTTGTGGATGGTTGGAGCTTCAGAAGAGCACATGCTACCAGTGAATTTCGAGTCAGAGAACCAAGAAAAAGGTCTACTTGTAAACTGATGTCCTCAACTTGAGGTTTTGAAACATCATGCTGTGTCTTGTTTCATGACGGCACTGTGGATGGAATTCGATGCTTGAAGATCTGAGTTCAGGTGTGCCTATGATAGCCTGTCTATAAATGGTTGATCAAATGACAAATGCAAAGTTTATTGCAGATGTTGGCAAACTGGAGTTTGGATCAAGGTTAATGACAAGAAAATTGTTCATAGGGAAGAACTTGAAATGCGCATTTGAGAAGTTACTCAAGGTGAAAGAGGAAAGGAACTCAAAACAAATGCTGTCTGTGAAGTGGAAGGAACTGGCACAAGAGGCAACTGCTAAAGGGGGAAGTTCTCAAAAGAATATAGATGAATTTGTTTCACAAATTCAAATTATCTAGCTTCATGCCTACCCTAGTTCACAGGGAATTAAACATATAAGAGAACAAAACTATAATCTTATATACCTTCAAACAAATGGATCATTAGAAAAGAAAAGTATGGAGTGATAAAATTATATTTGTTGATTTACATTGACTTCGAGATTTAGCAGCTAAGATATTACATGACATAAGCTTACGGTAGTAGTAGTTCAATTGCAATTTTCAGGGCTATGTGGTGACAGGCTTGTGCTTCTCAAGCTGATCAGTATAATAGCTATGTTTCAAACCAAGTATTTTGGTAACAAGCTATTTCTTCAGTTCAATTATAAACTGTATCTGCTTTATTACAATTTTGCCTATTGTTTTAGTTGATTCATTAATCTTAGTAAAGTAGCAGTTAAGATGGTTCAAGAATCAATATTTTCTAAATGCTTGTGACTCAAATTCAGCAAATTTATTTCCTGTCATTGGACAATCAAGTGTGTAGGTCATACTAAATTGATAGCCGCTGTTAATCATTCAATGGAATTGTATCATACCATGGAGATAATAGAGAGTAATGACAAACAAAATTGTTTGAGAATTGGTACTTCGATTTCAACTGTAAACTTTATAAGCATGTTGTTGCAATTGTAGGGGATAATGTATATAAAGCAATGATATTGTCATAGCAATATATAACGTTTATTTTGTTGCAATACAATTCATTGTTTCCCAACTTCTTTAGTGTGTTAAGCAACTCACAAAATTTCCAATATACTTGAATAACAAATTAAAGATGTCACAGGCATATCATATTCTTAGAGTAGCAATTTACATAGACAGTTATAAACTATAAATTAATAAACACAGTCATTTTTCAATATTTTTTTCCATTTTGATCTGGACCCCTCCCTATTAGGACACTAGAAAATGTTACCGTATCTATTTTCTTTGGAATTGTTATGCCACAAAACATGGCTAATAATTCATTGTTTTCTTGTAGAAGTGCACAAACAAATTGAGCAAAAACAAAGACAACATTCTAATAACCAATAGCACAACAAAAATGGGCCTTGTTATGTGGATCGCATTGTTATGCATTTCACAACATCTAATTCTATTTCATCAAAAATTTTGATTAAAGGATACCAAACATGTCAGAATTGTGGACCAGCAGTATAATTCAATTAATTTACAGTCCATGCCTTCATGGGTAAATCGCTGGCCCAGGATGGGGCTTTTATTGTATTATGAGTATTTCTTGGGGAGGAATTGTTGGATGATGAGTTCTCAAACTGAATTTTTTTTTACACACAATCATAAAAGAAAAGTACAATGTTCTATTAAAATGTAAAACTGAAAAAACATACTAATATTTGTTTAAATGCGATACCAATAGAAAGGGTTGATGTGGATTAACATTTTTTATCAGTAATGTGATGATAATATGATATATAATGTGCATTATATTGCCACTCATTTCAGTAGATGTACATCTTTTAGAAATGAACACAACTACAAAACTACAAAATTGTTTCAAGAATGAACACAATTACAAAATTGTTGGAAAAAGGCACGAATCTTTTTGTTAGAGATATAATGCTATGGTCAAATTCATGAACCTAAATACTCAAGGATAGGGCTTTTAGTACCTTTTTCTATAAAACAAAGGCTTAATCCTAAAATTCAGCCATGTAATATTGAATCCCCTATGCCCAAGAAATACATAAATTACTTCCTACTTCAGTAACAAATTACCGCTTTGCGTACGCTTCACTTTTGAATTCAGGTCTTTGCTCCTAAAATTTGGCTATTAAAATTTGGAGGACAAATTTGCCCTAATAATTTTTTAAATATTGCTATTCTTATTGATTTGCTATACAAAAACACAATGAGGCCACTACTACAAGTTGTGTTGCACTGTTACATAAAAAATAAAATCATGACTCCAAATTTGGTAAAGTTTTTATCACAAACTATTCAATATACCTTGATACCACATAATATGATAACTAATATCCAAATATTCTCAATAGATCATAGCATCTTTGTCATGCACTCTGATATCCATTTGTCATTTCATCCCTCGCAATTCATGAGAATTTCACACAGAGACATCACTCTATTTATAATTGAATTTTTTTTTTTTTGTAACTCTTGTGTTTGGGACTTCTTTCTCCCTTATTATTTTGTTCTGGCTACTCATAGGTAAATTTGGTATAAAAATTTTAAGTTTTGGTATGATAAAGAAAAAATGTCAAAGTATTATATATAAGCGAGCACATATGCCTTTTATCACTTTAAGGGGATAATTTGTCTATTTCATAGGGAGCAATTTGTTACTGATGCAACATTAATGGGGAACATTTTGTGATTTAGCCTAAAAGAAAATCTAAATTAAGATGAAAAATTCTCTCTCTTTCTTTTTTGCATAAAGATAGCCAGTGCACTGCCTGGCTCCCCTTAGGAGGGAGGATCTCAAAAGAGTTGGAGGCTCCCCTTGGGAGGGAGGGAGGATCTTAAAGGAGCTAGAAATTTTTCCCATTCGAGTTTGACATGCAAAAACTTCAGTTGTAGTAAATTATAAGAAGAAATGCTTTGAAAATCAGATCGGACTGACTAATTCGATCGGTCGAACCGTGAACCAGCCAAGTTTCTGGTCCCGTTCATTTATTGGTTCAATTGGTACAGAAAACTGTTGGAAACTGCCTAAATCGGACGAACCGTACTAACCAGTGAACTGGCCGAACCAAACCAATTGATTTGATTGGTCGAACCGCAAATCAAACAAGTCTCCGATCTAGTTCGCTTATTGGTTTGATTGGTAGAGAAAACCACTGGAAACCTCCTGAACTAGACAAACCGTCTAAACCGGTAAACCGACGAATTTTTGTATTTTGGTTTTGTGGAAAAAATTTTTGTTACTAGCAAGCAGGAGGCCTTGAACCCGAGGCCACCCACTTGCACCTGCTAGGTGTCAATCACTTCACCAAAGTATTCCTTGTTGGTTTTATGCTATGAATTATTCTATTTGTTCTTTTTTCTAATTTCTTTATCATTTTATTAAAATTAATTGCTTCTTACATTTTTGGTTCTTTATTTCCTTTATCCATCACATTTGATAAAATTAACTCACTCTCACTTTTTTCTAGTTTCTCTATTTTCGTTAATCATGTTTAATGGATTTAATTGATTCTTACTTTTTTTAGTTTCTTTGTTTCCTTTATTAATCATGTTTAATAAATTTCTTTGGAGAAAATATGTAAGTTAAAGCCTTGTCGCGCCCATTTTTCGAAAGACGGAAAAAAGATATTTGTGTGGAAAAGAGAGTTTTGGTGATTTTTTGTAGAAGAGTTTTTTTTTTTAGAAAAATAGTTTTTAATTTTTTTGAAAAAATAAAACAAAAGAAATAAGCCTAAAATGGGACTTTGAAAATGAGACGATTTTGGGCCCAAAAATAGAATCTAAAAAGGGTTTTTATGAAAATGGTAGTTGCCACTTGTTGTTGAATTTTGGTGTGCCAAGTTACGAAAAAAAAAATTTATAAAAGGTAAGAAAATCAAGAATGATTTATTTAGAAAATGATTTTGAGAAAAATGTAAAAAAAAAAAAATCCTTTTTAAGACAACTCCGGGTCTTTGAAAATAAGAGAAAAATGTTCGAGAGTTACAGTTGAAGAAAGGGAAGGCAAAGGTTTACACCTAAGGCACCCTTTTAATTTAGCTGAAACTAGTTGCGAGATTTAATCGAAATTTTCCTAAAATAACACTAAAATATATCACATTTAGATGTATCTATATGAATGAAAAATAGTGAATCTAGAAAAGGGATATCGAGAGGGGCAAAATATCCCTTCGAAGTTAAATTGGAATTGTTGCATTAATTGCGAAACCCAAAAAGAAACCTCGAAGGGGTCATGAGTCAAGCATATAAATATAGATATATGTGATCAAAGAAAAAGGAATGCAACATAACGGGTGTGGGAGACTAATAAACTCATGACTACCTATTCCTACTCACTGAGAGAGACCGGTATGTTAAGCCACCATTTCCTACGTAAGTAGACGACTACTTCTAGTCGAATCACACAAATGGCTTAAGATTCTATGTGAAATGTAGCCTAAATGTCATGCACTAAACATATGTGAAAAATAGATAATAAGAATAATAATACATAAAAAACCATGAAAAAATGGAAAAGGCTTTAAAAGATAAAAAGTGCGTGAAATGATATGAAATGCACACAAGGAGTGATCTAACACTAACATGACCTAAGGGTCTAGCATTGGACTAACCCATTTTTAGAAATTTTCTGCTAGCGTTGGACTAGCAAAGAAATGGGAATTCACCACAACTAGCATTAGACTAGTGTGGCGACGATACACATATATCATAATAAAACAAGTACATAAGTATATAAATAAAAACATTAATTGTAGCAATAATCACATAGAAACGAATAATATCACATAAGAGCACATAGCACATAAGTATAATATTCTAGATGTAAAACCTAAGAAAAGCGAGAAAACACGTAAGCACATAAATACATAGCACACAAAAGCCATAACTATTATACCGGAGTTGCCTAATTACAATCAAGAAGGAGAGAGGGGTAAGAGAAATAACCTATCTAACATATCTATTATATTTACTATCTAAAATACAAAAAGTTTTTGTCGAATAAATGAAAAAAATATAACCTATCTATTACATTAGCTATTTAAATACAAATTTTGTTAAATAAAATATTACTTATCTATTACATTTCTTTGAATAATAAAAATTCAAATAAATAACCACACATATATAAATGCTCACACGTAAATAAAAAAAATAAACACAAAAAGAAACATAAAAAAAACACATAGGAGCACGTAGGAGCACATAAGGAGAAATTAAGGGATAATAGGAATACCTCTCATTTCAAAACTCGGTACAAATGCTAACAAAATAAACAAACACATCAAAGCACCACTATTTTGGATAAACAAGATCATACAGTGGATAATACAACTTTAATCACTATAATCAAGGAATAAAATACAAGAGAATCCTAATAACCACAACAAACAAAAAGTAAAAAACACCAACTAAACATTTAAAAAATATATATATTTAATTTAAATAAAGAAAATAGAATGATATGTAGTTAAACTTTTAACACATAAAAAAACAAAATAATATAAAGAGGTACAAAGAAACTAATTTAAGCATTAATTAAATAAAAATCAAATTTGGGCATTGATTTAAAAATGTGAAAGCACAAAAAGGGCATAATTGGAAGTTTTGAGGGCTTAATTTAATTTTTTTAAAAAATAAAAATAAAAATAAAATTTTTTGGGTTAAAAATGAAAAAAAAACATTTTTATAACATTCTAGAGAAAAAAAATGTAATTTATAGCAAACTAAAGGGTAAGATTCCATTTTTAACAATACTTAGGATAATAATATAATTTACAATAAATTTAAATGCTAAAATATCATTTCCAACAAAACATAAGGGCAAAATTTAATTTCCAGCAAGTTTAATACCAAATATGTAAATTACATCAACCCAATGGGATAATACACAATTTCCAGCAACATCTAAAGGCAAAAAAGCAATTTCAGCAGCTTGGTGGGCCAAAAATCAAATTTCCAACAAGTTTAAAACCAATTATGTAAATTATAGCAAGCCAATAGGAAGAGATATAATTGCCAGCCATATTTAAAGGCAAAAATGCAATTTCCAGCAATTAGGGAGGGGTCAAAATCAAATTTTCAGCAATATTTGAGAACAAAAAATGAAATTCCAGCAAATATGAGGGACCAAATTACAAATCCAGCAATTAGGAAGGGGTCAAAATGTAATTTCAAAAAGCTTAGGAGGGCTAAATTGCATTTTAGGCAAGCTAAGGGAGCAAAAATATAATTTCTAACAACTTTAAAACTAAATTTGCAATTATTCTGGATATAATTGAAAAGATAAATAAATTCTAGGAGTCAGTCAATCTAAATAAATAAGGACTTAAATAGAGAAAGTAAAAAAATATTTAAGGATATAATAAAACATATCAGAAACTTGAGGACAAAGCATAAATATGTATTCTTATAAAAATAATAAAAATAAATGAAAGAAACTAATCAAATCTACGCATTTTATGTCAAAGCGACTTAGTTTTCGCAATTCTTTCTTTTTTTTTCTTTCTTGTCTATTTCTCTCTTTCTTTCCTTTTTTCTCATTTTTCTCTTATTCCTTTTCTTCTTTCTTCTTCTCTTCTCTCCTCTGCTTTATTTCTGGTCCCCTTCCCGTCTCTCTTCTTTCTTCTTTCTCTTTCTTTGCCGGCCCTCTTTTTCTTTCTTCTTTCTTTTCCTCTCGCTGCTCTCTGTCTCTCTCTCTCTCTCTCCCCTTATTCTCTCTTTTTCTTCTCTTCCTCTTTTGTTCTCACTCTCCCCACCTTTCTCTCTTTTCTTTTCTCCGTTTCCCTTTCTTTCTTCCTGCTATCCTCTCTTCGTCACTCTCTTTCTCTCGTTTCTCTCTGTTTTATCCCCAAATCCTTTCTTCAACCCCCGGCCGGCTTCTTCTAAGTTCCCAATAAAATCCCTCAATCAAGCCTTAAATTGAACTCCATAAGCATGAGTCTGCAAGAGCCAAGCAGTATTCACTAAAATAGAGTCCAAGAAACTTTACCTTTCTGACCGAAGATGATTCAGTTGGGGTGGCTGGTGGCGACGGCAGTGACTGGCGGTGCAATTGGTGAGGGTCTTGGTTTTGATTTTGTGGAGGTTGAATTTGGCAGTTCAAGGGAGGCACTGTGGGCTAGGACTCTTGTCGATGGTTATGGCTTGGATGTGTTTTCTGATTGGTTGGGAAATAACGGGAAAGGGTAGTGGTAGGGGCTGTTAAATGGCAGTTTTTGTGCTGTTTGTGTTGCTTGTGGCTGTGTTTGTGTGAGATTATGTGCGTGTGTGGTTGTTTAAGTGCATGTGTGTGTAATTGTGGTGGCTTATGACTGATTTGTGAAATAATCGTGGGTAGCAATAGGGAGGAGGATGATTGACGATATGTCATTGGTTGTGGTTTTACTGGCAGATGTGGGCGAAATTTGGCTGATTGTGCATGTGTGTGTATGGCTATGCTTGTGTTGCTGACATTGGTGATTAGGTTGTGAATTTGGCAGTGGTTCTTTGTGTGTGTATTTTGTGGGTATATCGTGTGTGGGAGTGTTTGTAATGGTGTATGCTTGCTACTGTGCATCTGTGCGTGTATGTGTGAATGTTATGGTGATGCTGAGTTACCAAAGGTCCAAGAGAGGGATGAAGATGGTGCAAGTGATGCGTGAGTGATGCGTGTGTAATGTGAATGTTGTGAGTGTGGTGTGTTTTTGAATGTTGTGTGTGAGTGTCTATGAAACCAGTGCGTGTGTATGTCTGTGATGTGCTGATGATGATGAGTCTGTTTTTGAGTGTCTGTGAGTTTGTGATGTTGAGATGTATGCTTATTTGTGCAAGTGAAGAAGAAAATGTAGTCTGTGTAGTATGTATGCTTGTCTATGATTTGTTTGTGTTTCTGTGTGTGTTTGTGACTGATGATGATGAGTTATAGTGTGTGTGTGTTGTGTACCAATGTAAAATTGTGTGTGTGTGTGTGTGTGGTAAGATTGAGAGTGTGAGCTGATAAGTGTATGGTGACGAGAGAGAGAGAGAGAGAGAGAGGGAGAGAGAGATGGAAGAGTGAAAAATGGTGTGTTGTCTGGTGAGGATGATAAGGGAGGAAACATGATAAAAAATCTCCAAAAATCTGGTAAAATAAGGGCAAGTTGGAGGGTGACGTGAGTGAATTGAATTAAGATATGTAGGGTGGCTACAGGGGAAATATTTAGGTGGACTGGGTCCACGGGTGGGGCCGTGGACCCTGTGGTCCACCTAAAGCCACATTCATCAAAAGTGGGCCTTTCTGTGAGTCCCATAGTACTTTTGATGGATGTGGCTTTAGGTGGACCACAAGATCCGCGACCGCACCCGTGGATCCCGGTCCACCTAAATATTTTCCGTGGCTACAGGTGGAGTTGGTGATGCTACACTGATTGGGGATTGAATTAGGCGGCCATAGCAATAACAGTAGCAGCAGCCAAAAAGCTGCTGCTATTTTTTTTTTAATTTAATTTTTTATGATAGGAGAAATTTGTAAGATAGCTAAATGAAATAAAATAAAAACTAATTGGACCCCATAGGATTATAAAAAATAAAATAAAATAAAAATAACTAAAAACTTAGCATTGCAAAGAAAGAAAATTTCAAAAATGTAAAAAATTAGTATCCAATGTAATATTAGAACATGTGCTATTAACAAACAAAAAGATAAAATTTTGAAATAAATATCAAATGGTCTTTGAAAATTATGAAATTTTTTATTAAAATTTATGAGTATACAAAACGCATATATAAAAATTTTCACATAAAATTCTAATACAAAAAATGCATTAAAAAATGTGCCTTTAACTTGAAAAATATCAAAATTCTAAATAATTACTAAATGACTTTGAAAAATCTTTAAAAATTTAGAGAAAATGAAAAAAAATCATAAAATATGAATTTAGAAATAAAAATAAAATAAAAGGTATCTATAAGCTAAAATTACTATTTTGCTCCTAATGCAACTAATTAGTCATAATTTGTGTGAAAATTGCAATTGGCCCCTTGAAAAATAAAAAGTACCCCAAATGAAGTAAAAATATTTTTTTTTTTATAAAAAAGGTGTGTCAAAATTTGGTGTCTACAAGCCTAAAAGTCAATTCTAAATAAAGTTTAAACTCTTTTAAGAAATTCTAAATAAAATTATTCATTCATAAAAAATTGTTAGAAGTTACCTCTCGTTAGGTAGTGCAAAAAAAAAATAAAAAACTAAAACATAAAAAATAAAATAGATCTAAACTAATAGTTAGATAATCAAACTAAAATTTAAAAATGATTTGAGTATACGAACCTACCTTGGAAAAAAGGGCAAAAGAAAAATTTTTAATTTTAAAAAATTACATTTGCATTGAAAAATAAATCTTGATGGTATTAAAGAGTACAGAAGAAGCACATATGATTTAATAATTTAGAATTTTCAAGACTGTAATTTAAAATATTTAAAAATATAATGATGTATTTTAGTGATGAATTTTAAAATATTTGTTTTATCCGTATTACTTTTTCCAATACACTTACTTTTTATAGGTATTATATATTTTATACTTGTAATGTCATTTTTTAATTTAATTGTCAGAGACATAGAATATTTCATAAAATTTTATCAAATATAATAGATTCATCAACTTGTTTGTTTGAATATATTCAATCAAGTAACAGGTAAACTAGTTTTATAAATTGGGATATATCTAGTATTTGTTATTATATTATACATAAAACTGTCAAAAAATTTTCCTTTAGGTATATTGAGTATTTGGTTGCTAGATTGTAACTAATTAATTTTTTTATTCTTTAATCTATCACAGGTCAACAACAAGTAGATCTGTTTGTCATATTTGCCCATGAAATTTATTTATTTGACCTTTTTAACTTTCTTGTTTTATTTTGTAATGGAGAAGAAAGAATTAAACAAAATCAAGAGATAAGTTCGATAATTAAATTTAAAAAAAAGAAAAAGAAAAACCCTGAACCCCAGTCCGGCCAGTCCGATCGTGAGCTGGACCTCCCACCGGTTCACTAACCAGTCCAGTTTTTAAAACATTGATAGGCGGAGGTATGCACAATACATATATTGTTTGCAAAGAACCATGGGAGTTTTGGCAACTGACGATATATATATATATATATATATATATATATATATATATACATATATATTTTAATGGGGTAAGGGGACAATTATATCTTACTAGTAGATAAAAAAGAAGCTGAAGGTACTGTAGCTTCCCCATTTCTTACCACGTGGCCACTTACTCACTTTTGGCTTCTTGAGGGTTTTCTTTAGGGTTTTGCACTTGTTGTGCAATAAAGCATTGTCAGGAAACGTTTGCCCTTTTCCATGCTTTAGGGCTTCCATCTCTTTGTGTTTTCACTTTTCATTTCCTAGCTAAAGACTCACTATTTTGCCGTGGATTTACTTTGTGCCCGTCTTTGTTGCATCTTAAGCTTTTTCCTTTTTCGTCTTTTTCGGATCATTTCCTTTTTCTATGGGCCCATTGCTTTAATTGTTTACTGCCAACAGCAGATTTTTCCTACCATTTATATGCCAAATTACCTTCTGCCCGGTGCACTATTATTCTCTTAATGCATTTGTTTTTTGTGCCAAAGGATTAATCTGTCAACTGCTCTGTCTTCCACTATAATTCTCAGCTAACGTTTTCTCCCTGTTCCTATATTCTTCTTCACCTCTTTTCTTTTGACTTAGAGTACCTTATCTCTTTTTTCCTAATTTCTATCTTTTTTCTGACACAAAATGATCTCAATCTATTATGAAATTTTTTATTGTCAAATATGATTTTACCATGACCCACGCCTTGGCCGTTAGATCTTCTCTTCTACCTGGAGATTTGTTCAGATTTGATGTTTGCTTTTTTCCCACTCACACTTGCTGATTTTTTTTTTAATTTCTTTCCAAGTGAAGAAAGCCCCAAAAGATTGATTCACGCAGCCATATGTGTTTCGGTTTCTATTTTTTTTTTTCCCTCTCCTTCTTCTCCTGTGCTGAAGGTTTTTTTTTCTCTTTCTCCTTTTTTGTGCAAGTTTTTGTTCTAATTTTCTCTTATATTGTTCTTATGGTTTTGTTCTTCCTCTCTTAAATTTATTATTTGCCAAGGAATTTGACAAAGTCTTTGTGTTTCTTTTGTTCCCTTTTTTGTTTTCCAGCTCTTCACCTTGCTGCTATTGTCGTTTCTCTCTTCGTGTTGTTTCTGGTATGTATTCTTTCCTTTTTTTTCCAGCTTTGTTCTTTTTTTTTTTTTTTTGATAATAAGCTTTGTTCTTCTTTCATTTTTCCCATTTTCGTTACACAATTTTTTTTTACTACTGTCTGTTCCACTTTCTGATACAATTTGTCCTATTTACTTTTTTTGTGCTTATTTTTGCAAATAATTGTTTCTATTTGTTGTGTGTTTGTTCTATTTACTTTTGTGTTGTGCTTATTTTTTAAAATAATTCTTTGTATTTTTTGTCTTTTTTTTTAAATATAGGTATTGTTCTTGTGTTGCTTTGTATTGCTCTCGTTGGCTTTTTGCAACTGTCTCAAATCGTCCTACTCTTCTTTTTCTCCTTGCTGCCTGCTTCTCTACTTGTCATAAGTTGTCTGTTGTCATTTTCTTTTTTGTTCCTTTATTTTCTTGCTCTTTGGATTGTCCTTTGTCTTTCTTGTTGATTTAGTGCTTTTTTGCCTTCCAATGTCTGCTTATTTTCTGTCTCCCTGTACACCTCTTGCTTTGCTTGCACTTTTTATGTAAAGTTTTTGTTTATTTCTGATTTTCCTATTTTCATTTTTCAAAATGTTTAATTTCTTGCTTGTTTCATGTGTCTAGCGTATAGTATGGATTAAGCTTTTATTTCTTGCTTCTTTCATGTGTCTAGCATACAGTATGCATTAAGCTTTTGTCTTTCTACGTTTGTTCCTTACACCTATGATATTTCTATCCATTTTTTACTTCTGATCTAGATTGCTTTTATTCAGTCTTTTGTTACAAATTGTTGCTCTATTTTGTTTGTTAAATGGGGGACCAAAAAAAGGAACCCATTATTCCTAATTGTATTGATAAATTGCTTGATGTTCAACATGTTGATAAGCAATTAGTTTATGCATATGCAGACTATGAAATAGCTATCTCTAGACAAGTTAGTAGGGTTCCCACTAATGTATGCATATGCAGACTATGGCATAGTTGTCTCTAGACAAGTTAGTAGGGTTCCCACTAAGTATATAGCTTTAGTTCCTCAAATGTCCACTCCATTGGCTACTGTGCAACCTTCTATACACAATGTCTATTTTATGCAGACTTTTTCTGAGGCTGCTAACTTACAGCCTGTTGTAATTGAGTCGCATGAGGATCATGTTGCCAATAGTGCAAAAAAAAACCCCCGTCAACAAGTTGTAACATGTGAAACAAATTATGTCACATTAGACTTTATGCTTTCACCTTTTGCCCATGTATATTGTGATGAACATTCATGTTCACATTTTCTATCTCCTGTTTCCCACAAGTCTGATCATTATAGTGCTCATTTGCAACAAGAGAGAGCCTTTTCAGCTGTTTCTGAAAAACCTGTCTTAATCTCTAATACACATAACATCGCTACAACTAATGAGACAGATTATTCTATTCAGTTACAAGATCCCCCTCCTATCATACCTCATAGTTCAACAAAAAAATTCAACTCGACAGGTTCTTACATGTGAAACAAACTATGCCAGCTTGGATTTCATACATTGTACTTCTATTTTTGTGTCTTATGAAAAGACTTTATGTACAGATCCTATGCAATATTCACAAGAAACAGTCAACATAAATATGGACACTTCAATTGAAACTGATCATTTGTTATCCTCGACAATTGTCTCTTTTTCGGCCACCAACACGGGCGAAACTAACCAAACCATTCAACAAAATTTACCTCCTTCTGCAACACATACATATAGAAAATATGCAATTTCAAAATGGAGACAAAAAAAATTACGCCCTTATGCTTTCAGTTATAGAAGGCCTTCCAAATATTCTCCGCCAAATGTTTTAAACCAAACAACTAATGCCTGTGAGCAGCCGGCCCGCTCACATGAAATCCCTTCAAATGGCCCGAACACTTCAACTGCTAACTGTGGAGGAACAAGTAGCTTGCAACCAGTGTTACTAGCAAATGGAAGAAAGCATTCAGGTAATTGTTGAATCATCGGCACTGCCTAACGCTAATCACTATTGGTTTCTAAAATGTAGCACTGTTGTTAACCTGCATTTTTAGAAAATTTTCCTTGTTCAATTTTAGGTCCTCGCCGTAGGACCGGAAGAGATCTTTTAGATTGCATACCTTTGTATACCTGTTGCTTCTGATATCCTAAAGCCAGAGAGAGATTGCCCCCATTGTGGTGCAAAAAAATTCATTCATAAATCTGCTAATTTTTATTGGTTAAATGGTGACATAACATTGGCTCATAACAAAAAAGGGGACTCCATTTGTTCAAAGAGCATATTGATTTCCTTCTCTTAAATCTGACTCTTGCTTTCTACCAAGAGCCTTTTTCTTATTGTTTCCATTGCAAGTCTTTCTTCATTGTCCTGGTCTCTACTGTCTGTTATCGCGTCATTTTCTTTTTATTTGTTGCTTTTATTTTTTATAGTCTTGATGTTGTTAACTTTCCATCCTCTTCGATTTACTCTCCACCCCCATCTCTGTCTTTTCTTCTATTTTTTTTTTTTTGGGTAAAAGCTAAATCTCTCTTATCAATTGTCTCGAGTTTCCATTAACCTCCTTAGCTTAAAGATAACAAAGGATCGAAGAAGAAAGATGACAAAATTTTTTCAAGTTATCATCGGTTACTTTTTTTTTTTATAATTTTTCTAATTTTTTTAGGGTTGATATTTTTTACCTGAGATATCTTTTATGTTTTGTTATTTTTTATTTTTTTTATTCTGTACAGTTTGGTTGCAGGTTTTGTTTTCAGAATTTTAATGGTATTTTTTAATTTGACAATTTGTGCATTTTGTGCCCATATGTGCCATCTGTATGCCAATGCTAATTCAATTTGTTTTATACTAAGGAATAATTTTTTCTTTTTTTTTTAACAAATGATATTATCTTGCCCCTGTAAGCCCATTGATTACAAGTGAGATATGTTTTTGGTGCAGGTCTTCTTGGCCCCAGAGTAAGTTATCATTTTTTTTACGAGCATTACTCAAAGTTCAACCTTATATACAATATTGTGTAGAATAAGGTGTAAATTTTTTGATAGTTCTATTTTGTCCTAGCATGTAACTTTACGGAGGTTCATGTTATCTGCAGCAATTTAGTGGTTCGGAAAGTTGAATAGCCATTCAGTTTCTTCAATTTGCTGGAATCATATTTAGTGGTTTTGTCATAAGCTTTAACCATCTAGATTGTAGTGTAAATTTATTTTACAAGAATCATGTTAGTATAAATTTATTTTACAAGAATCGTGTTGTTTGTATTTTAGAAAAACTATAAAATTTCAATTAAAAAATTGCATGCTTCTGTGATTATAACCTGATTGATCATGCTTACAATTTTTCTTTCTTGGCACTTTCCGGTTTTCTAAAGTTAGACATGTAGCAAATAGATTGGAAAAGTTTGCATTAAAAATATTGTATTTTTAATTCTTTAAGGCGATATGTGTTAATTAGAGAAATTATATAAATATAATATTTTTATTCTCAATAGTTATTAATATGGCGCTCAATTTTCAGGGATGTCTTTTGGATTGGTGTTGTAGAGATGGATCCTTTTTGCCATACAATTCTCTGTTTAAAACCAAATGTTTAATATTAAATACATTATGGTATAGGAAATTCTATTGAATTTCTGACTGTATATCTTCCAGTTATTTTATCGCTTTGTTGTGGATAACTACTTAATTTTCTTTCTATACTTACTACACGTGATTATCTATATTTTCTTCTTCATAAACTTTCCTTAATCGTTCCATTGTTCTTGAGACAAAGTCTTCCAAGGAAAAAAAATGGGTTACTTTTAAAAATACTATTGTTCATGAGTGGAGTTTCCTTCCATTTGATTCCAAATTTGGTGTTTATTTTTATTTTTAATTTATTTTTTTATTCCCCCTCCCCCTTTTTAAGACTCACGTCATCTCCTATTGTGTTCATTCGAACTTTTTTTTACTGCTTTTTTGTGTAGGTGGTTGATGATGATTGCAATGCTATTGTGAAGGATCAAAGGAATTATCTTCTGCAATAAATAGAAATCTAGGCATTCTTTTGATTATGTTTGACTTTAAAGTATTTAATGTTTCAATTTAATGTTTCTCTAACTAATTTGTGGCATGTAGTCTATTTATTTTTCTCTTCCAACATGCTGTAGTCTGCATCATTTTTTGGTTGAATATTAGTGATGATATATTGTAGTTTTTTTCTTTTAAATAGTTCTATAATCTCAAGATGAAAATGCTTGAATTTGGCCATTTCTTAACACCTATAACTTTGTTTGAGCTGCTTAATCTTTAAGAGTGGGTATGCTGTTGAGATGTAACTTTCAGAACATGTTATAATGTCTTAGCATGTGTTGACTAAGGCTAAAAAAATGGTTACACAGAATTTGTTAGACACAATTTTTATGTTTTATTTAGAGGCATATGTGCCTGCTCAGGCATTTATGAATTTAGACGTTCAAAATGCAATGTCCATTAAAACTTTTTCTGGTTTAGAGTTTTTTATATATACTGTGTTAATGATTGCATCATTGTCAGGTATTCAAGCAAATTCTAAAGTCATTAGAAATCTTAAGGCATTTGTAGAAGTTGACAATAGCAGTCATAGACTTATAACTAAGCAGTAGATTGTTCAAAAAAATTGCTCATGCAAATGATTTAGTTGTAAATGGTAGTCTTTTATTTTCAATTTTTCTTTTGAGATTTTTTGGGTAATATGTCATTTTCAGTTTTGTTTGAGTTGTACTTTTGATATGCTATTGTTTAAGGAAATTGTAGTTGTGGGAATGAGAGCTGTAATCTATGATCAATTGGCAAAGTTTGTGGCAACTATCTCGAAACAAATTTAGAGACTCAATATCATCTCTTCTTGCAAACCAAAGAAGATCTGTATTTTGCTTCAGAGTGTTTGGCTTTAAGTTGGATGTCCTATGAATCCAATGTTTTTTTTTCTTTTGCATTGACCTTGAAACCAAGTAGAAATCTGTAGGAGCATAGATATTTGTATCATTCTCATCCTCAAAAACAGTTTAAGACTTTTAATCACTTGGTTAGCATTTTTAACCATTCTTTAAGTCTATTACCATTTTATGGTAATTCATTATTCGGTTAGAACAAGTACTTTTTCTAAATTTTCATCCTACATTGCTTAATTGTGGATGTAAAATTTATGCCTCATGAGTGGTGGGCCTTGGCTGCGCCTTGCACAGCCAGGTCTTGCAAGTGATAAGAAGAGGTACACGTAATGGATTTGTCTGCAAAGAACCGTGGCAACCGATGGTAAATATATATTTTTTTTCAATGGGATATTGGGACAACCAAGGAGCCTAGAACAACAGAAGTTCTTTGGTTATTTGCACGTGACAAAAGGTAATGGCCCTTGTGGATTGGTCAAAACTTGTAGACCACACAAAGCTCTCAAGTCAAGAATAATAAATTCTTGCTTGGCAAGAATAATAATGCTCGACTGAGAAACTTCGCCTGTTTATGCTATATATAACCGATCTGCGTCAAAGTAATTCAAGTGAGGAAATTATATTATAACACTAGATATCAACATGGGAACAACGGATATTTCGCCTAGCAAAATTCATATTTTTGCCTTTCCATACCCAGCAAAAGGTCACTTAAATCCCATGTTGCATCTCTGCAACCGTTTAGCATCGAAAGGTTTCAGGATAACATTGATCACCACAGCTGCAACATTCAAGTCTTTGACTACCAAAGCCATCAACTCCATGAGAATTGAGTGTATTTCTGATGGTTTGGACAAATTCGATGAAGATGACATGCAAGGTTATTTTACACAGTTGAGAACTGCTGCTTCAAAGAGTTTAGCTGAACTCATTGAGAAATACAGAAGAAGTAATGATTATCCTCCAAGAATTGTGATTTATGATTCAATGATGCCGTGGGTTTTGAATGTAGTTCAACCGATGGGCCTCCGCGGAGCTGTATTCTTTTTTCAATCTTGTGCTGCTTGTGCCGTTTGCTACCACATGGGTCAGGGAACAATAAAGCTTCCCCTTGAAAAGTCTGTAAAAGTTCCTTCAATGCCAGCACTAGAGAGTAATGATCTTCCTGATTTTCAATTCCTCCCGGATCCAGATAGTGTTGTTACGAAGCTGCATCTTGACCAGTTCTCAAATATTGAGAAAGTTGATTACATTCTTTTCAACACTTTCTACGAGTTGGAGGAGGAGGTAAGTTGGGAACTTTATTTAAATCCGTAAACATAATATCCATTGCAGATAATTCTTTTAATTTTGTCAAATTAGATCACCATTTGACAATCCATACATTGCATAAATTTTAATCGTGGATAAAAAGATAATATTTGTCAATTGTGATTCTTTGTCAAACATAAACGTTAGGCCTACTAATGTTTGGAGCTAATAATGTTCTCCAGAAAATGTCCTCTGTTTCTAACAACAAGCAAGTTAATTTAGAGGTAAAGTGCACATTTCAACACTTGATAATCGCATTTCTGTTACTATAAATATCAGATAGCAACTTGGATGGCAGAAAGGTGGCCGATTAAGACAATAGGACCAACAGCTCCGCTAAATTTTGTAGACAAGAAACTCAGGAGTACCACCAAGGATCAATCAAATTATCTGTTCGAAACAAACACTGAATCTTGCTTAAACTGGTTGGACGAAAGAGAAACAGGTTCTGTAGTTTATGTATCTTTTGGGAGCGTGGCGGCACCTGGAGAAGATCAAATAGAGGAAGTTGCAGAGGCCTTATTGAATTGCAACTCCAAATTCCTATGGGTGGTCAGAGCTGAAGAAGAGAAAAAGCTTCCAAAAAATTTCAAATCTGAGTCTTCAGAGAAAGGCCTAGTCATAAATTGGTGTCCTCAGCTTGAGGTTTTGGCTCATCCCGCGCTGGCGTGCTTCGTGACTCACTGCGGATGGAATTCAACTATTGAAGCTCTGAGTTCAGGAGTGCCGATGATTGCAGTGCCACAGTTGGTAGATCAAACTACAAATGCCAAGTTCGTTGCAGATGTATGGCAAACTGGGCTGCGAGTTAAGGCTAATGAAAAAGGAATTGTCACAAGAGAGGAACTTGAGTACTGTATAAGGGAAATTACCGAGAGTGAGAGGGGGAAAGAGTTCAAAAGAAATGCCATCAAATGGAAAGAATTGGCCATAGAGGCAGTACGTGAAGGTGGAAGTTCTGATAGAAACATAGATGAATTTGTAAGCATGCTTTTGTCTGCAGTACCCTAATGTATTTCTCATTCTGTTTGCAATGCTGGGCTGAAGAGACCTGTAATTAGGATTCTTTAACTCACAACCCAATAATAAATGAGGGCAAGCTTTGATTTTGCCTGTCATTATTTCGAATTATCCATTTCATAGGATTGTAAGATTATATGAATAATTACTTTTCAATTATAATATTCTGTCACATGTCTATATCCTTTTAATCTTAACTTCTAAATTCTTAAGAGCAGTCTACACTTTTATCTCATTCTCACTCAAAAATATGAAAACTAAACACTACTTGCGATAGAAATCAAAACAATATATTGCTTGCAATTACACATTTAATGCTATTTGTCTCATTCAATCTAAGTCTGGATGTTGAATCAAATATTATGTCATGGTTTCACCACTAGTAATTTTCTAACATATGCTGTATCTTATCCCCTATGGACACACCAGAACTTGTGTGAGACTTTTTATAATACATTGGGTTTTGGTTTGCTTAGTAATTTTCAAGCATAAAACATGGACGAAAATAGTTAAATTAAATTATCAATAATCTATAACCTTACATATTATATATCAATCATCATTCACTTTTGTCATCGGCTGGGGCAAACATGGTGTTGTAATTACACTTTCTTTAGGCCTTTACGTTCTTGCAAAACCCAATAAAAATTTTATACTATATTGTTTAATCACAACTCAATGTTACTAGCCAAGTCTATTTTCCATAGAGTTACAAGGACCACTAAAGGTTTAATCTAATACAATTTGTCACACCTCAAAATCGGAACATAACACGTCACACCTAAAAAAAAACTCCACCCATGCGAGGCATCAATATAGTTGTTAGTTAGGCATTAAATAAATCACGCATCAATATAGGTGTTAGTTAGGCATTAAATAAATCACGCATATTATTGAAAACTAAATAAATCGTAAATTTCAGATATCCAGTCCCATGTATTATTCCTGCTTGGCCCATGATAATTAGTTATAATTATATGTCCATTGGGCGGCTAGTAATAGTGATGGGAACTGCTCCCACTAAATTTTAGCCAAGTTGAGCTAATATAATTCGGACAACATGCACATTAATTTTATCAAATTTGTCATTTACAATGTCCATATACATAGAAATGAACACATGCTCAATCCTCTTTAATTACGAGTTAAAAAAATCTAGATTTTATATGACAAGAAAAAAGCATAGGAAATAATAAATACCACTTAGTTCAATAGTTTAACTCAAACTGTCCTACAGTGCTTCTGTCACCTATAAAATAAAAAAAAAAGGACTAATTTTACTTTGCTCCCCTTAACTTATGATCGATTCTCACTTTACACCCTCAATTTCAATTTTGATCACATTACACCCTAAGTTTTCAAAATTGTCCCACTTTGGACTTTCATTAAAAGCATTGAGAAAACTGATGAAATTTTCGCACATCCACTCCAGTTCCTATCAATCAAAAGGCTAAATTTTGAGTTGCATCCCTAACTTAGTATTTGTTGTCATTTTATACTGCCAAACTCTAATTTTTGTACACATTGTACTTAGTATTCTTTTAGTTTGTTGTTATGAATTTTCTAAATGTATACTAAACTGTCAAATTCACAATTTTATTTTAGTAAACATTCTATCATATGTATATATGCATATTGTCATATACAATAAGATAGGAATGCACACATAATCAACCAAAATTTGTATACTACTAGAATTAAAAGCTGAATGTCCTAAGGTACTTTTAACCTACGTTGACATTATTCTACAAGTAATCAATTAAACTCATTTATGGTAAATAAACCAAATTTTTTTCCAGGAATGATAACATTTTATTGGTAAATAAATCATTTATGAACAAAATTATTGCCTTTTACTTTTACGGATAAATAAATTGAACTCTGAAAGGGGTTTTCACGGTTAGATACTTGCATATTCACTTCTGTGGCAAAATAAATATTTTGTAATTACAGAAAACATAAATTATAAATATAATTTTGTAAATTTGATACTGACGAGATCTACCAAAGAATAGTAAAAATCTTCGTGCACTTCTAAGAATATGTAACAATACTTTAAAAACAAATTAGATAATATAATATATTAAAAAATAGAATTTGGAAGGTGCAAAATGGAAACAAACAATAGGTTAGCAGTGCATAATAGAATTTAACCTACTGACTAATGACTAACGATATGTAATATGCACCCATGAAAATTTCGTCAATTTTATTTTTATTAGCCTCTTAGCAATTGGACTTAGATGAATCAAATTTGAAAGTTTAGAATGTAATATGTTTGAAACTAAAATTAAGTATAAAAAGTGAGGATCCATCGTAGGTTGAGGGGTGTAAAGTAGAATTAGCTCTAACAAAAATTATTCAGTTTTAAGCTTAAAATATTTATAAATATTTTATGTTGCATTCAATCCCAATGAATCGGCTCGGTGGCCCCACTGTACTAAATAATCAAAACAGATTCCAATTTGGCAACAACGTCCAATTTTCCTGACTTCGTTGGCAACCAAGAAAATGTGGATAGTAATGATGTCACCATCATCAAGTGCAGGAACTCTCGGACAACATAATTGTTGTCCAAATAATATTCTACCTCGGCACCAAAGCCAGTGACATGTGTGTCACTCTCCGTCTTTGAGAAACTTTTTTTAAGCCGTAATTCGTTGGCATGCGACCATTTTCCCTTTTTATTTTTGGGTTAATAACACTTTGATACGTAGGTCAATCCCAAGTTTAGGTTGATTTTAGAATTTTAGATGAAATTGGGGTGGTTTTGGGGTTGGTTTCTCAGTTTAGGTACGTCGCATTTTGAAAATGCGCTATCCAACTAAAGTTGCCTTTGCTCATGAGACAACGCAAATTTGAAATGCGTTGTCATTGACAACGCATTTTACAAATGAGTTATCAATAGAGAACGCAGTTGTAAAATGCCTTGTCTATTGGACGTTGTCAATTTTGTTTGTTTCTTTCTTTTTTGTTGTCTATTTTGTTTGTTTGTTTCTTTTTTTTTTTTTTTGCCACTTACGGTTTATTTCTTGTCCACGTAGAACTTGTAAAATTTGTAGATGTACTACGTAGAACTCGTAAAATTCGTAGGTCACTAGGATGTGAGAATCAAGACACATTAGGAGCTTCGCATTAGAACTCAATTTTTGTATTACATCCTCAATATATCTAATTTTTATACTTGACTATTTTATTCATTCATTATTTTATTTACGCTAAACTCAACATATATATAACCCAATATTCCAACATATTCTGAACCTTAAGATCGAATGTAACATAACATTTTCATAATTTTCTTAAGTGCCAAATATAAACAAATATTTTCCTATGTAAAATATTTTTTATTTTTTCTCCCCTGGCTGAAAATAACTTGCGTACTTAAGGAGTATAAGTTATTTTCTTAAGAGTTCAAGAGTTAATGTTAAATCTTAAGAACCTACTTTTCTAACTTCAATTACGAAGTTAATTTTTGTCTTTAATTCTTATAAACAAAATTTTGATTGTATTGGGCTCCACAGTAATATAATTATAGTTATATATATTATCATTATATTTTTAAAAATTAATTATAAACAAAACAATATATAGTTAACTCTAATTACTTGTTAAACATCCATTATAATTGTTATTAGTCTTTTTAACTCATATTAGTAATAAAAAATTTAAAAACATAAAAAAGTTATATATTAAAAGATTTTCACATTGTCCTCCAAACATGAGAAAATTGTAAGAAAAATGACATTTTTATAAGAAAAACATTTTACATCTAACCAAACTGACTCTAAATCTAAAATCTTAAACCCTAAATTCAAAAAATAAAAATGGACAACAAGATAGAAATAAACCTTTAAAAAGAAAGAAGAAAAACTATTGACAACGCATTTGTGAATTGCGTTGTCAATTGACAGCGCAAATCACAAATGCGTTGTCATAAGTTTGAACACTCTGAATGGCCGTTAGGGCCGGACCATTCGATAATGCAACTGTGTTGTACTTTGTTGCGATGTTCCTATAGTTGGAGAACCCCCCCAAACCCCCCCCCCCCCCCCAATCCCCCAATTTCAGCCAAATCTCAAAAATCAACCTAAAGTTGGTATTTACTCTGTAAATTTAGGGTTTAGTCATACTTTATCTCCTCAACCTTAAATATATACACTTTACACCCGAAAGACTAATCAGAGTTAGAAATTAAAAAAAAAAGTTAGTATTATGACATTATTTTTTTTATTCGTGAAATTATTTATAACTTAATATCCTTTCTTTTTATTTTTAAAAGATTGATATCTTCTCTATCATATTAATTATATAAAACTATCAAACTAAAAATTTTTTAAAAAGTTAATATTTAGCTTATATCCTTTAAGTTTTCCTCTTGGATTAATATTTACTTCTACATATATTTTTTAATTTATTAAACTTTAAGTCAAACCAAACTGATAATAATACAACACTAAAAATAAATTCAATTGCAAAATTTATATAAAAAGGCAATACCAAACTCATTTATTTAAATTGATTTTTTATCATTTTAATTGATTTAAAACTTTTAGACTAATATCATATTCATTTTTATATTTATCAAATTAGTCCAATATGAAATTCTTAATCAAAGAATATTTTGGGAAAAAAAGAAGAGTTAGCCCATTATACATCACTAGGGCAAAAAAGAATAAATAAGACTAACAAAAAAAAAAGAATAAATAAGACAAACAAAAAAACTATAATTTTTAGTCCAAAAGAAATAAATAAGAAGAACTTCTAGAATTTCATATTGAACTAATTTGATAAATATAAAAATGAAAATGATATTAGTCTAAAAGTTTAAATAAATTAAAATGATGAAAATTACTTTAAATAATGGATAAATTACTGATAACTCTCTTATGGTATCATTTTCGACCACATAACTTTCTTATAGTTTCAATATGACCACATAATCCCCTTTGGTTTTATAAATATAAAAATAGATGGAATCAATATTCTGGCATAGAATATTGTGGAATATTCCAAATATCATGCTATTGATGCGACGATGAGTGAGTTACATATGCTGAGTGCATAATATTTTGTTTAATTTTCACATTCCATAAGGCCACATGGATTATGTGGTCATATTGAAAGTATAGAGGAGTTTGTGATCAAAGCCAATGCCACAGGGGTTATTAATAATTTACCCTTAATAAAGGAGTTTGGTATTACCTTTGTTATATATTTTTTGGTAATTGAATTTCTTTTTAGTGTTGTGTTTTTTATCAATTTTGTTTAATTTAAAGTCTAATAAATTAAAAAAGCATATATAGAAGTAAATATTCCAAGAGAAAAAATTTTAAGGATATAAATTAAATATTAAGTTTCTTTACATTTTTTAGTTTGATATCTTTATATAACTAATATGACAGAGAAGATATAAATCTTTTAGAAATGAATAGAAATGATATTAAGTTATAAATAATTTTATAAATAAAATGACAATAATGTCATAACACTCACTTTTTTTTTTTTTTTTGAATTTCTAACTTTGACTAGTCTTTGGTACAAAGTTTATATATTTAAGGTTGAGGGGTAAAGCGTAACCCCTAAGTTAAGGGGAGCAATTTAACCCTTTTTTTGGGCTCAAAACAACAGTTTCCATATCCAATTTCCATCCAAAATTCAGAATTCCAATTCAAACCTTTCCTAAACTAACAAATCGAACCATAAACATCAATTAACATAAACAACCAGAGAAATACTTTTGACTTCGGGGGAAAAAAAAACAGAGAGAACTATTCCAAAACCACCAACCTAATATGGACCTATACAAAAATTTTCTCCAATGACTATTCACCCTATTAAAACAAATCTCAATTTAAAGAATTTCAACTCAATCAAATTAAAATACAACAAATTCAATCAAAAGGAGAAACATAATTACATTTATCCACGCAATGAACAAGTGACTAATCTCAGTTAATCCACGGTTCCCTTGTTTTTCTCTTCTTTTTTTTTTCCATAGATTAGAAGTGTAAATGAAAATAATCGATAAACTAAGTAACTACATTATCTAATTTGATAAATAAAATACTATTTAAAATAATAAGCCCTTTTATTTATACTTATTCCCTTATTATTACTAATCAATCATGGACTGGGACGCCAAGCATGCCAGAACCGTGGACCAGCATTATAATTGAATTAATTGACGGGTCCACGAGCAAATTACTGGCCTAAGATGGTTACTTTAGGGCTTTTTATTGTATTGTGAGTTATTAAACTGAATTTTTTTTAAAAAATTTTCAAATGACAATCAAAGAAGAAAAGATAAATATACAATAAAGATGCTAAACTAAAACAAAGATACTAATAATTTGAAAAAAAGAGATGCGAATGGAAAGGGCTGTGTGCACTAATAATTTGTATCGGTGACGATATGCAATGTTGCATTGTATTGCCACTAATTATATATCTCTTTTCGTAACATTACTCTATTGTTTAGGAATAACTACAATTACAAAATTGTTGGAAAAAAAAATTTTTTTTTTGGTTAGGGACATAATACTCTGAGTTTGAGCAAATTCAAAAACTAGAATACTCTCACCCTATGTTTGATACACAAGAATTGGTCGGAATGGAAAGCCTTTCCAGGTTGGAATGTCTTTTCACCCAGAATAGGTTGAGAAAAAAATTTTCATTCCACTATTTAGTAACTAAAGTCAGTATGTAATGTTTGTTTTTTTTTTCAATATTTTGTTTAATCACATTGAGATGTTAGAATGCAATAAAATATATATTGATTTGACTAAAGTGCTATGAATTTATAAAGTATAGTTTCTTTTTTGGAATGTGTGCATTATGTACTATTTGCGTACCTAAAAGAAATTTTAACATTATTTATTTAATAATAGTGATGTCTTATTATAAATAATTTAGTTGTATTAATTATTTAATTTTACAATATAATTAAATATTTTAACTTTTTTGTATCTTTTAGCTATACAACTAGCAATGTAAGAAAAACTATACTGATAAAGAGAAGTAGGGAGTTGAGAACATGTGAGTGGGTGGGGATAACGTTGACATTGCGTAAGTTTTGGTTTCCAGGATAAAGTTAGAAAACCCATTCATTAGGTTTTGCTGAGGAATGATGATTCTAGGAAAAAGCTGGAATAGGTATTTTTGGACGAAAGAGCTTTCTAACTTAAAGGGGTCATACCAAACATGAAAGTGAAATAGATATATTAGAAAAGTTTTTTTCATTCTAGGCATTTCCTATGTACCAAACAGATGGAGTCAATACACAAACGTATAAAGGATACCAAGAAATATTACAGGGCCATTTGTACCTTTTGTTATTTAAATCTAACTTAAGATGCAGAATTTTATTTCTTTTTCGTTAATTGCATAAACATAGCAAAAGAGCAAAAAAGGACCAAACAATTGGGAAGAAGACATGAACTTTTCCTATTTTAGGTTGATCTGCAAGAATTATTAGGTGTGTTTGGTTTAGGGGAATCAAGGAAGAAAATGGATGTCAACAATAATGAGACTCATTGTTAATATTTAGAAAATAACTATAACTATCATCAAATCGGAATAAAAGTGATTACTTGAGATTTTTATGATTCTTCCAAAATACTACTATACCAAACCTTTTTGGGGGGAATGAGACATATTCCATTATTACATCAAACATGTTGAGGGTAATTGTTAAAATTTATACTCATATTAAAGTTAATAATATTCATAGTAATAGTGATTAAGTATTTTGAACCAAACGAATCCTTGTTATATCAAATGACAGAGAGTCGAGCACAACAAAAGTTCTTTGATTGTTTGTATAGAATAGTAACGCGGTAGACAGCCCAACCCCAGCAAGAATGGGCTATGTTCGGAAATTTTTAAGAGTCACTTTAGAACATTATCTAAACATATTTTTCAATTGTTCTTTATATTTTTTACCTATATTTTATTCTCACATATATCACATCTTTAAACGTGTGATAGTATTATTCCTCTAATGGTATTTTAAAAACTGCAATCCAAAGTCACAAAATAAGAGGAAGTTGAAGGCCTTGAAACCCATTTATGAGAAGTACCAAAGGGAAGCCTAAGGCTATGAAAAAAAACAAGGGATAAAAATATAAAAGGTGTAATTCCTATTTGAGAGGAAAACAAATGCATTCTTTTGTTGTAATTAATGTTTTATACCCGGATCATTGGCCAATTCAATCGATGGACCTGGAAACGGTCATCAGTCTTGTTTAGGTACTAGTTTATTCAGGTTTTTAAAATTTTCATATCTTATTATATCATATTTATAATTATTTTATATTATCAATTAGAATATATATAATTTTTATTTAAATTAAAAGTATTTGAAAAACATTGATCCAATTTGGTCGAACTGATCTAACCAGTAAAATGAAGAATCGGTAAGAACACCGATTCTACCACCAAATTTAGTTTTAAAACGTTGATTGTAGTCTTGGAAATTGACTAGTCAAGTTGGCTTGGGCTTGCCATTCTTGTGTGTTTAGAAATTAACCCTGTTTGGGTATGATTATTTAGTTTTTTTTGGGAAAATTATTTGAAATTTTGTTTGTTTTGTTGGAAAATTTTTTAGACAAAAGTCAAGATAAAAAATAGTGATTTTTTTTAGAAGTTTCGTAGTGGTTGGCGAGGCCTATTTTTTGCAAGAAGACAAACGCAATAATTACAACAAACATGTCATAATTAAAATAACCAAAAAAAAGAACTGATGCAGCTCTTTTGCTTTTCTTCATTGTTCGTCCCGTTCACCAGTTTTCTCTCACGATTGAAGCCAGCAGTGGCACGAAACTCCTCTGTCCAGATTCACCACCAAGAACCAAAGATCGCCATAATAATTGTGCTCACCATTTTGAGTTTACTAAGGCTTCAAGTAAGCAATGGTTTTAAGGTTAGAAGCAATGAGGACGGACTGAGTTTTTAATGGTAAATGTTGGTTGGACGCTCGTTTCCAACACCAGCGTCCATTTCCTGTGAGTTGGAATGGAAGTGGAAAACTTGCTGGAATGAGGTTGTCTTGTTGTACGCTTAGGGATCACTACAATTCTAATGAGCATTTAACGCCATTGCTCGTTATTCAAAAACTATTCACAGTGATACTCATGCAATTCGTTTGGATATTTTTCTTTCTAATTTTCAGAACATATTTCCAATAAGAACTGCTTGTTTTTGTCAGCAATGTTTAAAAAGAGTTCGTAAAGTTATCTACTTCATTTTCTTACAAAACAAACCAATCACCTTTCCACAATAATTATTTACTAATCCAAACAACTTTTCAAAAATTTTTGACATTTCAAACACTTTTTTATTTTTTGAAAAAGATAACAAAAATCCTCCAGATAATTATTTTAAATAATTCTCCAAAAAAAAGTTATATCCAAACTGAGCTAATAACTGTGCTAGATTGACTTCTCAGAAGTTTCCCAATTAAGTGAACCCAACATTTTGGAGACCCATCTGGCTCTTTGGATGTGTGAATCTAGACCAATACATTACTCTTGTTACAATCGCCGTGTGCAAAAGTTGAAACTGAAGGACTTCTTATGAGGGATTAGTATAGTAAAGGTGGGCAAAAATAATTAAAAAAGGAACAAAAATTTTGAACTAATAAAATGAAGGTAATGAAACCGAATTTTGAAAGCGATTAGGTTAACCAAATCTCATTTGTAAAAGTAGTTCGAACACTGGATATCAAATTTTAAAAACTGTGGTTAACTGAATCAATCCACATATGTGTCCTAGAGGTTAATATTTGAGAATGTTGTAGAATAATTGAGGATTATTAAGTTATTTTATTTTCAAGTCTAAGATTACTAAACGACCTAGAATCGTATTTGTTTATTTTAATTTAATATTATGATTTGTATATTGTCCTTTGCTTTTATGCTCAAATTTTCATTATTTTCTTGATATTAATCAAAAAATAATCTAGATGTAAGCTATGGAAGACAAAACAAATATTTTTCTTACTTGTGTTGTGAGAAATTTTAATTTGTAACTTTTTTTAGTTTCATAGTAATGGATGAAAACATTTCAAATTTTTATTTTAATTTTAATTGCTTTTTTTTTTTTGTAGAGTAATTGAAATTATATAAGTAGATTTTTCTTTAAATTTGAACAAGTATCTATGTTGCAATATTGTTTTTTCTTATTTTGTCAAATTAACTTAGCATTATACAGTTCCAGTTACTAGCGATATCCGACATTTCTTAATCAAGTAACTGATTCAGTGATTAACAATTAATGAGGGTAAGATATGGTTAACAAATTAAGCAAACTAGTGTAACCAATTCTATTTAGAATATTAAATATATGGATGGGTTAATCGATTTATGTCCACCCCTAATTAGCAGTATGCATTAAGTCACTTAAAAGGAAAATTTCGGCCGCCGAGATGAGGCAAGGACGGTTGCAAGTTGCAAGAGTCTGTACTGCACATTGATGGATGTGCTTTGGCCACCAATGTATAATTTGTGTCCTACATTTCGCCATGTATATATAGACCCATATATGTATAGATTATAATAACTCGCAATTGTGGCAACATGTTAAATCATTGAGATATCAGACATACAATAGTGAAGTCAATCCATATTAAAATCCACCATCAGCTAAATTGGAAGAAGATGCTGTTTGATGTGTATTAGCGGCAGACGTAAAAGCCTGTCCACTATTGCCGATTGCCAACTGCTAAAACTAAACTAAAGGCAACAAACGACTGCAAGTATATCCCATTTGATATCATCTATATAACCGCCAAAACAAAAGCTTAGAACCATCCATCAAACTTCAGCTCACAATTTTTTTGTGGTTGAAATTCCGTAAGAGTGCTAAGTGCTAACCTCTATAAACAAGCTGGCATTTTCAACCCTTTGCGACCCAATGATACCATTGGATTTCTCTTTGCTCAATTTCTTGCTTGTGGAATTCCGCCTGTTCATGCTATATATAAACGATTCCATATCATGATAATCATTGTGAGGAGATTACAACCCAAGAAATATCAATATGGGAACAATAGATGTTTCGGCTAGCAAAACTCATATTCTTGCCTTTCCTTTCCCAGCAAAAGGTCACATAAACCCCATGCTGCATCTTTGCAACCGTTTAGCATCAAAAGATTTCAGTGTCACACTTATCACTACAACTGCAACATTCAAGTCCGTGACAAAAAAAGCCATCAGCTCCATCAGAATTGAGTGTATTTCCGATGGTTTAAACAATTTCGTTGAAGGAGACATTGAAGGTTATTTTACACGGTTGAAAACTGTTGCTTCGAAGAGCTTAACTGAACTCATTGAGAGATACGTCAGAACCGATAATTATCCTCCAAGAATTGTGATTTATGATTCAATTATGCCGTGGGTTTTGAATATAGTTCATCCGATGGGCCTCCGCGGAGCTTCTTTCTTTACTCAATCTTGTGCTGTTTGCTCCGTTTATTACCATATGGATCAAGGAACAATAAAGCTCCCTCTTGAAAAATCTACAATAAAAGTTCCTTCAATGCCAGCACTAGAGAGTAATGATCTTCCTGATCTTAAATACTTCCCGGATCCAGATAATATTGTTACCAGGCTGCTTATTGATCAATTCTCAAATATTGATAACGTTGATTACATTCTTTTCAACACTTTCGACAGGTTGGAGGATGAGGTGAGTTGGGAATTTTTTTTTAAATTAATCAACATAATATTCATGAGTTTCATTGCAGATAAATCTTGTACTTGTGTCAAATCATTTCACCATTTGTCAATCCATGAATAGGACAAATCTTAATGATAGCTGTGCAATAAATTTGTCAATTTAGGTTCGACGCAAGCAGTGAATAATTTTGCCCTGTATTTATCCAAAAGAATTCAAGTAATAGCAATTGAAGAATCATATTTGACAAATGTTGATATAAATAGCTTTTGTTAGACGTGTTATTTTGGTGCTTTTTAGAATCCTATCTGAGATAGTTTGTCAAACATGTCAAACATTACATTTGGTTTACCAACGTTTGGAACTAATAATATTTTCCAAAGGCCGTGACAAACAGAGAGTCTCTTTGTTTTGTTCCCATAAAAAAAAAAAACGAAAAACTGTTGCGACTGACAAATCTACAGTTAGATTGCCCTCAATTTCTGACAAATCATATTCTGTAACTACAATTACCAGGTAGCAGCCTGGATGGCAGAAAGGTGGCCGATTAAGACTGTAGGACCAACAGCACCATTAAATTTTGTAGACAAGAAACTGAAGAGTACTACAGAAGATCAGGCAAACTATCTGTTCGAAACAAACACTGAAGCTTGCTTAAAATGGTTGGACGAAAGAGAGACAGGTTCTGTGGTTTATGTATCATTTGGGAGCGTGGCGGCACCTGTAGAAGATCAAATAAAGGAAGTGGCAGAGGCCTTATTGAATTGCAACTGTAAATTCCTTTGGGTAGTCAGAGCTGAAGAAGAGTGCAAGCTTCCAAAAAATTTCCAGTCCGAGTCTTCAGAGAAAGGCCTAATTATAAACTGGTGTCCTCAGCTTGAGGTTTTGGCACATCCGGCTGTGTCGTGCTTCGTGACTCACTGCGGGTGGAATTCAACTATTGAAGCTCTGAGTTCAGGTGTACCAATGATTGCGGTGCCACAGTGGGTGGATCAAACGACAAATGCCAAGTTCATTGCAGATGTATGGCAAACTGGGCTCAGAGTCAAGGTTAATGAAAAAGGAATTGTTACAAGAGAGGAATTTGAGTACTGTATAAGAGAAATTACCGAGAGTGAAAGAGGGAAAGAGATCAAAAGAAATGCCAGCAAGTGGAAAGAATTGGCCATAGAGGCAGTAGCTGAAGGTGGAAGTTCTGATAGAAACTTAGATGAATTTGTAACCATGCTTTTGCGTGCACCCTAATGTATTTCCATTCTGTTTGCATTGATTGGGATGAAAAGATTTGGAATAAGAATTCTGTAACAACCCCATAATTAATGAGGGCAAGCTTTGATTTTGCCATTTTTTAGAATATCCAATCATAGGATTATAAAAATAAGTTTTGCAGACTTTACTACATCTTGTTTTGTACAAAATTAATATGAAGATGTTGGTAGGTAATCTCAGAATTTTCAAGGAAAATTACAATCTCAACATGACAATATGTTCTTGCAAAGAGCTAATAACTTAGTGGACGTTCAATTGTGCCAGTGAAGAAATGTCCGAACTTTAAGTTATGGTAAGAGACTCTATTAACTTGTAAGAGCGTTTAGGTATAACTTACCACAAAATTAACTCATACATGTAAAATTAGTAGTTCTACCCATAATATAAAATGAAATGATGAATAAAGACAATTCCTTGCTTTTATTTATCTTAATCATGCTTGAAATTATCAGTTCCAGCAAACTATTCTCATTGACCCTTCGTACATGTGAGTCCAGTTCGCCTTGGATAAAAGAAATGAAAAAACAAATGACAAGAGATTTTCAAGTCAATTATGTCACTTTTACTTTCATAATAAAATTCAGTATGCTAAAAAGATTAAAAATAATTGCTTGTATGTGGGTTCCAACTCATGCTTATTTAACCATACCGATATTGCCAGTCTGAGTGGAATGGCTGCTTGAAACTTCTACAGGGATGTGCTATTATAAAAGAAGCAGGAAAGTGAATGATTTCGTCTCAATTTCCTTATCATAAGACATCGACTAATCTGAATAATATTGGATCAATTGCCATATGTTTTATTGGTAATATGCACAAAATAGTTATATCGTTCAAAAGATAATCATACTCGAACTACAAATACAGATTTTTTTAGATAATTAATGAGCTAAACACAAAGCAGAATAACATACCATGCCACAGGAGTAGCTATATGTACTAGTAATATTTTTGCCAAATTATGAATACTTCATACACTACCTTCGGTGTGAAATTGAATGTCTTTCTTGTTTTTTTTTTTTATCCGTTTTAAAATAATGTGCAATTCCCTTCAAATAAAATGTTAAATTCTAAAATACTTTCTATTTTTAAATATTTTATGCACTTACTAATGTAATAGACTCCACTTTTTTTCCCACTAACTATTTAAATTATTACTTTAAATTTACTCTTAAACTCTTGTGTTGAGTCAAGCTGACATATTAGAACGATAAGAGTATTAATTCTATTGCTTGATCGGAACATGAATAAAGAATTGACCTAGTTGCACTAATAATATATCTCACCAAAAAAAAAAAAAAAAACCGATTAAAAATACCCCTCTGCATGGTTCCAATAAACGTGTGATCGGACAAAAGAAAAAGTTATAGAAGATCTTCGTATCATTTGGGTTGTCGGATTCACAACCATTTTGATTAATTTCATAGTTGAACGAAACGAAATACTATATTTTTCAAGCTAGCATTCCATTATTCGTTTCGACTAGCAGATATATATAACAATGTTAACTTTAGATCTAAAAAAGCTATGAAGCTGCATAATCTTCTTTTCATATCTGAACTTTCACTTTCTGACAAAAAAAAGAATCCTACGACTAAAGTGCTTGAGCAACAAGTAAAGCATTCCCAATAAATAAATGAATGAATAAATAATTATTGCCAACTTTACAACGGCAAATCACGAAAGATCAAGAATGGCATTGCTTATGATTGCATCGAATTGGGTTTTTGTACTCTTACCGTATGAATAAAGTTTCATAAAGTTTTATATAACAAAGGATAGCAATATAAGAGGCTTTTCCAGATTAGGGATGTAATCGATATAAATCCCTCTAGCTCGATAATTATAGTTACTGTTTGAACTCAACTCAAACTTTATTAAATTCAACTTGTCCTGCCCCGAGTGCCAATTGGTTGCAATGTGGCGAAATTCTCATCCCTCTAATAAGCCAACTATCCCAAGCCATTGGGAATTTTGAGGCCAGCGCTCTCCACTCTTGCAAAGTGTCCAAAAATGGCGATGGTACTGTTAACTCACCATAAACTTGAGATACTAATAAAGAAAGTAAAGACTAATTAATAATTGGCGATTTTGCATGGTGCATAGACTATTGGATTGAAGAGTATATGATCATTGAGCACTTGTCTTGTCCATCTTAGATGACTAAATGTTTTCCAATTTTTCACAACAAAGTAACAAAACATAGTGCCAAAATAAAATGAACTTTTTGTAATTATTTGCTTCTTCCTTTTCTTTTTGATAGTGTAATTTTCCTTAATTTAATTTGTTTTCAGATGAAACAAACTATTTTAAATTATTAAAATTTTTCATATAGACACCAATGCAGTGCATTAGTTAAAAAGTAGTGGAAGATTAAGTTGCATGGACCTTTCTTCAGGCTTAGTTTAAGAAATCTTCCTTTATTTTCTGGAATTATAACGAAAAAAATCTTTTCACTTATTGTTCAGTATTTTTTTTCCATCCAGAAAGATTAAGCAACAGACATTGTTTTTAATAACATTATTCGAAACATGATTGAATTGTTCTCCAATAAATTAAGCTCTCCCGTAATCATACACAACCTTAAGAGAGGTTAATGTTATTATTCAAACTGTCATAAAGAAATACATATGCAAAGCCTATAATTACTTCTCAAGGACAAGATTCTTCGCATAAAAAATTGAATCAACTTTTTTCTCTTTTGAAACCAGGCATACATAGAGATGACAAGGTCATTAGCCTTGTTAATTGAGAGTATAAAAGGAGAAAAACACGTATGTGACAGGGAGAAAAATGGAGAGGAAAACAACAGAATGTCCTAATTAATGGTAAAATCTTCTTCAAACCACGTCTGAAAATGGATCTCTGATTAGGGAATGCACATTTGGCAAATGACGAACAAGAAAAATAAGACCCTCATATCTTGGTGGTTCATCAATTAAATTAACGTGACGGCCGCAAGTGGAATATTATATTCCAACGCCCGCAAAAATTAACAATTATCTACTCTTATGAAACTAATTAGTCAAGTGATATATAGAAGTGTAGAAGATTATCACATTCATCCTCTCAATACCCCCCCCCCCCCCAAAAAAAAAACAACCAAAAAAAAGAAAAACTCAATGTTATTTTTTCAGCAATAACTCTTTGATGTTCGCAAACACAATTACACTAGGTTCACCCATGAATTTTGGACGTTAGCCTACTCATTATTCATTCGTTCTCCCTTAATTTTTGTTTTCCTAAAATTCTTGCCCCTTATTGTATAAAGTAATTTTTTTGAGCATACATACGAGAGTTTCATCCCAATTTGTATGATGCGAAGCCAACTTTTAGATATAACAAAATGCCTTGTTTAGAAAAATATTCACTTGCTTCTTGCAAAATTCTCCTTCAATTCACTCAAGGTCAAACTCCAAAATTTTACTGCATCAAATTGTTCACAAATGTAACACTTGCACACAGTAATGTATAGAGATTGGTAACAATTTTATTAGTGATTAGAAGATAGAATAAAAAAGTAATGTATAAAGCTGGTAATGACGGACAAACTAGCGAGTCGTAGGATTTAGAAAATTGTCCTCTGGGACAACCAAATAAATCCAAAATAATAAGATATGGAGCTCCTTGAAAGCAGATGTATAAAGATTAGCATGTGGAAGGCCGAAATGTGACCTTTAGGACAAACAGAAGATATGGGAGTTTTTGGGCGAACAGAAGACATCAACAGATGTCATTTTTATATTATGGTATTAACAGATCTCTCTCTCTCTCTCTCTCTCTCTCTCTCTCTCTCTCTCTCTCTCTCTCTCTCTCGGTTTGAAAGTTCAATCTGGTACCGTATGTTACTAAGCTGGTACCCCAACTACAGAAGCTGGATTTAGGCAGAGAACTCTGTCAGTTGTCATTTTTATATTACGGTATCAAAAAGGTAATATTTGGACGACATTTCTCAAAGGGTCTGCCTCCTTTTTGGCAGTTCCACCAAAAAATATCTAATAATCTTAATGAACAACGACAAATAGAAATTGGAAATTCCACCAACATGGTGACTTTTATTACGAGGGATGCATTAAATATTACAGACCAAAATATGTAGAACTCCACATAACGAAAGGAGTATCATATTTGTATAAAAAAAAATCGAAAAACTGAAAAAATCATACTAGTACTTAAACAATTGACATACTGTGTAATAATAATATTATGTGAAATATGAATGAAAACTATTTAGTAATTATACCCGAGCTCTAGGGAGCTTAATGTAATTATCTAGTGTCCAAATGCCAAAAAAAAAAAAAAATTCCGATTCAAACCCTTTAAAAATGCATCTTCAAGTCAGATTGCACCCGGTTATTTATCAAACTATTTATGATTTTAATCAAAATGAAAAATACAAATGTTTTTTTATGAAGTTAATTTCTTAGAAATTGACTTCAATGTGAACTTTTTAGAAAATGATTTCAGTTGAAAATTCTTGCACACGTTGTCTACTTCTGACTTGCCTGCACAAAAGATTTCAAAATGAAATTGATTTTCTGAAAGTCGAATTTAAATTTTTAGGAAATTGACTTCAGTTGAAGATTCTTACACATTATGAACTCTTTATCTCCCTTTTTACACATTATGAACTCTTTTGTTTCCCTTTGACTTGTATGAACAAAAGAGTAGTCAATTTCAAGAAAGACTATAAGGACAATTTTATGGAAATAAATTTCTTCTTCTTTTTTTTTTGTGTATGTGACCAATTTGAACCAAAATTCAAGTGAAATCAATTTCTTGAAAATCAATAGTAAATTTGATTTCGTCAAATTGATTTTAATATTTTGGGAAGATGAATAAATATACTAATTTTTGTTTAGATAAAAAACACAAAATATTTCAGTAAATGCACTCGAGTCTACAAAATGTAACAAATTATACCACTCCTATATTAAATTGTGAAACTAATCAGGTAAATATCTACAAGTTTGAAAAATAATATCACATTCCACCACCAATTAATACAATCACAAGATCACAATGTCGGAAGTAAAGCTAGTCAATATTCACTTGTTGCTGGAAGAATTATATTAGCACGTATTTCTGTGTTTTTCTTCATACTTCAAAATGCCTATATTTAGTTAAATTCTGTTCGCACCCAAAATCCTTATTCCATCTGTTCATGCAAAAAATGGGATCGAGTAGATTTTTTTGACTTCCACTCTTTAGATGGACTTTAACATGCAATCTTCCTAAGCTTAGAGGTAGGCTTTTCCTTCCAGTTGCATTCTATGCTAAGTAAATATCAATAGAAAAATAGAGGAAGGCTTTAAGCTGTCAACTTGAATGACTTTAAAATAAATATAACCATAAAGGTCTGTAAACGAAGTGGGCTGTTAACATACTTTACATCATCTGTAACTTTGTTATTAGGTTATATTTTGTAAGCTATCTTTTGCCCCTACTCTTGGGTCTGGCTTGTTGGACTTAAGAGAACCTGTGACTTCGATACGTGGCATTAGTTACTGTTGGAGTAGGAGACTACTTGTTGATTATCAGCTATTTAAGCTAGACGTTTAACTCCTTATCTACCTATATTATAAAAAGAAATTGGAAATTACTATAGCAGCCTCTATAGCTGCCACGTGGATAGCTTGGTTGAGGGCTTTGAAATTTCCAATCAAATACAGAAACGACGTTGGTGTGTGTAGTACCTCCTGACATTCTGTTTATTTATGACGAATTTACTCTTTCCTTCCATTCGTTGGTTATCTTCACAATCCTAAAACAAAACCCAAATCTGCACCCCCTACACTAAAAATTAACGTTATTTCTTATTAAACTTCTCACATTAAATTCTTCTTATTTATAGATTGTTTCTATATATTACATTTCGTCTTTTCTTTTTTCCAGTTAGCATTCCAACAAGGATTGGTCTGCTCTTCATGGCTGTGCTCTGTTCATCACAGGTAAATCATGTTTACACTTTGTTGACACTGTTATATATTGCACTTGATACAGGTAATTAATACTAAATCTGTTATATATTAGATACTCCTTTTTCTTATAAATAGAGCATCACTTTCTTTACTGTAAATGGAGGCTTTGTGGAAATTGCTTCCGTTTTGGATCAATTGTGGCTTGGATGTTCTGTAATGTTGCGTGCTTGGTGTATTGTTTCCTATTTCTCGTTCAATTTTTTCTTGATTGGGCCTTTGTTTTTTTTGCTCTTTTTCTGTAATTGTGTTTATATAAACTTAATTTTTGGTTTCATGATTATTAGAAAGGGGAAAAGGCTTTGATAATTTTGGTGCTTTAAGGTAATTCTATTGAAGGGGGCTATGACTAATGAGGTTTACTGGGTACCTTGGCCTATAAAGATGAAAGATATTTCAAGAACTATTTTGGTTCGTCTTTACGGTGTAGGTGTTGAAATTTTCTTCAACTAGGATGGTCAAATTAGAAGTTTTGAGTGTATGTCGATGCATAGTCATGGACTCATGGACCGAGACTGCTTGGACAATTTTTGGAAAGAAGAGTTGAGGAATTCATTCATGCTAAGACATGTTGAATTTCAATTAAGTAGTTTTTCATCAGATTAGTTTTATGTGCTTACTAGAATTATTTGTTGAGATAATATGGATTAGACTTGTTTTTTTCTTCCAATTTTGGGGAAAAGAATGAAGCTGTGATAGCAATAATTTATAGCTTTGATATTGAAATATTTGATTATGTTATCAAGTTGATGCAAGTTTCAGTTTGAGATATTTCTGTACTTTTTAAAATTTGGAATCCCCTTGTACCAAAAAAATAAAAATTAGCCTCATAATCAGTTTCAAATATACAATTCACCGGTCTGATTCAACATATTATACATGGAAAGAGCTTGACAGCATCTTTAGCTTTGTTTGTGTTTTAATTGGAATAAAGGGACTGAAGCATAGATGGGCACATTTAAACCTTAACATTTTCTCAAGAATCATTGAATTTAGCCTGATAAGTTGTAATTGCTTACTAGAGAAAGAAACGTGAGTTTTAGCATTACTAATAGCTCTCATACATTAGGCCAAAGTGACCAACTACACAATATTAACAAGAGAAAAGGATTAAAAGAAAATGGCTGTTTTAGCACCCTGCAATTTTTGTCAATTAGGTCCAGTTTTTTAGGTACGCCTTCAATCTAAACATATAAACTTCTGCATATTTGTTTCTTTGGGTTATTTCACATTGATTTCATGCTACAAGAAGTGTAATTTGCTTGATTGATAGAAGAGAATGTTTTCGGTTTCTCTTGGGATTTTAACTTATGTAAGATTCTTTTGGTGCCAAAATTCATATTCTTAAGGTGGTTGATTTATGTACTTCTATTGTGATCAATTATGGTGACAATTATTATTGTGGATGGTCTTTATTGTTAGTTAGATTGTATCTTGCTTCACAGGCAGATGTCAATACCTTCAATTTTTTTATTATTTTTTATGTCTATCTTGAATTTCCTTTATTTGTTTATTGGCTATTCTGTATCAATTTCTGGCTAGGAATATTTTCCTTACCTACTTGCATCTACTTATTTATGATTTCTTTCTCTTTGAAGGTTATAGAATACAACCTTGTGACCTTAATGCTGATGTTTTTAGTTTTGGGATCGTTGTATGGGAGTTGCTGACGGGAAATGTATGGTTTTATTTCATTAGTTGGAATTAGGAAAGGATTATTATTCACGTTCTATTATGTATTCGCGTTTTCATTTGCCATGGGAGCTGGCAATTGGAGAGGTCCAAAAGATGAGAGCCAATTCACTCCACTGATTTGTTATTTCTTTTGCAACAAATATATTTCTTTGCATGTTACTGGTTTTCCCAACCCACCCCTAGCCTCCATATCTTCTGTTAAAAAATTGAATAAGCGACCATTTTATTCGGTCCACAACCATTTCAAAGTCCAAAATAGTTTTTTTTTTTTTTCCACTTCTTTTCAGGGTCTGAGGCCACCTATCCCAAAGCACACTCATCCAAAACTTGTTGAGTTGCTTCAAAGATGCTGTCAGCAAGACCTAACATTGAGACCTGACTTCTTAGAGATAATTGAAATTCTGCAAAAAAAAAAAAGAAAAAAAGAAAAAGGAAATAGCTAAGGATGTACGATGGATGAGCTATTTCATTTGTTTTGTCTACGTTCGAATACAAAGCATTCCTTACTGTGCTAAGAGGTTATTGTATATTCTCTTTGTAAATGGAGCACTGCATGATATTCTGGCTACAATTTTCTTTCAGATTCTTACTGGATGTGGAGCAAGTTGGCGATGAAGACAAGGTCCAGCAAAAGAAGAAATCTGGAGGCTTTTTTTTCTGCCTTTGGACGTGGGAATCACTCGATGAAAAGATACAATTTCATAGCATGTACACATTCTTTAGTTATGTCATCTCTTGTAACAACTTATACTACACGTGAATCTCTTCTTGATCAATGTTATCATATTTTCTTTCTTTGCAATTTTCAACCTAATGGCATTGCAAAGTTTTTCAGCTTCTTTTGTTTAGCCAATAATCTTATTAGATTTGCCATGGCCTCTCACTGTAACTGGACTTGATGAGCTGGATTAATTCTCAAGGAATTGAGGCTGATAACAGAGCATTTTCGTAAAGCTGTATGTGTCATTTTTCAATTTTTGTATCTCAATTAAATATGAATTTAGCTCTACTATTAGGGATGTCTTTAAATCTAATTTTTGTGGATTTAAATCTAATTAAATTTTTGGGTGGGCCTAGGCTGTGCCTTGGACAGCTAGGCCTCTCTAGTTTTTGTAGAAACTGCTTATATGTAAAACTTTATTTGGTAGTTGTTTGTTTCTTTACTGCAAAACTTGCGAAAAAAATTTCTAAATCTCTCTAATGACTTACAAAAAAGGGCTCATAGGAGTGTCCAGCAGATGGGACTCCCAAAATAGAAAGTTGAAAGGAGCTTTTTGGGATGGGCTAAGAGTATAAATGGATCAATTCGAGTATGAATACTGCTTTTCTAGAACTCAAACTCAAAAAAATTACTTGACCTTGATACATATGTAACATAGGCACGAATTATTTTGTTAGGTTTAGGAGGATTCGAAATTATTCGTGAAAATTCAAGTTTAAACTGAAACTCGAGTTCTAATCAAAACTCATTTGAATATTGAGAACATATTCAAAATTCAAAAGAATAGGTTTAGAATACGAAACAATGGCTTCTCACTAATATTGTCTTTGATTTATGTAGAATAGGAAAAATATCATCCAGGGAAATACTTACATGGAAGAAACATAGGCATAAGGAAAAGCTGGCCAGCACACTGGCTTTTATTTGTTCTCATTATATCTCTTTCTTAAAATTCTTGGAGCATCAACTTTGTACACAAATGTGAAACACTCGCACTTGCACTATTAATAGTAAGAAAGAAACGTGATACAATAAGTGATATAGAAAAAATATGTTTATCACTGAAAAACTAATCGAGTCATACAGGTTAGAACTCAAAGAACTTAGAAACTTCTTTACTAGGAGAGACGAACAAATCCAGAAGAAATTAGACATGGAATTTCTTTAAAGAAGATACATAACCATTACACCAGTCGATACGAAATTGGACTTTTTGGACAAATAGAATTTGCACACATGAAACACGAGGCTGAAATATGACATTATGGACAACTAGAATATACGTACATGTAACCTAACGAAATTCTCTTAGTTGTCAGTTTCATAAGATATGTAAGAAATGTAATATTTGGAAGACAACCCTCAGACAAGCCTGCTTCCTTTCGGCGGTTCCACTAGAAAATAACAAACAAAAAATGACTAACAGAAATTGAAAATCCAAACAGCATCCTGACTCTCATAATTATAAGAGGAGTATTAGATATTACAGACCATCATGTGTAGGACTCATCTCGTATTTATCTGCATCTGCATCGATAAAAATTAATGATAACAATCACATTGGAATTCTCGTTAATAGGAATTTTAAGCCATATACTGCGAATAGCACTTCCTCAAGAAAGTGTACCTCTAAAGATTCTGAAACAGGGCCACCACGACAAAGGGAAGAAAAACAAAGCATGAACTTGGCCTTCATGCAACTATCAAACCCAGAGAAAGAGTGACCAGAATTCAGATTCCCAGTCCCATTTGATTTGTTCACTGGAAAAGAAGAAGGAAACTCTGAACCAACAAAAAAGAAACTCATCAGATCCAAAAGAGGACCTCCAAGCCACTAACCAACAAAGAGAGAGACAACTTGATGTAGAATAAGATTGAAGTGATCTTTTCTACAAACGCAAGCAGAAGATCAAAAGGGATTGACACTGTTCACAGATGACTAACCAACAAAGACAGAGACAACTTGATGTAGGATAAGATTGAAGTGATCTTTCCTACAAACGTAAGCGGAAGATAAAAAGGGATTGGCACTATTCACGGATGAACAATACTTGAATAGTAGTGCTACAGTAGTTGAACAGTAACGAGAGGGAGGAAGAAAGAAGAAATTTGGGAAATCTCAAGAAACCAAACAAAATAAAACAATAAACTGAAACTTTATTAATTAATCTTTCTCTCTCTACTAGAATAGCCTAATAACAAAAGGTATTTATAAACTTGTGACTTACCTAAAAGAAAAAATCTATTATAAATAGAATTCTTATTTCCTAAGAAAACAAAACACTTATAAAATATTCTTATAACAACTCTAACTCTAATTAGTTAACCTAACATAATTGAATAACTAAATAAAATAAAAACATAGTTGCTAGAAAAATTTCTACGAATATATAAAAGACTAAAATACCCCTGAAACACGAATTCTAAAATAATGACTTTTAAAACATTTACTAATGACACTAATTTCATCTTAAGACTCTAGGGATCACCATGGACACCTCCTTTTAGACCAAAATTCCTTCTTGCTTGTAAGTGGTCTTCTAGCTTTAGTTATAGGCTTCCAGCGACGATATTTTTTATCCAACCAGCTTATAGCTACTGCATCATCTCTCCCCCACTGAAAAGAACTCGGCTCTGACGAGTTAGGATGTGGTCCAAGAATACCATCTCCTTGAGAGAAGCGTTTCAAAAGGAATGACCTTTTGAGCTTAGTTGGTCTCAAATCCTTTGATGGAACAAGTTTCAAGTTGAGATCCCCTTGTTTAAAGCTTTATGTGTTATTATATCCACAATGTTGCACTTTTCTATCAAAAAGCCAAGGTCGATGCAATAAAAAATGACAAACTTTCATAGGCAGTACATCACACTCAACATTCTCAATTAATCCTCAATAGAATAAGTGGCCAAACACTTCTCAGTTACCTTAAGATTAGAATTATTAACCCAAGCAACCTTGTAAGGACTAGGATGTGGCTCGGTTTGTAATCCTAATTTTTTTACAGCATCTTCCGATATGGCATTGCTGCAACTTTCGGAATCAATAATTGGTGCACAATGCTCCATTACACCGAACACGAGTATGAAAAATACTACTTCGTCGCCAATCTTCAGTCTCATTGTCCTTATGGGTACTGAGAAGAGGGCGCAAAACTAGATAAGGTTGTTCATTGTCATCAGCACCTTGTTCATCTTCATCATCTTCTTCAGCTTCCAAAAGAATAATCACCTTTTCCCTTTCTTCAGAGACAACATCAATATGGAAACTCTTCTTGTTTGGACATTGCTAACTCACATGACCTGGAAGTCTGCATTGAAAACAGCCATCCTTGCTAGCTTTCTTGCAATCATCAGCACTTGGAGCCTTACCTTTAGGATCAGATGACCTTACACTACCTTGCACGGTGACTAGTTTGTTAAAATCAGCACTAGATTTCACACCTAAAAGACCATTAAACGTAGGAACTTGCAAAGAGGATATAGTAGAATATTGAGTTTCAATTTGGCGAGCAATTTGTATAGTATCACTCAACGTAAGAAGCACAACAGTTGCTAATTTTGATGAAATCTGTGGTTTCAATCCTCTCTTATATGAAGCAATCATGATATCTTTGTCCCATTCAAAGTCACTACTAGTAGATAAACAATAGAACTCACTAGTACATTCATCAACTGTCATGTTTCCCTGCTTTAGCTGCATAAATTGGAGGTGAACTCTTTGCTTGTAATCAGAAGAAAGGAAGTGGCACGTCATAGCATGCTTCATCTCCTCCCAAGTGTGGACATCACCCAATCCCATTCTCCTATGGTTGGCTTGTTCCATAATCCACCACACATGTGCAGTCCCCTTCAACTGTGCTTCAACAAAATAAAGCTGCCAGATCTCACACATTCCATACCATCGAAAATAGAACTCTAAACTATGCACCTAGTCAAGAAAAACATCTGCATGACCATCCCCATAAAAATCTGGAACATCCAACTTGACTCATTTGCTGAAATCGTGTCGAATATCCATATTATTATTATGGTAAAACTGATTTTGAGGTGGGAGGGGAGTTTGAGGTTGGAATTGTGTTTGAGGTGCAAAGTAGGATGTATTAGCGTGTCTGGGGAAAATTCCTTGAGATGAACCGACAGGAAATTGAAACTGATTCAGAATGGCTATAGAGGTATGGCTGTTTTGGATAATAAGTTGATAAATTGGTTGAGGATTGTGTTGAAAAACAGGTTGAGAAACAGGTGGTAAACTTGATTGAGAGATAGGTTGAAGAATTGGTTGGGATATTGGCAAAGCAAGAGGTTGGGAATGGAAATTTGACATTGACGTAGTTTAAGTTGATTGAAGACAGCAACTTGTATCTTTTTCGTCCTTGTTGTGGCCTGCTACAATTTTCTACTTTCCCAACAATAAGGTTTCAATTCGGCCAAGTCTACTAGGCATGCTAACTAAGGGATCAATAGAGGATTGCAAGGCTTCCAATCTTCTATTAATATCTTGGACATCATCCGTTAAGAAAGCAACATTTTTTTTGGTACTCTCATAGTTTATTGATAAAACTTCAAATCTTGAAAATAATTATGCGTTGGTAACCATAATTATAGATGAAGAAAATATGGTTAATCAAGAGGAAGAAAGTTTGGGCACTGATACCAAACTGATGTAGGACAAGATTGAAGTGATCTTTTATACAAACGCAAGCGGAAGATCAAAAGGGATTTGCACTGTTCGCAGATGAACAGTACGTAAATAATAGCACTACAATAGCATGAACAGTAACGAAAGGGAAGAAGAAAGAGGAAATTTGAAAAATCTCAAGAAACAAAACAAACTAAAACAATAAACTTAAAATTTATTAATCAATTTATCTCTCTACTAGAATAGCCTAATAATACAGGTATTTTTAAACTTGTGACTTACCTAAAAGAAAGAAATCCATTATAAATAGAATTCCTATTTTCTAATAAAACAAACACTTATTATTATTATGGTAAAACTGATTTTGAGGTGGGAGGGGAGTTTGAGGCTGGAATTGTGTTTGAGATGCAAAGTAGGATGCATTAGCTTATCTGGGGAAAATTCCTTGAGATGAACCAACAGGAAATTGAAACTGGTTCAAAATTGCTGTAGAGGTATGGCTGTTTTGGATAATAGGTTGATAAATTGGTTGAGGATTGTGCTGAAAAATAGGCTAAGAAACAGGTGGTAAACTTGATTGAGAGATAGGTTGAAGAATTGGTTGGGATATTGGCAAAGCAAGAGGTTGGGAATGGAAATTTGACATTGACGTGGTTGAAACTAATTGAAGACAGCAACTTGTATCTTTTTCATCCTTGTTGTGGCCTGCTACAATTTTCTACTTTCCCAACAATAAGACTTCAATTCGGTCAAGTCTACCAGGCATGCTGACTAAGAAATCAATAGAGGATTGCAAAGCTTCCACTCTTCTATTAATATCTTGCACTTCATCCATTAAGAAATCAACAACTTTTTTGGTACTCTCATGGTCTATTGATAAAACTTCAAATCTTGAAGATAATTCTGCGTTGGTAGCCATAATTATAGATGAAGAAAATATGATTAATCAAAAGGAAGAAAGTTTGAGCTCTGATACCAAACTGATGTAAGACAAGATTGAAGTGATCTTTTATACAAACGCAAGCGGAAGATCAAAAGGAATTTGCACTGTTCACGAATGAACAGTACGTAAATAATAGCACTACAATAGCATGAACAGTAATGAAAGGGAAGAAGAAAGAGGAAATTTGAAAAATCTCAAGAAACAAAACAAACTTAAACAATAAACTTAAACTTTATTAATCAATCTTTCTCTCTCTACTAAAATAGCCTAATAATAAAGATATTTATAAACTTGTGACTTACCGAAAAGAAAGAAATCCATTATAAATAGAATTTCTATTTTCTAAGAAAACAAACTCTTATAGAATATTTCTATAACAACTCTAACTTTAATTAGTTAACCTAACATAATTAAATAACTAAATAAAATAAAAAAATAGTTGCTAAATAAATTCTTGTGAACATATAAAAGTTTAAAATACCCTTAAGACACGAATTCTAAAATAATGAGTCTTAAAACATCTACTAATGATACTAATTTCATCTTAAGGCCCTAAGGATCACTATGGACACTTCCTTTTAGACCAAAATTTTGTCTTGCTTGCAAGTGGTCTTCTAACTTTAGTTATAGGCTTTCAAAGACGATATTTTTTATCCAACTAGCTTATAGCTACTGCATCACAACTTGAATGAACATAAATTATTAACCAAATTTTGCATCTCAAGTAGAGTTTCCCTCAATATAAGCATCATTGGAAACACCAAGTACAAAACACTTATTTCCTACTCATCCGGTAGCAAAACATAGACCGCTTTTAAGCATGTATATTTCCTGCTTTTATCTAACCAGTACTTCTGGCATCGCTCTAGAGTATGCATATATCAGCTTACCAGTAAACATTAAAAGATAGTTGTTCACCTATGGTCTCGGGAATATATCTCCTCGGCACATATTTAATGCTAGCAATCAAAAGATGATGATACTTGTAACAAGACACAAAAGAGACTGGCTAAGGTATCAGATGATGGAATTAAGATTCCATTACTTGGGGTAACTAGAATTTACAAAACTGCACTATCGGTATATCAATGTTAAGCAAAAACTATAAACAGTGGTGACTATGCCTCTTCAGATTCAGCAGTACTGCCCTCCACTGCTCTACTGCCCAGCTTCACGATATCCTCAACAAGAATCTTTCCATCTGTTTCATGTTCACAAAAATCATGAGCATCCCATAAAAAATGGTCCAAGCAGCACTCACTTCATAGAAACTAAGCAAGCCAAGCCAAAATACACAGTACGATGTAAATGGATGTGGAGCAACATAAGTTAGAAAATGAATTGGTAGAAGTTACTTGTGCAAAGTATCAGTCTATCCTGACATGCGGACTCCATATAAAAAGGCATGGTAAGACTGTTCATAGATGAAATACCGGCACCTAATGCTATATATTTGGTTTAACCTTTGTTATAACATTCAACCATGTTAAATACTACTACAAATGTTTGACAGGTGCTTTCAACATATTGTCCACTTCTCGTCAACTAAATAAACGTGTAAGCGCATTACTAATTGGACTTCAAATCTGCTAAAGGTGCATAAATGTCTCAACTTTCCTGCTTAAAGTTCATGTTGACAAAGGTCAATTGGTTCATCAACTGGTCAAAATTAAGGACCACTGGGAGAAGAGCATCCCATGATATCTGAGTTCATGTACTTCAGTCCCACACCCCACTCAATCCTCAAGAAATTTATTTGCAATATTGGTTTTACAAGATCTTTCCACAAAATACCCAAAGATTAAATAGCAACAACAGAAAACCAGAAGTGGAATTCTGGAGCACAATTGAGTGGGAGATAATTGAACTGACCTCTATCTTTTGAAAGGTTGCGTATGAGTTCTTGAAGCCCCTCTTTGCCCAAAGTATCTTTCAAGTAAATGGCTGCAGCTGCCACCTCCTCAGGAGTAACTTTCCCATCATGGTCTCTACACAAATATAACATTGATCAGCACTCATACCGAAAATGAGTCTTCCAATAAAAAACAATTTACACCAACTATATGCCATCCATTGGGATAACTTCACTAAGCTTATCATAAAAATGCTATGAAGAAAAGAAAAGAAATTAAAACACATTCAAATCTAAAAGAAGATAATAATAATAATAATAATAATGTAAAACTGATCTTCAAACCTTGTTGCTTAAAGGTGCCAATCATCAATGAGAAAAGCCAGAAATATACATATAGCAAAAATTTGGTCAAAATAATGATATTTGTTAGTCAACTTTGAGTAGCATTGGCTGTGATTTCACTTTAATGCACTCGGTCTTTACCATATAAAGCTTTGCAGTAAATTGTGATAGCTCAGCAAACTGTATCTTTATCCAATAGTGTTAATTTGAAACGAGGGCCAAGCAGTTGAATCATAAGCTACATATAAAGTATTATTCATGAGGGACTTTATTCACCTGTCAAGCACTTGCCAATGATCACCAATCTTTGCATCCACGTCATCAATTTCTTTCTCTAGGTTTTGTAGCATGGCATCAACCTGGAGTAAACAGACCAAGATGATTGTTTCTGGTAATATATTAATGGTGTCTATCATCTATCATTCTTTTTCTTCTTTGTTTGGCTTTATTTACTGTAGCTTTTTTTAAATTGCCCGGAGGAGGTCGGGTTTTAGTTGCATTAAAGACAGAAAAAGATTTACCTTGTCAATGAGCGCAGATGAAACCTTGTCTGTATCATCTTCATCAGCATCTTCACTTCCTTCACGGGCTGCCCTATATGCCATCATTGCATCCAGTTCGGTCTCCGTGCCTTCTTTATCTAGCATGCTGTTGTAAAGTTCTATCTGGCACAACAAAAGCAATCTACCATGAGATATTGGACTACATTGGATATGGACAGCAATATACAATAATATGAGTTCAAACTTCTTCCCCCAAATATTCTTGAATAGAATTCCTGTAGCATCATGCCAACAAGTCTAAGACAACCTAGAACCATGATAACATATGCAATTCTAAGAGTTATTCCTATCAATCATCTATAATCTTACAAAAATACAGTCAAATAAAATCCAAAAAGTACGCTATATATACAATTCAGGCAGCAAGGCTCAGTAGTCAAAATAGAGAGTACGAGAACACTAGAAATAATTACAGTTTACAGTGTAACACATAAGGATTTGGTATGAATAGAAGAAGCAGAAAAGACCAAAAACAAGATTCAAAAGTTACAAGTTCCTTCAATATATATACATGTTTGTACTGCTCTCTCAGATATTTCAACTTTTCACTTCAGAGCAAAAGCATAAATTGCTCCCAAGTACCAACTGGTAAAAGAAGAAAAACTAGTTTCCTCTTTATACAGTTAGATATCAGACATTCGCAAGTACTGAGAAAGATTAAAGTGATATATAGCATTCAGAAATCCAAGACTGAATAAGATGTTATGAACAAAATAAAATGATGGGACATGAAAACTGACTGATCGCTTTTCAGAATAGGGAACAAAATTCTCCCTTTTCTAATTTATTTTCCCAATTTTCAGAACGGTAAGCATCTTTAACCATACCTCTTTATTGACAAGCCTAAGAAATTCTTCACGCTCCCTGCTCACAGACTGAATATTGAAACAACAAGAAAAAAATTAGATAAAATAAGATTACTAAAAAAATAGCTGTTGAACTTTTGTGGCCCATTCTTACAGAAGCAGAAGCTAAAACAGCCAATGCCTGACTAATTTTACAAAGCTGGTCTCCTTTGTCTAGTGCTCTGGCAAAAGCTTCTCGTTGTGCTTCTCTAGCTGTTGGGATAGTCATCTCTTTCAAAGCCAAGTCCTCTTGACTACCAACATTTTCCTTCTTCCTAGCTTGCTCTTCTTCTTCTCTTTCTTCCTCCTCCTACAGTCAATTGCAACATAAAAGTTAAAGCTAAAAGTTTTTGAGGTAACAAGTTTGCTCACTAAAATTCTTCAGAGCAGTGGAAGTGCTTGGATTTGTCAATTTCACCTTGATAAGCTCCTCTTGCATCTCAAGGAACTCCAATTTTCTTCTCCTCTCTGAAACAGTGTCTTCTGATGGCAACGATGTTATACCCACAGTATCCACAACCTCATCAGGGAGGGAAGACAATGTATCTCGAACGGCTTCCTCAGGCTTCACCTTCCCAGAAACAGTAAATGCTCTGTTTACGCGATATAGAGAACCAGATCAGCTATAGAACATTCAGGAGTTCCAGATGAACAAAAAAGTCAATTACGTACCTCGAAAGGATCAAAAGCGAAGATGGTACAGAGTGATTGAGTGATAAATCTAACCAATCACGAAGCTGCAAAAATGGTACGAATAAAATTTTCTTATTAAAATGAACATATTTTGTATCTCTATCAGATAGAAAATCTAGATAGACAAAGTGACATCAACATGGCCTCAAACATATCGTCCTCTCTTGCCATTTCAAACTGTGTATATGATAATTACAGATGTCTTCATGGACAAAACTGCACATACAAACACGCATATATAAATATCCATGCATGCTGCTCGTGTTTTCAACATTTTCTATCTTCTTCTTTTTTGGATTTTTTGCTCGCCCATGAAATAGAAAAAATACAAATTTGCAGGAAGTTAAACTATGTTCTTCCCTCCTATGTCAAAGGCTATGACATCAAAGACCAACTTCATGATGGTGAATTGCGAAAGTGAAAGGTAAATGCAAAGGCATAATTTATACTTACATGTAAATGAACAAAAACACGTTCATAGAACATTTTAACTGATGCATCCAAGATAAGGGGCCAGATTTACAAGTTATCCCTCTTGAATGACTTAACTAAAAATAGATAGAAAACCATGACAAGAAGCAGCAAGCTCATAGGTACCAAAATAAAACATACAGAAGTGTGTGTATCCCGAGAAACCATACTTAAAAAGCAAGGCTATATTAAACGAACAAATGTAAGGAATTTGCAGCTGCCAACTGACAAACCTACATAAAAATCCAAGAGAAATCACAGAAGTTGCAAAATTTGAAACAGCCCAATGCAAAAAAGAACACTTATAGTTTGCTATTCTTGGAGAGAAAATTCAAGAGTTGTCATAACACTTAAAAGGTCAGCAAAAGGGATGATTCTGGATGTGCAGTATGGACATGGCTTATCACATTCAGTGTATCCGATCTCAAGATTGAAAATGCACTTATCTACTGCCATCGATTTCTCCAGTTAACTATTTGGAAACAAAAACAAATTTGTCAGATCTCATCAACTAAATACTATCTCTAACCGACAAAGCCAAATATAAGAAAGGGCTTTTAATATCACACTATCAATTAGATTTTCAATAAATAACAACATTATAAACACATACTCGTTCATGAATAGATTTACATATTAACTGTCCAAAGAAAAGGACCAAAAGTCTATATGCTGTGTCATATGTTCACCGAGTGTGTGTAATCGTCATGAAAATTGAAAGTGGAAGGGAGGTTTAACTTTCATATCCACAGAGGTGGTACAAAAAGGTCAGCAGATGGATTGATTTGGGCTGTGAGGTACAACTTTGGAAACCTTAATAGGAGTTTGGAGATCAAAGATTAGGTGAAGAAAGTGATTTACTGACATTAGCTGCCAAAGAAGAAGCTGATATCGCACTTGATGAATGCAATCTCATTGAGATGACTTTTGTCTTAATTTCATCACTAAATGCCATCTCACAAAATTTTCCCAAATTTCTTTTGTTTTTTGAAAAATTTTCTGGCAAAAGAGATCTTAGTCACAAAATACATTCGCTTAAGTTTGCATTCACCAAATGTGATGACACCTTGCCAAGAACACAAACAAAAGCAACCACTTTGCAGAACAATTATAATTATCCTCACCACACTATAGTTCTCATTCGACTATCACACCCAAGACAAACCATCTCAAGTAAACACATTCTATATTTTCTTGAACAGCTCTGTAGAGATCATTGACATGAACTTCTGTAAAAGATGAACTTTACTCCATAATACCTATTCACATTGCCAATTGCATTTATCTGACGTTTAACTCTCAGTAGTCCACAACCAAATTATGCAAAAATCATCAATTCTGTGCCCAAAATATGCATTTATTTGCTACACAAATTTGACACTCTTAAATTAGTTGGCCCCATGGATATTGTTAACGCATCAATTTCAATTTCAAATGTTATTTTTCCCTCAGGAAAATAAGATGAGAGGTAGAAAGTACCTCTTGGCGCATTTCTTCAACTGAAACAAGTCCGAGCATGCCACGCTCTCTACAGTCTTCACGAAGTTCAGCCTCTGACAGAGACTCCACACCCTCCGCTTGAATCAATTTATCGTCATCCTTTATCCTATTGATAAAATGCTTAGAATTTTTATGCATTGTAGAACACTACAAATCCCATTAAATCCCACAGATAAAACAATTCAAAAGTGTTAACCCAGAAAAACAAAATTTACAATTACCAGAGCAACTGAAAAAGACAACAATATTTTTGCAGAAAACTGTCAAAGATCCTAGCAACAACAGAGTCCAACGCCTCAAGCTATTAAAAGGCCCAACACGACCCCTTTTGTTTTTTTGGTGGGGAGGGGGGGTTGTTGAATCTCTCCAATACATTCACCAAGAAATTAGTGTCTATCCATGAACTCAACCAAAACCATTCCTTCACTAACATAACTCCCAAAGAGATACCAAGCATATTTAATATGATAGAATAGCAAAATTTGAGCAAATTTACTTCACCTTTGCAATCTCTTCCGAAGCATAAAACGCAGATAAGCATCTGTTCCAAAGGGACTGATTCCCATATACTTGCACATGTTTACTAACCGAGGCCTAAGACAACAAAAAGTTACAAATTTTGAATGAAATAGTCTTGCGCACTTCAAAAAACATACATAAGTGTCAACTCAAGCATAAAGCAACGGAACCAAATTCAACCTGCTTATATTGTCTAACGTAAGTTCATCATTGAACAACTTAGCGAAACCCAGGATTTCCTCATTAGAGACCCCTGCACCTCTTCTGACCTGCATTTATAATCCAGCTTGTATAAAACAAAGCAGCCTTTAGGAATTATCAACTGCTAATTAATTATTAATAATTTCTGACCCTATTTAAAAATTCATCAAGATCTTCTGCTGTTTTCTTCATTTCTCCACTCCGTGAGTTCTGAACTTCCTTTGCCATCTCTTTGGCTGTGTCCTGAAGAAACTTTGCATATTCAATTCTTGCATTGAGCCTCCTTACGAGTGCTTCCTACAAACCAGGCAAAAGCAGCATTTGCTCAACAGAGGAAAAAACTAATTAACAGGAATCCATACTCCACATACTTGTGCAAACACAGAGCAACATTCCAATGCATGAATAAGAGGTAAAAGAACATGTGTGTCAAACGAAAACAGAGCCCAAAGTTATGTGCCAATCCTATTCAAATTCGAGGCAAAATTCTAAACTAGCAAGTTTAGGGTGGAACCTGTACTTGATATTACATACAGTGCCATGAAAGCAAAGTCAGCTTACAAATATTAGGATAGCAAATTAACAGCAGAACCTAGGACCAATCCCAAACTATTAAACCTGGAAAAAATAATGCAATTCGTCGTATATGCATATCACAATTTTATACCAATATCCACATGTTGATGTAGCTTCAAGTGGAAATACACGGGGAGAACCGTTCTACACTGCATTTGCAGAAATGGTACCCTGCCAGACTTTGTCATAAATCTTTAATGCAGTGAGCATTTGTTTTCAAATAGATATTCAACCGAAAAAGATATTGTACGGTGCCAAATGCTCTTGATTTTTTATAAGATGTCCATCAGGAGCTTATAGCAAATTCACCAAATTTTGTCATAGTGAAACATCCTAACCAACTTCCAAACTGTGTAATATTTATAAGCCTTTCAGAAGAGAAGGAAGTGTAAAGAGAGAAATGGTGGCACCATCGCTACCAATCTATGTCAAATTATATACCTCTTCTTTCATCTTGTCTTGAAACGTTGACGGTAACATGTTAGGGAATAGCTTCAGGAATACAGGTAACAAGAACTCCATGAATGGGACAACTATAAAAACTGACAAAGGAACTAGTCTGAAAATATCAGCAGTAGTCCGTGTAAGCTGCTGCCTCTCCCTCCTAGACAAACTCTTCCCACCAGCAAGTTTGAACAACAATCTTGAACTGATCCTCACATCAACCCAAAGAAGCTTAGTACCCAACCAGTAATGCTGCAGTGTGGACTTGAACTCATTTTTCCAGTGAACAAGTTTCTTACCCCAGTCTTCCCTGAAGAAAGGACAGAATTAGAAAAGAAAAAAGAGGCAAAAGGGAAACACTACATTAAAAAGAGCAACAATGTTTGACAAATTCTAATCCCATCTAAATTCACAAAGCACATAGCTAGGCAACTCCCCAACCTGCTCATTGATGCCACAGCTCTTAAAGCTGGACCAATTCCCAAAAGTGTAGCCCACACTCTTTGTAAAACAGACTTAGCAATTTTCTGAGATTCATACAAACGTTTTGCCTTTGCTTTTGCCTTTGCAGTATTCAAACCGACAACAGCTTCATCACATTCCTCCGGTGAAGCTTCTTTTCTCTTTTTTGCAACCAATTCCTCATCCTCTTCATCATCACTACCCATATTTGGTTGATTTGCAGTAGCGGTAGAAGCGTAACGTACAGATCGTGACATCAACCTGATTCCCATAGGAGAAATAAATTCCAACTTCCTATTTCCATAGCCAGATACCATAATCCCATTAAATTTACACCAAAGGGACCCTGATGTGGTGAATTTCAATAATTCCTCCTTAACCACTTGGACTTCATTATGATCCCTTAAGCAATCTGAACCTGGCACACATTGGTTTGCAGAGCTGAAGTTACAAGAATCCGAGTATTGACTTGATGAGCCATGACCCAGTATTGGAAAACTTTGAATAGAACGAGCTGAGACATTCAAGTAATCAGAGACAATCTTCCTCCTCCTCAGAATTGCTCTAGAAGCCATTTTCAAGTTTTTTGCTCTTCAAATAGATGACCACAATCGCATCTCCAAGCAGCACTTAATCAAGCAAATTTAAAAAAAAAAAAAAAAACAGCAGGAGAACATCAAATTGTTAGCATCAACAACATTAATACTGAAAGACTATTACGTATGACTACCATAGAAAGAAGAGCACATTATTGGAAAAAATTAAATTGTTCCGCTTCTTTGCATTTACTTGTTCATACTTCTGCATACAATATTCCATTAAAGACAAACAGGCTACAGCATCATATCCACAGAGAATACAGTATAAACTGAAACTTCTTCCAAAGGGTCTCATCGTCTTCATCCTCCAGAACTGCTTAAATTTTAATGAAAAAAGCATAGGACTTGTACAAGCTACAGGTAAAAACATACTTGCATTTTATACACCATCAATGCGCATGATTGCATAAACAGACGGACATAAGGTTTGTACACTTCCATACTAACAACAGAATTTACTACATTGCATACATCTCCAATTTGTCTAACTACTTGTAAATTGTCAATTGTTGATTCAGAAGTCATATGCTACTTACCAGACTGAATTAATAATTTATAAAGAATCTTTGTTGTATAAAATTGTTAAAATATCCTGCACTTAATCCATCTACAATAAATAAAAAATAAATAAATTTAACCCACTTGCCTCAGTCGTATCTTATAGAAAAATATTGCTTTATAAAATTGGTAAAACTTCCAACACGTGATTCTCTGAAATAAAAAGCAAAATCGAGCTAGCGTGGAGTCATCCTGTATATTGTATTAATATCAAAAGAAAATAATTTTTCACAATTATGCACAGATGAATTTGGAAAATCAATTTATCGTGAAACTCAATAGATAACTAGAAACATGTTTTTTAAAAACTTCAAACACATTTTCCAACCAACTTTTTATCTCACAAACACATTTATGGAGAAGAATCTTTAAAGTTGCTACAGTAATATTTTCCAAAAAAATCCCAAGAAACAACTATCCGGATGGAGCCTAAAATTCAAGTTAAAATACGTACTAAAAACTAACCCAATTTTGCCTGAGCATTACAGCATCAGCTAAGAAAATAACACAAAATAGTAAATTCTATATATTAAAATTTTCACATAACAAACACCCACAGAGTTTCAATAAAAGAACGAGCATGGGCACGCGCACAAATACACACAGGGACAACCCAAACGAATTTATCACCCTCGGAAGGGAAAAACAAAAAGATAAAAGCAGAATTATTATACCAATCAATAAATATTTCTCAAAAATAAAAAATAAAAAATAACAACTCGAATACGTCCTGAATATAAAATATATTTCCACATAACAAACAAATAATCATTTTAAAAAGCAAGTTGATGATGAAAATTAGTTTCTTCACTTACAGTAGTTCCGCTTCCCAAATAACCAAGAATTTTCAGCAGTAATTAAATAAAAAAAAGATCAAATGAATAAAACGAGATTCTAGCCCAAGAAAATGCAAAATCATTTCCGTGAAAAAAAAATCAAAAACAAAATAACACCAAATATATCCCAAAATAAAATATTTTCTGCCTTAAAAAAAAGTAAATCGAACACAAAAAATACAAAAATAATGATGAAACTGTGAGCGAGACTTTGTGAGCTTGTCTGCCCAGAAAATGCGAAATGATCTCCGAAATTAAATAACAACAACTCAAAACACCAAAAATTCCACCAAAAATTCAGAAAATATCCGAAATTTAGAACATTTCGCACATAACAAACAATTAATCGACAAAAAAAAATTACAAAAGCAAAAAATCAAATGCGAGAGAGAGTTTTACTTACAGTAGTTCAGGTTTTGTAAATGACTGAAGAGAGAAATGAAGGAAAAAAAAAAAAAAAAGCAGTATTTTGTTGAATGTGAAGAATTTGTTTTTATTTATATATAGTTTGGTGTTTTGGGTGTGTGGAAAAGTGTGTGCAAGTGTGTGAAACTTGGGCAAGGGGTCTGAGATTTATGAGAGTTTTTAGGTCACTTCCCCATTTATATTTTTAGAATGACAGGAAAAAGCTAATAAAAAAAAAAGTGCTGAGTTTTTTGGAAAATAGCGACTTGGTGGGGTCCAGACAGGTTTTTTTTTTTTTTTTTTTTTTGTTTTGATAGGGAAAGGATTAAGTGTGGTCGATGTGTGGGTCTGTTAGCACGCCACTGTGTTGTTGGTACCGTTGATTATCAAGATTTTTTTTATTTGTATTATATTTATTTTATTTACTTACCTTTTTCTAGGAGAACATTTTTGGGAAATCAAGATTCTTTTTCCTTTCGTATTTTATTTGTTTATGTTTATTTGCCTTCTTCTTCTACTAGTACATTTTTGGTATAGCTATATATGATTTTGATTTTTCAATGTAGGAATTTAGGGGAAAAAAATTAAATGAGAAAGTTACAAAGTACTTAATTTTGCAAAAATTTTGACTTAGTTGAGTTAATGATTCATAATTTGTGACTCATGACCCGTAACGCATCATTTATCGTTATTTAAAAAATTAAAATTGAAAATTGGAAAAAATAAATAATTTTAGCGCACGATGCATCATTGCATGTATAATAATTAGTCATCCTCTATTAAACATTTTAAAAAAAGAATGGAATACATAAAATTGTAAAATTTGACGTTTCCCTTCCATTTTTCAATTTTGGTTCTTTATTTCGTTTAATATTTTCTGTATAGACAGGAGAAAGAAAACAATTCCCACTCAGGGGGGTCCCTTTAATTAGATGGAAAATGTTTTCTTTACAATATTATTTTTCTAAGAAAATATTTTATATGAAAAAAGTCATTTTCTCCACAATTTTTCAATGTTTAGATGACACTGTTAAAATCTTTTAAAACAGTTTTTTATTATTTTTAATATTGTCAATATGATTTAAAAAGATTAATAACAATTCAATCCATGCTTGAAGAGTAATTAGTGCCAAGTAGAGATTATTTTGTTTAAAATTAATTTATAAGATAATGTAATGATAAAGTATATATAACTATAAATATATTATTGTGGGACTCAAAATAAAGCAAAAATTGGTAAATAATAATTAAAAACAAAAATTAGTTTGGGAAATTAAAAAAAAAATAGATACTTAATATTTAATGTCACTCTTGAACTTTTTAAAAAATAACTTACACTCATTAAATCCATAAGTTGTTTTAAGCTAGATTGAAAAAATTGAAAAATATTTTACACAGAAAAATATTTTCCACGTTTGGTACCAAGAAAAATTTTGAAAATATTTTTCACAAAAATATTTTCAGTCAAACCAAACAGATTCTTATTACGTGAAATTATTAACACTCAAAAGAATTTTGCTTCGTGAAAATCGAAAATTCATTTCGATTTTGTATATTGTCCAGAAAATGCATAACTCTGGACAGAGCGTGAAATATTAAATTCACCTTTCTTTCTTATGCAAAAAGAAAATCAAATAGAAAACAAAAGTGATCGTTTGAGAGGGTAAAAAGCAACAGAATAAAGGATATATGTCTGATTTTAAGGTACAAAAGAGAATTTGGTGGGCATCAATGTTATAAACAACAGTCCAGAAAGGAACAATGAAAAATAGTCCACTTAGAAGTCGTTCCAGCTTTTTTCTTGTTAAATAAAGAGGAAGAAAGGTAGTGTTGATAGTCATTATTATTACCACCAAATTCTACAACGTACTATTGTTTGTATTTCGTCTCCTGTGAATGCAAAAGCATTATCATCAATTTTTTTTTATCCCAATTATCTGTAACAAAATTTATTACAGCATCATTTATCGCCGCGCGCTACCAAGTGATGTTCCGAAAAATTCTTGGATTTGACGAAGAATACACTTGGAAACTTCTCTCAAGTTTATTGGAGTGAATGCTCCTTCAAATCCTGCAAGAAGATTGCCTTCAAGCAAAAGCAGAGGAAAAGATAAAATAAGATAACATGATGTATTTTATTCAAAAATATCTAATTGGGATTCTTCCAAGTATATAGGATTTAACTAAGGGTTGCAAAACTGGTTTCACTTCAAGAAGGTTACAGCATTTGCTTGATGCTCCACAAGAGGAAGTCAGTTCTAGTGTTCCAGCTCAAAATTTATGTGCGGTGTTCACACGAGTAGAACACCAAGCAATAATAAGCAAGTTGTGGAGGACAAAATAATGCAGCCCCAAACTTTATGCTCTATTTGGCCCACTAACTTGCAGAAACCTGAATTAGAGGTGAGCATGTACTCTCATTTTAGAGTTGGTTTCAAGAACTTTTGGGTCATGAAAGGGTGCATGGTGCAATATTCCACAGGCTGAGATCTGGGTATGATAATTGATGACCAGACTGACATGCAATGTAGATTCTGCATCCCATTGTCAGGCTTTTGGAAATGTAAATCAATTCACAACAAACTCAACTGTCGAGTTTATTCAAGAGTAACTAACAAAGAAAATCTGTTCCATCTTCTGAATCACTTTATTTTCTCTTATAGATGTCATTACTCGGGTTTGGTACTTATCTACATCACTGAGTGTCTGTAGATGCATGCTTCCATGGAAATGCAAATTCGTAAGTATGCACAACTGACTTCTGACTCTTGCCCCATTTTATAAAGCACAAAAATAATACACACTGAGCAATACCCAGAGCAAACCTTAATACACACACAGGAATATCCAGATTCGTTCGCACGCAACTATGAAATGTTTTTCTTTTCACCTCACCCTGCCCTATCCATATCAGTATCGTTCTGGAACAAATGGATGTAGTACAAGTATACGGTCTGCGTTTCTTAAAGCATTGAAGTTCTTAAACCATAAAAAAAGAAAGATGCTTTTGTAAATCCTTATAGAAATAACCTTGTAGAAGCAGATGCATAATGCTCAAAATCAACCATACTTTCTATTTTTATATGTCCTGAAAAAAAAATTTTTTTTTTTTTTTTGGGTGGGTACTTTTAGGGAAGAGAACAAAATGAGCAGTAAAACCATACCAAGGAAGCTTAAACGTGTCCTTCCACCATCCCTGTTTTGAGCAGTTGGCAACAATTTTACCCATTCGCACAATAATCTCTGAGAAAGTCGGCCGCATAACAGATTCTGGACTCCAACATTCTTCAATCAACCTCAAAAAAAAAAAAAAGAAAGATAAGTGAAGAAAACACCAGAATATCACATGAATTTCAGATTTCGAGATACAAATCATGTAGCACAGTAAGTAAAGCATCAGATGGGAAAATAGTTCATGGTAACTTATAATGACCTCCCTTCAGGTTTTGCATGATGCTAAAACCTCCCTTGACATTCCGATGGAAAGAATTCACCGTACCTGAAATTGGTCACTTGCTGCTAAAAAGGATACCCTTACCATAACCACCCATGTCTAACATCCAACCCAACTTTCCTCTTGATACATTATGCAATTGAGGGGGAAAGAACTGAAAAAGAAGAAAAAGCTCACTTGCTATAAACTATGAAAATGAGTATCACATTACCCTTAATGAATTGAACTCTAATTTGCTCGTGCACCATTACCCTTAATGAATTGAACTCTAATTTGCTCGTGCACCATTTGTTGTCATAGGGAGCAGTAACATTTCATAAAATAATTTTACACTTCCATTCCCAATCCATTATCTGTTTGTCATTTTATGTTAACACTGAGTCTACTATTGAAAGAATGCTCACACACATATATTACTCCCAGAAAACTCATGGTCGTGGGTATGGGCATTCAGTTGCAACCATAGACATTTAGAGATTAGATAACATGCTAAATTGGTTTTTTCTGGTAAATGAAATTAGCAAATGCATGGGAAGGACAAGATGCAGAAAAAGTTCCACAATTACTATTTGATAGTTGTATGAAAAGAAAAAGGTTACCATGTGATAGAAGAATGAATGCTAATGGCAGGTAAGGCAGGTAAGGCATGGTGCTTATGAAGATCCTGTGTAGTCTGAATAAGGTACTTCCTTCGTCAAAGGGCACTAAGCTATAATATACTACTTTCAACCATAAATTTGCATTCAGTGTATGATGGTTCAAATCATGAAATGGAAAGAAATCCTCTTTTAATGTCATTAATCAACAAAAAGTTAAAATGCAAACCAACTTTAAAAATTTTCAGAAGACATTTTCTCCAATATAAAGTTGGAAGATCAAAGAGAATTCTCCCAAAAGGTTCACATTCCTCGTCTAAGAGTAAAGCATCTTGTCAGACTGAAGATGGATATTGTCAGAACACATTTCAGACTAGAATAAGTTATTATCACTATGAATATTTTTTTGTGATATTAATTTGGACACGAAACTTGAAAGTAAAAAAATTGTTCACCGAACAGCAGACAAAAACAGGGCTCTTAGCCTGTTACTGCTGTTGCGAGTTAGAATGCTCAGTAGCTTTTAAAGGTGGGGCTAGAGTGGGGGAGGGGTATCAATGTATTACATATTCAACAAGCTCAGGTAAGTTCAGAAAGGTATGTAATAAAATCACCCAAGTATAATTTAACGGAAAATTTGTTTTTCCCTTTTCTCATTCCCTCAACCATAATAAGCAGTTGTGTCATTCAGATGGCATAAAGAGTCAGTAGAATGCAAAGTTGTAACTAACCACCTCATTCTTGTGTTATACCATGAACTGCTCAAGGATCATGCACTTTTTATGATGTAAATAGATTTTTAAACCATTAAGCAACACCCTGAACACCAGCTTAAAGACAATTGCCACATATTCAAGTGTGAAGACTTGAGATGTTCGTTATGTGAATAGATTAATAAACTTACTCTCTTAGCTCTGAAGGATAATTTCTTTTTGTCTTGAAGGTTGGTCTCTTTCCTTCTAAACACATCATTTTAGCCACCTCTTCAGCAGGCTTAGGATGAAAAGGTGGTACTCCTTCTAACATCTGCAATGAATTAATAAAGACACAAACCAATAACAAAACAGTAATTGTTTGTCAAAGAAACTATAGAACACATAATGGCAGACTTTTATGGGAAGAAGAGAACAAGAATCAGAACACAATGAGAAAACAAGACATTCCAAATTCTATATTTGGCTTGTGGAAGACTACATCAACATAAGCAAAAATTTAAGAGCACATAAAAAATATTTATCCCACTATTAACATAGAAGGTGTGCAAATCAGAACACTGATTCCTTTATGAAGCTCTATAAGTTAAGCAGGAGTGTTGCCAAGGTACTAAGCTTGTTCACCGGAGGTATGAGAGCATGCTGCTAAAACCACATGCTCTCAAGAGTGAGAAGGAATATCTAAAAGCTGGGATACTTATTATGTAAGCTTCTGGGAGGAAACAAATGGAGATTGAAGTTAATAGATATGTGAAATGTCCCGTCACTCTGGAGCATTGGGAATGACTAACCCTTGCCATAAAATAGAAGTAACAGGAATGGGAACTTGAGACAGATGAGGCCATTCATGAAGACATACAATTATCAGGTCAAAATACAGTGACAGAATAATGAAATGGAAAGCTTCGAAATATTGATGGATTTTGCTGTAATTATGACACAACGTCATTTACATGATCAGAATATCAGATAGCACCATTCCCTGGAGAATAATTTGGGGAAGATGCTTCCAAAGAAACCACTGTTTCACTTATCAAGTGGCCTAGACTATGACAATTAAACAGTGAGTTTCAATGAAGCAGAAATAATCATTTGGTGGGGAATGTGCAAGGTGGGGAATGTGCTCGTAATGAGGGCAGTGGATGGCTGTCCATGTTTGCTACTATCAGTCCATCATGCATCAATACAGACTGACCATTCAAAACACATTTTGGTGTGATCATTCTATAATAAGAGGAACATGAATGGAGTCTATTTGAAAGTGCAACTCTTTAACATATTTGATACTATCTGGATGATCAGGAATGGAGGATACTTTCAAAGAGTTGTTTGTTGCTGGTAAATTAAGAAACTGTTTGTTGGAGCATTTTGGCTTACTTGAATCAAGGGTTCTTCTCCTATGACCGATTATGACTTTAGTTTTAAAGAGTTGTAGATTCACTCATAAACTGAGGGCCTGAGCAAATTTCTAAATGGGTGTGAAATTGTTGTCTTATTAATTGGATTTTACTTTAATTTGTAAAGAAAAATAACTATGTAAAATTCCCAAAGCAAGATCAAAGCTGTATGTTTTCAGATTAAAATTTTAGTGGGAACGTGGGAAATGCTTTTAAGTTTTAACGAAATGTAAAACAAGTAAACCTGCCAACAGCAACGAAAATATTCCACGTGCACAGAACAAGAAAAAGCCAAATGAATCTCAAAAATTCAAGCAACACTAAAAGCTGCAAATTATTAAAAGATTATTATGAAAACAAAATGATATACCTCATAAAGCATAATACCATAGGAAAACACATCAACGCTTCTATCAAATATTTCATCCTTGTAAATCTCAGGTGCCCTATAGTAACCTGCAATTCAAAAGGACCAATCACATGATTTAATTGAGAACAAGGACCCGAGCGCATGCACAGTTGTTAAATTCTCTTCTTTTCCTCGTATAAAACTGAACTAAGTTTTCCATATCAAGATGGTATTGAAGTTTATTTTTAAAAAATTTCCAGTTTCATGATCATGTGTTCTGTAAGGGGCATGGCATATAAATATAACTGAAAGTCTATTAAGTTCTCTGAGAATATACTTGAACGGTCAATCAAATCAGGCTGCAGCAATTTTGCTTTGTCAGGTGAAATATTGGACAATCTGATCAAACCGAAACCTGCAACCTTCAACTGACCACCACAGTCCAGCAAAATATTTCTGGCACCTTACCGAAATTTGACATATTAAAACAAGTGTTTCTTAAAGAACTCAGTCAGATAATTGAATCTCGCCAGAAAATAACTAAAGCATTTAGTTGCCTTACTTTGGCTTTAAATCACAATGGATTATTGGGTCTGGTTTACATTCATGAAGATAATTCATGCCCCTGGTAAGAAAATCGGAAGCAAGATGTTACACTATAAACTAGATTCACTCCACATGGGGAGACAACTGTGATTGACGAAATGATTTCTTCAAATTTTAAACACAATTTGGAAGTGTAATAAGTTGTGCTTGCCTGGCAACATCAAGAGCAAGTCTCAAAGCTTTAGATGGACTCAAGCGCCCTTTCTTTTGAAGATAGCAACTTAAATCACCCTGTCAAATCACGTGTACAAGCACTGTCAATCTCATAATCATGAAAAACACAACATAATTGGCAACATTTTTAACTCCACTTCACAAATATAGAAATGTCAGTTTAAGAATATATGCAAGCACCATAACAACAGCGTGGAGTTTCAGAAATCTCCAAAGTATAGAGAATTTTAGAAATCATTCAATGACTGAGGTAAAATGCAAGTCCTATCAAATTCCAGAGTTTGATTAATTTCCATCATCCGCACGGGTTGCTGTCTACTAATCACCTGTACTTAGGCATTTATTAAATTATCCAGGTCATAGAAAGTCCAGAACTTGCAGTTTAGGTTAGGCAGTTACTGCCATCACATATAACCATGAAAGACAACGTAAGAATACAGGAAACAGCCTTTTATCTTAAGAAGAAGCAAAGAACAGACTTTCACATGGTTAACCAATCACAGGGTTGGCAATCAAGAATGATAAAAGCAAGCCATGGATGTGACCATCAGGATTCACAATTTGGATAGAGCCACAATGCTCTATATTGTTTTGACAGCGCTATGAAAGCAACAACAGTTCCTGCCTAACCCAATGCATCCGTTATGACGATGACAATTTAAGCACCTCTGGAAGCAGACAGAAAGAGATGGCAAATTAACCACCCATCTTACTCAAGACACCAACTCTATGAAGGGAATGGGAAAATGGGCAGTTAACCACTCTGTGAGCTCTTCAAGCAGTAGAGGATAAAAATAACATTATTGGAACTAATCCCTCTGTAATAAAAATAACATTATTGGAACTAATCCCTCTGTAATACTTTAAGATAGGCATATACACTACTCATGGATATAGATGTGTGAATTAGTGCATTTTCAAATGCTTTATGTAAATAACCTAGGATGAATCAAAGAGATAATGGAAACAGAAATTACAATGTTCACAAACAGTTAGATCTTTGAATTTTTTTTTTGAAAACATGCACTTGTAAATATGCAATTCCTAAAGCAACAATACTTTTTGCTTAATGCATTAAAAAAATGCAATACCATTTTGATATTCTTTTTATGATTCTCAAAATATTATATGTTGTTTATGTAGAATAATATCTTTAAATTGTGCATTTTTAAGCATTAGATATTGCTTTTCATTCAATATGGATCATTGTTGAATTCATTCAGTATAATTTGGTACATTTCAAAGGAAAAAAGAAGAATAAAAAGATTGCTGCTGTGTTTACCCATAAAAGATTACTAGTTTTAGTTACTTTTTTAAAAGAAAAGGTAACACGAGTATGGTCCTTCCCCCCCTCCCCCCTCCTTTTGGAAGAAGCATATTTCAAAAGGATTGAAGTAGTTAAAAGTCTATGCAAAAATATGTTTTTAAACATAATTCATCCAGATTCAAGAATCCTGCCAAACAACTGGTTTTTGAAGAACCAAACCGGTGGTCATCTGCTTCCATAAGGCTGGGTCCATAATGGTCCAATTAATTTCCCATACAATTCAACTAGCAGTTCATAGACAGAAACAACAAGGCCAGGCTAGGTTTCAGTACGAGTGTGACCAAATTATGTAGTTGCCAACAGAGAATTGCACATTCTCTAACCTTAGTGCCTGGGACAACTAGGTAAAGGAAGACTGTTTCAAATCAAACTCCATATTCCATGGTAGATGAAAACAATGTAAAATTCCCCATTCCAAAATCAGTGGATGGTGTAATAACTCAACCATATTTCCAAACATATACATTGGCATAAACACCACCAAATGTGTTTATGTAAAAGAAGAATGCATGAAACACATGCACTTACTCTGTGATACTCTATAAGTATCATCATGGGTACTTCTTGAGTGACAGCCCCAACAAACTGAACCACGTTAGGATGCCGAACCTTTTCTAACAATGTTAACTCATGTCTGAAAGCATTTCTGCACAAAAAATGATCCAAAGTTCAATACTAGAGCCATAATCTTCAAGCAACTTTAGTATGAGCAAATAATAACCAACGACAAGTACTGATAATACATAATAAACCTAAACAGTAACATATGCATGTAGTAACTCCAAAAGGAAAGCTGCACATTACTGATGAGCACAAATATTGTGGAAGAAAATCAACAACCAAATGTTTACTCATTAATATTCCAACTGCCAGTTAGTAGAACAGTCTATTAACAAAAGCAGGGATGCCTTGTCGGACTTCCATATGGAGTCTTGGAAAACTCAAAAATTTTGCAACCTTTAAGTAATCCAATACTTCAATCGACCTTTATAAGAACAGACTTTTCTGGAAAGCATGAAGTGACAATAAACACAAATCATGAGAAAGGAGTCTGTCACTTTGGCCATGACATCAGTGACTGGTCAGGTTTAAAACTTAATGTTGGTGGAGAATTTCCTTTTTTTTTTTTTTTAAATAAGTAGAGAACAGACAGTGTGATGAAATATTAAACATTTAATTGAAGACTCACCCAAAAACATATTTGATTAAGCACAAATATCATGCAAGGGAAAGGATCACCATGATGTTTTGAATATGGTATCTATATCTGATAAGCAATTAGTGCCTGCAAAATCCTAATCTTAATTATGTAAAATGCAAGTATCAATCGTGCAGACTTTTTAAGGAATGTAGCATTTGAAGATAAAACTAGGTTACTTACAGGATATAATTTCTTGTTGCATGCCATTCACATTATGCAATGTGAAAGGCAAAGTTAATTATGTTTTATGAAACAATTAATTATGTAAAAAAATAAGGTAAAGATACATGTTTCTAGAAGGATATATTTATTCCAAAAAGTAAAAGAACAAAAGCGTAAAAGATGTATAAAAAGCCCTAAACATCTCCCGATGACCGAAAAAAATAAAAAGCAAGATAAAAAAGCAATTATCAAGATCGCGAGTTATCTACATTTTCCAAACATGAAGATAAACAAAAATCTACTCTTCTGTTCCCAGCAAGGATTCCCAAACCTTTGAAACATGGGTCTCTAAATTATTTCCCGGAGGGCCCAGAGAACTCTTATAAAGGAAACTTTCTTCTCCATCAAAATATACCACCATCATTAGTTTAACAGCTTTAGTACAAAATATAAAATCAGAAAGTTCAATCTACTCGTGGATTCCTAGTGAGAATTCCCAAACATTTGAAACAGGGTCCTCCATCTTGTTCTCCAGAAGGCCCAGAGAACTCCCACTGAGTCTTCTCAGTCAAAATATACCACCATGGTTAGGTTAACAGTTCCAGTGCAAAATCTAAACCAAAAGGCACCAGTGCAAGATCTAAATCAAAAGGCTCCTAGTAAAGTATCACGACAAATAGAAAATATATGAAAAAGGTAAAAATCACTTAGACCCCCTGAAGTCTGAAATAGTAGCATATAGAACCCCTGAGGTTCAGGAAGTGTCCTCTAGCATAAAAATCACTTAGACCCCTTGAAGTTTAAAATAGTAGCATATAGAACCCCTGAGGTTCAGGAAGATTCCTATACTGTTTTCTACTACTTTTTTAATCGTCAAGCTGTTAATTCAAGGGACAATTTAGTTTTCAGAAAGACTTGAAGGAACAGAAGATCCAAATGAAAGTAATTTCTTTAACAAGACTTCCAACTAAAGCCAAATATTAAACATCAGTACCCAAGACAGACTATTCAGCTGTGACTGAAACAGAATTCTCTGGCAACTCTGAATATCTAGCAGTGATGAGCAGAGAAGCCAAAAAACAACCTCATATTTTATAATTATACTCATAATACTTTGGGAAGAGACTCTATGGGTGGAAAAGGCAGATCAAAAGTCTGTGCGATCTACACTAAAAGCACCAAGGAACTTGCTAATATGTGCCATCCACCAGCTATAAGTAATCAGTAATTCATCTGACAATAACATCTTTTGCCTAAAACACGAGAGAGCACACAAAATAACATCATAAATTGTACAAAGGAAAAATGTGTTGTTCATGACCTGGTAAACATGGGCCTAATAGTTTTATCATCCCCAAAAGTGAATGGATGTGTGCCACGTTTATTTATCAACAACATCTGGTCGTTAACAAAACCTAATTTACTACCTTCCATAACTGTTGTCTTAAAAATATATTCTGACCAACAATTTCCTCTTGCTTTGATCAGAAAACACTATAATTTAGAAGATGGGAAGAATTTAACCACTTACATTGTTTCAGGGTCTGAATAGCTATCCTTGTCAAGTATCTTTACAGAAACTTTTGTGCCATTCCATTTAGCCACTTGGTATGATCCCTGTCCAAAGGTGCAAGTCACAATGAATTCACACTTCAGTAGCAAATAATTGATTGACAAGCAAATAAGAAGTGATTTAGCTTCTACCAGAAATGAAAACTTTAAAGAGAATAGCATGTGAGTAGATAATTCAACATCTCTTAAACAAGTAGCTAAATGAAAAACTACCTAATACAATATGGATGTACATGAAAGTATGAATATTATAAGCCCATGCTATTTATAGATGACAGTTCTAGCATGATGCATGTGAGGAAAAATTTCTGTTTGATACGCATATGGCAGAAAAAAGAATTAAGAGCGCAAAATCAGATTGAAGAAGCAATTCGAGAAGACCCACTGACATTGCTATATTTTATATTCTGAAGAGAGTTTTGTTACACAAATTCATGTCTAATCCAGCCTCATTTAGCTTTTCATTGACATTCTGTAACCATTGGTGGTATTTTAAGAAGCTTTATATCATAAAGCTGTAAGAAAGCTATATTTATGATGCTTTCTCAGATCATGTTTTCAAGGTGTTATGCAAGGTGATGCCAACCACACCCACATCAACTCAGAACTTCTAATTGTCTTTATCTAAGAGAAGGCAATATGTAATTTATTTATTTTCCCGAAAAGACCCATATAACTTTAGACACAAAGGTAGGTAGTCTGGGCTGTCTAGCAAGCTTTTGGATTCAAGTACTCACAAGCAGAAAAGATGAAATAAGAATCAGATACTAGAATATTTGGCATTCAGCACTAAGTCTTACTGGAAAAGAATGATTAGCATACAGAAGAATGAAATGAACCTTACCTTAGAGATACCATCGCTCTTGCGTATTTGAATATCCATGGGATTGAGCTCATACTCTGGAACTTCCCGTGGATTAGCAACAGTCATTGGCGTCTTTCTGGTTTTCTAGGAATAAGACTCACTTTTATGAGTAATCCAAACAAAAATTTAGAAAAAAAGGGATCTAATTCAGACTTACTGGAGCTTTGGCCCCACGGGCCTTCAAAATATTATAAACTTCAATGTTCCCATAGTATTTAGCATCAGCTGCAGCCTGTCATCATGAATAACTCTTACAAAAAAAAGCATAAAAAATTTGACATAGCAGTGAAAACATCAAGATCCAAGAATCAAAATTTATACAATAACAATACAATGCATAAGCCAAAAACAATATTTTTATCAATGGAACTATCATCTACCGTGCTGCCCCACCGATCGCGGGCGTCGATATTAGCCTTTCGACTCAACAAAAGCTTGACAACATTCATATGTCCTTCACAAGCAGCAATATGCAGAGCAGTCCTCCCATCCAAATCAATGCTGTTCACGTCAACCCCATCATCCAACAAATCCTGCAGACCCTCTACATCCCCTTTACACGCCAAGAACAAAAGATGCATAGTCGAGTCCAAATTATCCGGCACCGACAATCCCTCTTCGCTCACCGGACTTCTCCTTATCGGATCAAGCGATGATTGCCTTCCAAAACTGAACCTCAAATTATTCCTTCTCGGATCCAACGAATTCTGCCTCCCGAAACCGAATTTCCCGCTTCTTCTCAACGACCCAGTTGAGAATTGCCGCGAAATTCCTCGCTTTAACTGCGCTGCTAAATCCATTTCCGGACAAAACAAAATCGGCTGATTTTTTTTCAGATTATTTCACCTTTTTTGAAAGAGATAAAAGGCATTACTATAACTGATTAAGGGGCTCAATCGAGAGCTGAATAGCTCCCGATTGCGAGCTGAGGGAGAGAAAGAGGAGAGAAAAAGAATAGAAGAGAAGTGAGAGGTGAGAAATGGAGAGGCTCACCGACGAGAAAGACAACGAAGGAGGGTAAAAAATAAAGGAGAGGTGTTAGATTTGTTGATGGTGATGACGCTACATTCTTTCTATTGACTTGCCCGAAAGAGACGTTACTTTGCTGCTTTTGGGGTTCGGATAAATAAAAATGGGCCGACATCGGCGCGTTAAGTTTGGTTGTGTGGGGGACTCGTATTGATTAAGAGTCCTTATGGGATTGGTTAATTATGTGTCGACCCCATAAGATTTTGTTTTGGACTCGAAGGTCGACCAATAATTGGGGTATCACGTGTGTGTATACATCGGTTTGAACGAGTCCGATGGTACGTTAGGCATTGTTTGGATATTCCTTGAAATCTAAATCCATGAAAAACAATTTCTTTAAGACGTTTGGATATTCCTAAGAATGTTGGTAGGAAAATTATGTAAATTCTAACGTTTGGTTCATTGTTGTAGTGTGCTGTCAAAAATAGCAGAATATCCTTCAATATACTTGTGCAAGGTATACCAATAGTTTTTAAATCTTCCTGAGTGTCAAAAATAAATATTATTATTCACTGAATTTAATTGCTTCAAAGAAATAAAAAGAGAGGAAAAAAGAAGAAGAATATTGGTGAGAAAAAGAAAAAGAATGCTGGCATAATTTTTTTCCAAGAACTCGTTAATGGTGTCATTTGTGCTTGTGGACCTCTACGCAAATTCAGCTATTACCAGTATCCCGATCCTCATGCCCCTAACCTATTAACGAGCCGCCTTCCCATGTCTATCATTATTCATAATTCTTAATTCATTTATTCATAAGACTCCTGCCCCACCTTTTTCTCTCTTCTTTCTCTATCCTTCCTTTCCCATCGCTTCTTCCTTAGCCCACTCAAATTCTATACATAGGACCATTACTATGCATATATGCAGCCACCACTTTTATTCCCTCCTCAATTCTCCTTAATCCCTTCAAAAACCAGAAGTTTTTAGTTCTCAATTCTTCTTCATTCTTTAATTTCAAAATTGTATGGGTAATATCAAAAAATTCCTAACCTAGAATATATGCAGTGATGATACGAGAAGAACTGAGAGGCGATGAGGGAGGGATTTGGGTGGAATTTGGGAATACAAAGGTTTATGATGTTAGAGGAGAGAGATATTGTTCTATCTTGAGAGGAGAGGGAGGATTAGAACGTTTAAGCATGTTTTTTAATTAAATTCCCAAGGAAAGTAATCATAATACCAATAACAATTGAGGATTTAGAATCTTAGTATTCTATGACTACTTTCCTTAGTTTGAGGAAAGTTTTTACTTTCCAAGTAAGCCAAAAAATGAACCAAACATAAAAATTTAAATTTTTGGATTCAGATTACTTTCCCAGTCTAGATTCCTAGCCAACCAATCACATGCTTAAAAAAAAGTATATTGGATTTTGATTTGATTGTTATTCGAGTTTTATATCTAAAAGGTTATTTATTAAGATTTGGAGCACAAAATGATCGTCAAAGTGATTGTTCAAGACAACGAATGGTTATGATTTGACAAAAAATTCAATTTCTAAAACTGTACGTTAAGAACTAAGGGTATACATTGAGTTTCACATGACAAGACCAAATTTTCATGTTCGGTGTTTGTATTTTATGCACAAAAGTTAATATACAATCGTAACCATATAATATACTATTTTTGTGGTCTTTAATATATACAAGTTCTAATCCTACTATAGACACTAAATTTTGATACACTATTTACTTTTCAAATATTGGGGAGGTATCTATACTTCTGGGGTCAAATTTTCATTTTTCAATAATCTCGGAGAGCAAAATAGTAATTTTTATCTGTAAATATTTTTTCATTAGTTTTGGGGGTTTTAAATTCACATTTTTACTTATATATGTATTTTTGAATTTTCTATGATTTTTTTAGATTTAATTGGTATTCTTTTTATATTTTTTTAGCACAAGGGTAAAATAGAAATTTCACCTCGCGAACACCATTTTAGCTCATTTTAGGTCCCAAATTTATTTTTCTAATTCTTTAAGCATGTTTCTAAATTTTCTTGATTTTTTTGGAGACGATTGCTATTTTTTCTGTAAATACTACATTTAAGGGCAAAATCATCATTTTATAGTTTAAATTCATTTTCGTCAATTTTTTATTCATAAATCCATTTCCTAGAGTTTTAAGCTTATTTTTAATTTTTCATAATTTTTTGAAACCAATAGCTATTTTCTGTATATTTTCGTTATCAAGGGCAAAATTGTCATTTCACATTCCAAACTCATTTTTCACCAATTTTTGGGTCCCAAATTCATTTTTAGATTTTTAAGCATGTTTTTAAGTTTTTTTAATTTTTTTGGGGTGAATTTTTATTAACAAATTTGTTATTTACATTTTTCTTAATTTTTTTCATTTTTTGTGAGAGAAAATAGATTTTTAAGTATAAAGTTGTAATTTTAGTAGTCAAGGGCATTTTGAACTTTTAGACATTTCTTGGAAGATAAGACTTTTGTTCACTATAAATACCCCCACTTGGGGATTTTAAAAAAGGAGAAAAAAATAAAAAGTCTAGGTAGAGTTTTTAGTTTTTAGTTTTTTGATTTTATCCTTTTACACCAAGAACATCAAAAACACACACTTTTTCCTACATTCATGTTCAAGTTTTCACCAAGAACACCTACTAAGTCTTAGTGTATCTTCAAGTTTTCACCTAGAACACACACTAGTGTATCTTCAAGTTTTTACCTAGAACACACACTAGTACATCTTCAAACCTACACTTAGAACACCAAGAACACACACTCTCTCACATACACTACTCACTCTCTCACACTCTCTCACACACACTACACACGCTACACACACTCACACTCTCTCACACGCACTCACACTCTACACACACTCACACTCACACTCTCTCACACACATCTGCATACATATTTACACACATAGTCACACACAATCACGCACTCAAACACACACTAACATACGTTCCTAAACACTCACAATCACACACAATCAGTCCACACATTTACACACACAGACACATAGACACTCAAAATACACGGCCACACACAGTCACACACAATCAAAAACACACTGCTCAAACATTCGCACAACACACATCAAATTCACAATTACACATACTCACATACAGCCAAAAACGCATACCAGATTCATAGCATAAACACACACACACACACACAGAGCAATCCACGCACACACTAAACCTCACCATTCTTACACACTTCATAGTTTCTCTCTCACACACTACACACACTAACCTCTTACAATCATACAGTTTTAGTCTTTCACATATATTCAGTTCACAAACATTACACACACTTACGCACATAATCAAACACACATTGGAATCAAAACAGTCAATCATATAACCTTGATTCACACTCATTCCCACAAACAACACACAGATTCACGCATTCTTGCACTCTCACAATCACACAGTTTCAGTCATATATTCAGTTCAATCACACACATCTCACACACTAACACGCTCATACACAACCAGGCTAAAACACATTCTTCACGCTCTAACTACCCTCAGATTCAATCCACCCTCCAATCAGCCACCAAGATCCTAATTCACGGCCACAAACAACCCCTCAATCCTACATCACAACTCCCCAGTTCACTAATAATCACCACCCTTGAAGCCCAACGCCACTGCCTTCTCTAGGCTCCACATCTATTCACCAACAAACAGCCATGAAAACCACCCACGGCTGGTCAATTTGTCAGCCAATTGACCACCATCTTCCGAAAAATCGTCTAACCAAGTAACACCCAATTCACTGCAACCACCATCATCTCAGCCTCCTCCTTGCCATTAGACAGCCACTAATTGCCATTAGAAAACACAATTCATCATAGAATCCCACAACCTGCAAAAAAACAAAGCCAAATTTGCCAAAACAGTCCCCAAGACCACCTCAACCATCATGGTTACCCAATTTCATAGTGAAAAGCCCTCAAAATCCCACCGAAAATGTCACCGCAAACAGCCCCTCCACCAATTGCCGTCATCCTTCCACAAACAAGGCAATCACACAGTCACTATTTGCCCCCTCCATCATCACCACCACCACCTTGCAAAACCACCCGCAGGTCCAATTCCACTTCAATCCCCTGCCTCCCCAACCTCCCAAACCTGCAAAACCAATCGCAGCCAAGCAACTTGTCAACACTACTTTATCACCAGATGGCCGAAGCAGTGCGACCCACCTCCACAGAGGACCATCATGGTCTAGTTCCAGAGAACGGCCAGCATCAGCAATTCCATCCACCGCCTCAGTCTACCATCGAATTTCTCCATCTAGGTCTAGGTGAAACCCATGCCTTTTATCGATTATTTCATTTTAATTAGCATACGAACATGGAGTTATGTTCAAATTATGTTTGCATTGGTATGAGATTGAAAAGAGAAGAAATAAGAGAGAAATAGAGAAACGAAGGTGAAGAAAGCGAAAGAGAGAACTAGAAGAACGGAGAGAAAGGAGAAGATCAGAGAGAGAGCCAAAGAATTGGAGAAGAAAAACAGAGGGGGCTGGTAAAAAGAAAACAGAAAAGAGAACGGGAAAGATGGATAGAGAGAGAGGGGGAGAAATTTCAGTAGTAAGAAGACAAAAAAAATGAAATCTGGAGGAGAACAAGAAAAGAGAGGAGGAGAGGAAGAGAAGAAAGAAATAGAAAAATGAGAGAAGAAGACACGGAGGGAGAAGAAGAGAGAAATAGAGAGAGGACTGAGAGGGAGGTCAAAGCGAAATAGAGAAAAGAGGGAGCTGGAGAGAAAGAGAACGGAAGATCAGAGGGAGAAGAGAGAGGTTGAAGAAGAAAAATGAAAAAAGGGGAACAGAGGAAAACGAAAATCGAGGGACAAAGAGTGAAAGAGAGACAAAGAGAGGGATGAGAAAAATGGAAAATTTGAGGTATTATGTGATTATTTTGGTTCATCTTTTTTTCTATTGCTTTAGCATTAGTTAATTTTTGTTTTTTTGGGTTTGGATTTGTTTTGTTTCATTCGTTCAGTTGGCTGGTTTTAGCTAATCAAACTAATTAAGTTAGTTAATTTCAGTTTTACAGTTTTTTAATTAGCGTGGCATTTTACTTACTTTCGATTAAAAGAAAATGAATGAAATGAATAAAAGGTAAAGCTTGAATCTTAGCCCCTAACATTTGATTATTTTCATCATATCCCTTTGAGTTTTTTTAATTTTGGCATGCTAGTCATTAATAATTATCTATTACCCCCTCAGATTTTACTTTTATTTCAATTAAGCCCCCTAATTGCAAAATTGCCCCCCTCTTGATGAAATTTATTATTTAGCCCTACATTTGCTGGAATTACATTTTTGCCCCCAATTTTTCTTTAATTTTCAATTGCACCCTTTAGACTTGTGTGAATTTCTAATTTCATACTTTAAATTTTATAGAAATTTACTTGTAGCCCCCTTAGTTTTATTGAATTTATATTTTACCCTAATTTATGGTAGGGTTTCATATTTTAGTTTTTATCCATTTATATTGAGGTATCTTGACTTGTGTGTTCTTTTTTTAAGCTTTGGTACAGGGTCTCAAAAAAGGTATCCCGACTTTTTGTTATTTTCCTCTTTATGTGCTCCAATATGCTCCAATGTGATTTTTACGCATTATTTTTATTACTATTTGTCTGTTTTCTTATTTTGCATACTTTTTGCATATTTTTGTATTTAAGTTATTTAATTTTAAATTTTTATTATTTTGGAAAAATATAATGTTTTGTATTTAACTAGTCAATGTAATAGTTAGATTATTTTTCTCATATTTTAGCGAAAATTGTATACTTTAGATAGAAAGTGTAATAGTAGGGCATTTTTAATTTTCTCTCTTTTAAATTGTAAATTAAGCCCCGGTGTAATAGCTAGGGTTTATTTGATTTTTTGCACGCTTGTATGTTTATTTCTTTTACCGCTTTCCTTAGGATTTTTGCATCTAGAATATTATGCTTGTGTGTTATGTGCTCCTATGTGGTCTTATATGTTTTTACATGTTTAATTTGCTTTTAATTCATGCTTTAATATTTAATTCATGATTTATGGTATTCTGTCACCACACTAGTCTAACGCTATTTGTGGCTTCATTCTTTTCCCGCTAGTCCGACGCTAGTGGGATTTTTTAGAACAGGCTAGTCCAACGCTAGACCCTTAGGGCATTTTAGTGTTAGGTCCACTCGTGTGCTTTTCACATCCCATTTCACACACTTTTAGTTTTTCTGTCCATTTTGCATGATTTTTATTATTTTATTTATTATCTATTTATTTATTTATTTTGACACATCTTCAAGTGCATGATGTTTAAGTTACATCTCACTCAGAAATTAGGACATTTGTGTGATTCGACTAGAAATAGTCGTCTACTCACATGGGAAGCGGTGGCGTACAAGTCGTTCCTCCCTCCGTGAGTAAAAACATTCAGTCACGAGTTATTAGTCCCCCGTACCCGTCATATTGCATACCCACATTCTTTCTTCACTTAATATATATTATTATTAGTTTCTTTTCTTTTTGCATTTCATTTTTTCATAGACTTTCATGACTCTCTCGGGGCCTCACCTCGAGTTTTGCAATTAATGCGATAATTCCGATTAAGCTTCTACGGGACATTCCGACCCTCCCGATACCCACATTTAGATTTTAGGATTTGCATTCATCTAGATACATCCGAATGCGATAGAATTTAGGGTTAATTTAAGAAATTTTAATTAAACCTCGTAACTAGCCTCGACTAGGTTGAAAGGGTGCCTTAGGCGCAAGCCTTTGCCTTCCCTTTCTTCAAATGTGACTCCCGAACCTTTTTTCTCTCGTTTTTCGTAGATCGGAGTCGGAAAAGGGTTTAAATAATTTTTCTAAAGTTTTACTTTTTGTTTTGTTTAAATAAATTTTCCGGGTGACTTGGTACACCCCAACTCAATACTAAGTGGGGACTCCATTTTTCAAAATAAAACCCTTTTTCAAAAATTAGTTAGCCAAAACTGTCGCATTTTTTTAGTCCTAGTCTTATTTTATCATTTTTCTTAAATGACACTTTTTCAATAAAAAATCGATTTTTCACACACGCGTACGGATTTTCTCAAAACTTGCTATTTCGAAGTGGGTCTCGGACCGGACTGTCTTTTCGGAACGCGATAGTCAACGACCCCACTAGTACCCTTTATCCCTTTACGATTTTTAGGACGCGACACCTACTCTTTATCAAGATAAGTCAAGTAATTTGGTTTTTTTAATATTAAATATGGATTTGATGCATTATTGGGCAGTGCTTGAAACGCTAACGTTTACAAAGTCTTGTTAGTTGACGAATCAATATCAACTAAGGAACAATCAATGATATATGACTGTGAGTCAAGTTTTGAGAAGTTTGATTCATTCAACATCCCCAATCTCAAGTCTGCTCTTTTATTATCATTAGAAGCATTAGCTATTCTAGTAATACTCAAAAGAAAATTGGTAACTCTTACAGACTCTAACAGAGACTCAAAATATTGCATGAGACAGGAAAATTCTTAAATGAACTCGGTCCATGGCTCTACTTATGGATCTTGTGATTTTAAAATAAAGCTACATAAGTATTCTTACATCATTTTCTTACATCAACATGTATCACTTTGTTTACTTATTCTGGCTAAATTAACTCATTATTAGTTATAATATATCGGCATTCAATGATCCTGATAGTCACAACAATCCATCTTTTGTTGGTTCATAGTACTAATATATCAAATATGAAGAATAAAAAAATAATCAATAGCAAAACTTAATTAAGAGGTTTTTAGCATTTTGAGTAAATAAATAATGGGAGAGTGAATGAACTAAAGAAGAGTGCGTAAAATTACTACGTTTCATTTAAAGTTGTTTTAGTTTTTCGAATTGACTTTAATTTTATACAAGTGGAGTGATGAAGTTTATTCTTTTATTGAGTAAATATTTTTCATTTTGCTTTTAGTTCATTTCTACTATTTTATTGCATAAATGTTTTAATGATATTTTAATTTCCTCTTATAGTTTATGCTCTTTTACATTTTATGTTTACCTAGTACGTTATGCCTTGAAATAATTTTTCTTATTTTTGTCAATTCAATAGAAACATTTTTCTTTCAATGGTGTGACACTTTGTTTTATCTGAAGGTTTCAAAACCTCTTTCTTTTCCTTTTTTGTCTCTTTCATCAAGCTAGAAAGAAAAGGTGTATATTTCTTTCAATTTTGGAGAGAGATTGACTAAAAAGACTAAAGAATGAAGCATCAAGTTGTAAACATTTTTTTCTAAAGAACTTTTTTCCACCTAAAACATTCACGAGACTACTATGCGATTGACTTTAGAAAGGGAAAATCGTCAAACCAGATTATTCCTATCCAGAAAATATAGACTATGCTATGTATTACACCAATTTTTTCTCATTATTTAAAACTCCCTCCAATTATGAAAAACATGGTAAATTAGACATAAAGGAAGTTATCTCAATTGCAAACCCTATGCCTAGAAACCTTCAATTTGCAAGCTATTACGATGTTATCTTATACAAGACATAAGAATGTAGATCATTTTGGATCCATAATATTGGTCTTTTTGGATGTCCATTAAATAGCCTGGAGATATTCCTAGTCACCATCATATAAAGGGTTAATTACATTTACCTTCCCTATGGTTCGGCCAAATTTTTCAACAAACCCTGTAGTTTGACCAAATTACATTCTAATCCTTTGACTAGCTAAACGTTAACCCCGCCGTTAAGTTGTTAACAGAAATGGTAAAATGACCAGAATAACCTTATTTTATAATACATTTACCACCCTTGAGGATTGTCCAAATTACAAAAAGACCCTTGTAGTTTGGCTAAATTAATCCAATCCTATAAAATATATATGCTTATAAAAAACCCTCTATAATCATCTAAAATATAAATAAATAAGATAACTAGGCACAATCACTAAAAATGCTAAAAGAAAAAGAGGAAAAATATTAATAAAATTTAGATAGAGTATTAGATATAGTGTAAGAAGATTTATTTTGATTTATATATAACAATAAATTATATTTTGAATTAAGAAAAACCTTTATCATCAATTTAAAATGGAGATTTTGTTTAGTCTCTAAAATTCTTTCATGAAATTTTACTTTAACCTTTAATAATTGCTGATTGTATTAATATGTGATGGTGGCCCAAGAGTAGAATTAGAGTATATTTTATGAAATTTGTTAGAATTTTATTTTAGTTAAGAAATAGAATTTGGTGACAAGTAAATACACATAAAAATTGTCTAGTATTTGTTAATAGTAGCCAGGATTACATTGCCCCTAGTGTAACTAAAATTTTTGTTACTTTGATTGTTGCCTATAATAAAATTTTTTATACTTTAATTTTAGCTTGTAAGAAGATAGGATTAGTGATTATTGAGTGTATTGAGAATTTCACAATAATATAAATCTATGGCATTATGTAATTAAAATAAAGTCATAGGGGTCATTTTGCAATTTGGACAAACCTCGAGGGAAGTAAATGTAATTAATCCAATTTGAGAAAAGGGTATTATTAGAATTTTAGGTCAAATATTTAGATGATGTCAGCATATTTACTTGCAAAATTAATGGAAAGGGGGCATTTGATAAACATTTGTAATTTTAGGGTGTATTTGATAAAAGTTTAGTAATTCAAATGGTTAGACTGTAATTTAGTCAAACCAAAGGGTTCGTTTGGTAATTTGGTCAAACCACAAAGGAGGTAGATGTAATTAGCCCTTACATTATAAATGGTTGGAGTGGGATGAACTACTCCTTATGATGAGGTGACTCAACATTTCAACTAAAAATCTGAAGGAAGCTGTAGTCCAACTCCAAATAAACTTATAGAAGCTAGTTCTATATATGTTGACGTCTACTTCTCAAGGTATGATATCATTAGCCACCTTAACATGCTAAATTAAGTAAGGGGCTAGCATAAGTTCTCCTAGGGCTTTGATAAAATTTAAAATATTTTATTGAAACTGAAATCAGATGAAAATTTTTGACCTATATAAACAATTGAGAAACTCTTGTTCGAGTATTCTTTTTTTTTCAAATAGAAACAAATCTAAGCTCAAGGTCAACTCATTGACTTCCAAAAATCAAACAAATTATTTGATAAGAAATCCCCATAAGTTCCAACATTGTTGTATTTATCAATAAAGTGCGCTATTTTATACGTATCTTTTGATTCCCTTTACGATCAAATTAAAACTTGGATAGTTGTTAAGCAACGGCTATCATAATATTGTCAATCCTTGCAATACACGATTTGGCATGGGTTAGATTTAATTTTGAGCCACCGTCATATATCACCTTGATCATGCCTTCAACGAACTCTTTCAATTGATCAACAAGAATTATTCAATCAACAACCACGTGCACATCCTTTATTTTCCTTGTTGCTTGGATGAAATCTTTGCCTCAGTATGTCCAAAAAATGCCTTGGAACCAATCCTTTGGGTGTACCCTATCTCCTTTACTAATAATTTAAGCAACTGCAGCATCTTGGTCTTTAATATGCTTCATTATTGCTTCTTCATCTTTGTCAATTTGCTATTTTCTATTTACTCTTTCAAGGTTAAAGCTTGTGTCTTATGGCAGGATCACGAAAAAGCTAGTAGATGCTGCAGAATCTTCAAAAAGAATAAATCTCGATTGCAAAAGTCCCGTAGGATGACATTGAACTGTCACCTAACAAGTCATCATCATGTAATAAAATTTTAGAGTTAGAGTCATGCTTGAGTTTTGGAAGAGACTTTTCAATTGAAGCACCAATAACTTTGAGTCCCAATATGAGAGAAGAAAATTTGGATGGCAGTCAAGCCAAGAATAGGAGTTGATGTTGATTGAGCTTCAATGTTACATTATGCAGGAACATTCATGATAGGGTGCATATTAATTGCTTAATTGGTGTGTATTTCCTTTTTATTCTTACCAAATATTGCTTAAATTGATGGATTCTACTTATATTGGTAAATTGTGCTAATTGTAAAGTATAAAAAAAAAAGAAAGGAGAAGAAGGGACAACTAAAAGAATTTTCAAAAGACATCTATGCTGGTTGGCATCGGCGCACCAAAGTTTCATGATTAAAGTTAGAGTCCAAAAAATTATGCATGTGTGGAGAGCTTCCAATGTTGAGTCACGACTGGAACAAATGTCCTCTTTTAATATTTTATTAATATTAGGAAGTTGTCTTTAATTTATCTCTTTATTTTAGGATATTCCTCAAAGAGAAGAATTTAGAAATTATTATATAGCTAAAATTTAGGGGAGCAACATGGAAGGAGTTGTTATTGTGATTGAACACTATTTTTGGTTATTTTGGAAAAAGCTCAAAAACACCTCTTCCCTAGAAAAAAAAAGGAAGACATTATTTTGCTAGAGATAGAAATTTTCATCATCTTTATGTAGTGCTTTCTTCCATGGAGACCAATTACTTTTTCTAGTCAAGAGTCAATTTGAATACTGGGTTCCTAACATCTGTGAGATCGAATTAATTCTTATTTGTTTCTTTTTATTCATTGGTATTCGTATGTTCTTTGATTTAGTCTTTTGATGATTATTTTGTTCTTTGAATGTCAAGGGCTCGATATTCGAATTAACACAATAATCTATTGTCATATTAACCGATTGAATCCGTAATTGTTTGATGTTAATTCTAGCGGTAACTAGCGTGATTAGTTTCATAGGAGAACATATGATCTAATTTAAATAAACCCTCATAGCATGTTTATTGATTAGGATTTGGGCATTTCTAGTTGTTAATGCAATTAAGAAATTAAATCCTATAGTCGTATCTGGGTTATTTCTTGGTGAGGAAAATAGACAACAGTTGTATCTTGGTTATCGATAAAGTAAGGAAAAGTTGGCTATCAAAGCTCGTTGATAGCTATAATCAATCTATTAATGAATAATTGAATTATTATTGCATCAAGGATCAATTTTGTGAACCATATATGAAAAATTGCACCTTTGGCTAGAGCTTTGCTTATTACTGATTTAATCCCTACTTACTTCTTTGAATTGTTTTTGCTATAATTAGTTGATTATTTCTTTTTGAATTTTGCGAAATAAATCCCCCCATAATTTTCACTTTGAAAGAAACAAATTTCTCCCCAATCCTTGTAGAGACGACCCTACTCATTGCTATATACAAAATATACATTTTTTAGAGTAGTATTTTTATTATTGCATAGATTCAACACCTATCAATTCGTCATACTCCTTAATAGTGGACTACCGACTTGGAGATCTGCACTAGCATGTGCAATGTTATCATTTGTTTTAGAATAATCAACCTTTGAATGAGCAACTATGGATTTACTATTTTTGGAGCCATGAATAAGTTGCAGTTGAATGTATGAAGAAAGTGGCTAGAGGTCAAAGATTATTTCACTGAGTATGTTGTATATTTGTACACAACAAATTTCAAGTCTACATAAGTAAAGAAAAAGAAAAATAGAAATAAATATAAAAAATATAAAATTAATGAAAAGAAAAGGCTACAATATCTGAAAAATTCACAATACGGTAAAGAGTTTTCGATTTTTCTCTTCAAATATTGACTTAGAGCTTCAAAATTTGATCTTGAATCAATTGTTGACTTGTTAGACGTTGATGTAGAAGACTTGAAGAGTATGATGAGAATCTTCAAATCTTGATATGATGAAGAATTGAAGAAAGCGCTAATGAATTCCAAACCTTGATATAAAGAAACTTTCAAAAATTTGGTTGAAAACTCAGAACTTCACAATTTTCAAGAATATATGTGTATGTATGTTTGAACTCTTATGAATGACTTGCCATTTATAATTGTTGGAATAGAGAAAATAGACTGCTTGTATTATATGCACATGCTTTACATCTCACCAAAGAATTCTTTTTATCCCTTAAAGATTTTGTAAGCATATTAAGGGCTATATCATTTCAATTTTTATATCCTTAGTTCATGTTTATCAATAAAGAGATGAATATTAAGGTGTATGATGTGCCCGAACTTGGCACTTCTTCAAATAAGCTGACCTGGATGCACACATAAGCCTGCAACACAGTAAGTATCAGAAACACGTGGGGGTAAATACCTCAAAATGCCTTCGATACTTAAGTTAGTACTCAAAAAAACTGAATAACTCGGGAGGCTAATAGAGAATTTAGTTAGCGTGCCTTCGAAATGATGCAGAGAGAGGTTTATATATTAGAAGAATGGAGAAAAAATCATACAAAAGCATGCCATAGTTTGATAGCCTATAGATCACAGGTCAACGAGGTTAGATAATATAGTCTGCTTAACAGATGTCAGAGTTGTCATATCAACATATTTAAAGTACCTTATCTGAGGAGCTTGGAAATTGTTTTATTAACCCTTGGTCGGAAACAGCTCGGTTCTTAAGAGGTCAAATTGTACCAAGGTGTCATTCTACTCGAGCTGACATAGAAGTCGGGTAGTATATGTATCTACAATCTATATCCTTCATTGATCAATTCTAACAGAAATATACATGACATAATTTAATTGGTGGAGTCATTTCAATATATTTAATTGACCAAACCATCTCATTTTGATGTATGGACCAACATAATCTCCTATTTGAATGATCAATTCTTCAAATATAAATGACACGTGACAATATCTAATTCACCCATAATATGTTATTTAAATTAATGAATAAACAAATGATAATTTTATTTACACCAAAATTCTTTTGTCACATATACCTTTCTAGTTATGACTTTTAAATGGTCCGACTTAATGAATTCTCCTGTCCTACTGTCCAAATTTTGGCTTTTTACACCATAGTACTATTTCTTATGTAATCTCCTTATTACATGGTTTCGTGTCAATGAGTTTTGACCTTCAATTGACAATGATCACATCTACATCAACCATACTATATATTCTCATCACAAAGTTCTATGCAGAGTTTAGAAATATCACAAGAAACTTCAAAAACTATTTCCATTGCCAAATGAGAAGTTATACAAGGAAGTCTAAAATATTTAGTTGGAAGAATTAAGCTGGTGTGGTAAGTATGGTAGCAACTACTTAGGTTCCACTTTTGCCGGAAGTGTGTATCCACCACTATAATCAAATGCATCACTCTCATTAATATCTTTCCTTGGCATCACATCATACGGGTGTTTAGCACCCTTTGCTGCTACAAAATCCGTGGCAGATGAGGATGTTGATGTTGAGTTTGTGTTGAGCCCATCATTCTGTAGAATGGTTTCAAGTGCCTTCACTACTTCACTCATTGTTGGACGATCTGCAGCTGATTCCTCAACACATTGTAAAGCCAAATCTATAAATCTGCCAAATCCTATTAGATTTGTTGAGTTTCGAAGGGCAGGATCCATTATATTCCTTAAGCCATAGCATTCTTCATCAGTCGTATCCATCGCTATTCTCACTTCACGAACAATGTACTTTCCTTTCTCAATGGGCTGCTTGGCTGTTACCAGTTCGAGCATAACCACACCAAAGCTATACACATCACTTTTCTCTGTCAATTGTTGGGTCATGTAGTATTCAGGATCCAGATAACCCTGGAACCAAGAAAAAAAAATTATTGTAAGGATGTTTAGCTTGCTAATCTTCTAATTAAAAGATATGAATAAAATAAAGGCCGTACTATTCAAACTGCACTAACTTCTCACGAAGTTCTGAGTAGAAAAAGAATAACCATCAAGCAACATAAGAAATAACATCACTCTTAACCGACATAGTTAAATATCATAAACTACAATGGCCAAGAATTTCAGATACAAGCCAAGTGTAAACCTGTTAGAACAAAAATTTACCAATTGTCATCTCATGCAGGTGAGAACAAGAAAGGACTTTTAATCATGCATCTAAACATTGACTTGGGAGTTATTCATGATCGCTACGGACTCATAAACACTCACCAGTGTGCCTTTAACTTGAGTAGATACATGCCCCTTGGAGCTGTCAGAAACCAGCTTGGACAAGCCAAAATCTGCTACCTTAGCTGTTAGATTTTCATCCAAGAGAATATTGGTGGATTTGACATCTCTGTGGATTGTAGGAGGATTGGCAAGCTCATGTAAATAAGTCAATCCTCTAGCTGAACCAAGAGCAACTCGAAGTCTCCTTTTCCAATCTAGGTAAATTCCACTTTTCCCTATAATAATTGTGTAAAAATTAATCATTTCAAAGTATAGGAACTGCTACTTAGGCATTTCTCAAATAAAAATGCCATTCCCCCATCATTTTTGTTCAAAAATTTATGTAAATAGGAGCTAAATCAGATCCTTTCTTCAAAGAAGCTCAAAAATTAATTTAGCATTATTGCGAGAGCTATCTGACTTGGTAATCTCCAAGAGTTAAGACCTCGTCCAAAATCGGTATCTAAATGGTCAATTTGAAAAGCATGGGAAGATTAAACACCTGGACATAATAAATACTTCTAAATCCCCGAGTGTACATTGATTTCAATGAAACAATCTCAGAATCCACCACTCCCTCCGTTCCTTGTGATAAAAGACTAGCTAGTATAAGTGAAACATGTATTTGGTAAATAAGATGTGATCAGTGCCATAAGATGTTAACAGAAGAAGCACTATAACAAAGTACTGAGACTCTGGCTTATGGTAAAGGTATGAAAATATTAAATCCTTCAGAATATCTGGTTTAAGTAAGGATCTTTATTCAGTTTTTCAGAAGGAAGATGTACAAACATTGAGCATGGCATGTAAGTTCACTGATTAGATTTTGGAAGAACCTAATGTTCTGTCATGTTTTGAAGAAAAAGAAACACACAAGCATTGAAATCAACAAATCAAATTCTTGTAATAATGCTTGCTGAACATAGTCTGGCTTATTGTCCTTGCCATTCATGGAATCTTTAGATGTTATGTTCCGCATTTTCTATTCTGGCCTCAAAGCAAAATTCAAATCAGTACTTTTTAGTGTCAGAATTATCATGTCATGAAAGCTAGCTTACCTGATAAACTCTCCTTTAGAGATCCATTAGACATAAACTCATATACCAACATCTGTTCTCCTTGTTCAAAACAAAATCCCACAAGGCCAACAAGGTTCTTGTGATGAACTCGTGAGAGCAACTCAATTTCAGTCTTAAATTCAAGCCCACCTTGCATGGAACCTTGCTGTGATCTTTTGATTGCGACAACTTGTCCACTTGGAAGCAGCCCTCTATAGACCTAAGAATCCGTGTGCAAATTGAGTTGAAAGTTGAAAGAATATCTTTGATGTAAAACAAAATTATTTGACTGCACACCTTGCCATAGCCTCCAGAACCAATCTCATTGTTTTCGGAAAAATTATTGGTGCATTTCTTCAATTCATCGTAAGAAAACCATCGAGCTCCTTTTAGTTGTGGTGCTCCCCCACTGTCGTTGCCACTTGGAGCCCAGGATGCTGGATAAAGAATGCAAGTTCATTTCAATTATAGCATATTGACAAACAATATAATGTTATTGAGCTTGCAGAGGAATTGGATAATACCAAATGGTTTACTTAATCCAATGGCTCTTTCAGCGCGTTTCTTTTGCCGGAGGGCATATATCGCTAGTCCAACTAGCAACAAGACCAGAAAGGCGCAGCCAACTCCTATCGCAATGATGATCCCTTTGCTTATAGAATTTCCACGCTCGGCTGCAACAACTTTGTCCTAAGTAATGTGTTTATTTCATAACGTTAAAAAAAAAAATGCAATCTACACAAAATTTTAGCCTTGTATACCAGGGAATGTGTAAGGAGCTGCTATAAAATAGTAGGGCCCAAACGGTGCAGGAGGCTTATAAGTCTGGTTACTTAAATCAAATCCAATCCTCTGGATCTCTGACCTATTAAAATACTCTCCTATGGACGGAAAAAGCCCCAGTTGCACCTGAAGATAGTCATCAACGTTGAAGAAAGGGTTCTGCAGAGAAACTGAACCGGGGGTAAGACCTAACTTCACCCACAGGCTCATTTCCAGCTGATGAAATAGATTCACATTGGACAAATCCCTGAAGGATGGTCCTCTGAAGTACATTGTTCCCTCGTATGGATAAGCACAATCACAGCTCTGCGGGCTGAGTTTTTGGTCAGCGGGACAGGATTTGCTTCCACAATTAGCCAGGCTTGTAGAATATGGTTTTTCAGATCGTTGCTGAAGCTGACAGTAACTGGTCTTTGCAAGAACTGCAGTGCATACTGGGTTTCCAATCAAACTGTTTTCACATAGACAAGCGTTATTGCCACTAGATAGAGATGGGGATGGACACTGTTATACGCATGATTAATAGTTGTTAAAGGTTGTCTCACATCAATGTATTCTGATATCCAGAACCAAGTGTGACTGATGGTATCTCATTGTTCTGCAAATCAACAAGTTGAAGTTGCTGGCTGATGCTTCTACCCATATCTAATGTATCATTAAATGCATTGTTTCTTAATTTCCTGTCAAAAGTTGACATGAAATGAGTCAACATTTTCATATTCTCCTTAGACAACATTTATGGCTTTTATACTGTTCTATGCTCGCTGATTGACACATACACTTCCTGAATCTGTGGCAAACTGAATAGTTTCTGGGGCACCATTCCCTCGAGTGACCCATTTTCAACAATCCTGTGCATTGTATAATTTTTAAGCATAAGAGATAAATTAATTGTCAGGCTTCTGAACAATAACTGAATTCTACTCACAAAGTGGTGAGTGATAGTAATGTCGTGAACCAGGCTGGAGCTTTTGATTGTATAAAAGCATTATTGCTCAAGTCCCTGTGAAGAAAAACATAAGCATATGGCTCACGTGCCAAAAAAATAACAGAAACATAAATTTGGAGCACGGAAATTCTTGAACTATTACTTACACATAGTTGAGAGAACTCATTCCAGTGAAGTTTGGAAATGGACCTGATAACTGATTGTGTGCCAAATTCCTAGATGAAAAAAAGGGCATGAAGAATGGCATTTCAGTTTAATATCCAATGTTAAAAGTTGAACTTCAAATGTACTTCTTTGAATTTTAAGAAAAACTCACAATTCCACAACATTTGTCAGGTTGTTGAAATTTGATGGGACACTGCCATTCAGGGCATTTCGATCCAGCCTCCTGTACCCATAAGAGCGCTTGCGCCAGAAAATTATAAAAAGAGACAAATAATATATAGAAAACTCAGAGCATCCAAAAGGAAGATGAAATGAAACATTTTGAGATTACTCACAGAACCTCAAGTGTCTGAACATATCCTAACGTTGATGGAATTTCTCCACTCAATCGGTTTCCATCAAACAGTCTGTCATAGACAATGACATACAATCAGAAGAAGTAGCAGAATGATCAAGAAGACATGAATGTGGATTGTCTGGTAACTTACACATGTATAAGAACCATGTCTGAGCTGAAAAGTGCCTCTGGAATTTGACCTGAAAGCTTGTTTTTGTTGAAATGGCTATAGAACAATAAACATCAGATTTTGATTGACAAAGAAAAATCGTGAGGAATAATTGCTTACAATATGGATTGGTACTTACAAGTGTTTTGCCTTTTTTAGGAGGTCCAATCCCGGAGTTTCAATCTCAGATATTGAAACAGGTATTGATCCAGTCAACTGATTGTCCGCAAGATCAAGCCAATACAAGTGAGAGAGGTTACCCAGAGAAGGCGGTATCCCACCGCTGAAGTTATTTGAGTTAAGCGCTCTGTTATGGAAGCAGAAGCAGAAAATTTATTGAGGTAGATAAATCCTCCTAAAGTTCAATGTATTTAAGAAATCAATATAACTATATTTGCAGTTACTTACAGAAAGGACAACTGTGCAAGATTCCCAAGTTCACTTGGTAGATTGCCGCTGAAGCTACATCCAGCCAGTATCCTGAAAAAGATACAAGGAAATTTGATTCAGCCAAGATAAACCCTTCATATGTATGTTCCTGGAAGCTTCCAAGGTTCAAAAATATAATCTCTACAAAATATAAAAGGCTTTTATCAGATCATTACAATATGCTCAGATTTTGCAAGTCTCCTATCCTTGGAGAGAGCGAACCTCTGAGGCCTCGGTTGAATGATAGATCCCTACAACAATATTTTGATTGTGAATTGAACCAATATGAAACTAAAATCTTTGCCAGTTACGAGTTTGATCAGCTGAAGGATGAAGAAAGACTAACAGGGATTTCAATTCGGTGAGTCCTCCAATGTCACCGCTGAGTTTACCTGATATTCCCATTGTTGATAATCCTCTGAAATAGGCAGTATCAACTTGTAAGTTTCAGGCATAAATTTTACAAATGTCAAGAGGCATAATAAGAAAAAGGATCAGGAATTCATGCTAAGGTGAGAGAGTAGTAGATGAGCTACTTACAGAGCAGTAACCCTTGAGTTGTTACAGGAGACTCCTTCCCAAGGAGCTCCACAAGGATCATCTGACTTGCCCCAACTTGGGGGTGTGTTTTGCCACTGATCTTTCAAAGATCGAAGAACCGCAACTGCAAGACTCAAAATCAAATGTAATTAGTAAATGCACAGTAAAGTTTTCAAGTATGGATACTACATATATTACAGGATACAAGAAAATTATATAACTCGATGGGTCAAAGCCCTTCTGTCATTTCTCAAATTAGGAAAGCAATAAAGAGACAGATCTTTGTGAAATTTGTGAAACACAGGAGTATTGCATTAACGAGAATGAAATTAGTATTTACAAGCATGGAGTCTACATAATCGACAAAAGAACATCAAGTCTTTCTATAAAATTAGAGTACTATAGTAACATGAGCAATTTGTCTGCCAGAGAGAGATCTGCTTAGTGCCAGATGGATTTAATTGCTCAAGTGGCTAAAAGCTCTGCAACCACTGAGGCCATTGGATGAAGTGTGACGAACAAACTATGAAGCAGTAATTAACTTTAGCTTCTTTGCACTAACACAACAACAACTAACACTGTCAACAAATATGGGGCTTTTAAGTACACATCAAAGCAAGACAGCTAGAAAGACAAGTTTCTTAAGTTATTTTAGAGGAAAAATTTTAAAATAGTTCATACATGTTATGACCCATCCCATTTGCTTCTTCATCATTTCACTAGCTTAATTCTCAAATGAATGATTGAATGCCAGAATTTATTCATTAATGCCCACCCGATTAGCCTAAGGACTATTTCTGTCTTCACACAGTGGTATTAGTATGAGAAGAAACATTTAGATATTTCTATCAGTTTGAGCAATGTTTGAAATATTTAAACACTAAAATTAGTAAAAAGTGATGTCATCTAAAATTTTTCCTAAATTATAGTTTTTCTTCAGAGCTAATTTTTATCTCCAGGATGTCCTCAAGATTACGAGGCCAAACACCATCATAAATAAACGGGACAAAGTTTAAAGAAAGAAAACTCTGTGCCGCTGTAATGATTAGCATGGCTTTTATATCCCTACACTCAACCAACTTCCTTGCTCCTATCAAAGAATGGAAATGATACAATTTGTTCAATTAACTCGAGTCTATACTCAGAGGCCATATAGCCCCCTAGAATTGAACCATTTATTCACAATCTTAAATGCATTTTCCCGTTCAAAATTTTATATCAAGTTCATTAAAAAAAAAAATCCTCTTTTAATTACAAGCTAGTAGTATTTTTCCTTTCCATTTTAAGTTGATTTTGAAATTTATATTACTGGTAAAATACCAAAGCTGCAAGAGAAATTTCCATAGTCAGAAAACACAAATGGGACCAAAGTCATTTTGGATCTTCAAAGTATTGCGCTAATATGCGGATTCGTATATAGAATCAACCCTATCAAATGTACACATCTACAACCAGCATTGGCAGCCTGCATCCACTCTTTTCTCCTCGACGGATACAGTGACTAGGTATGGTGATGCTAATACTGTTTTACGGGTGCACAAGTGAATACGGATTTGAGGCTGAAACGGCTTTCAATCAATCATTTAGAATCATGTACACAAACAATCAATGTGCATGTACAAAAATTTATCTAAACCACAAGAACTTGACATTTTGATGGACAGTCTAGCTAGCTCATGGAAACGTTCAGAAGGAACAACTGTTGCTGCCCCTTATTTAGTAAACAATATATCAATGTGCGTGTTAGTGTGTGTTTTTGGTGTCTTTGGACAAACATATGTAAAAGCAAGTGTCAAGTACATTACCATCACGAGCGTCCGTATCACAGAAGATCCCATGCAATCCCGAAGAAATGACCAGACAAAAGAGAAGCAGCCAAAGGGCTGCCATTGCAGCACTCACTTTTTCCTTCAACGCAAGAAGAAAATCGTTCATTTCACCCTCTTATTCAGTCCTGCTTAGCTGGTCCTTCATGCCCAACTGCCTTGGCAAAATGCAGCTGGTTGTAGAAGTTATAAGTTTTCTTCAAACCAGGATTTCTCTCTCTTGAGTAGTACTACTATTGTTTGGATTGGTTCCTGGCAGCTGTGCTGATGAGATCATTGCTGCCTGCCGGCCGGCCCATGAGTGACTAGCCACACTTTTCTTCAGGTGGAGTGAACGCATCAATCATGAAAAAGTCTCCAAAACAATAATTCCATTTCAATTACAATTTTTTAGAAGTTGTGTTGTTTTTTTCCTTTTTAAAATTTATACGAGCAATATTTTGTTTATTCTGACGTGTCTGTTCTTAATAATTTTTTTACATTTATTTTTAATTTTTTATTTTAAAAAATTTGTTTTGAAATATATTCAACAGTTATTTTATTCTTTATAATGTTTAAGATAAGATTGGAAACACGGAAATTTACTTTTGGATTCTGATTTTTTAACTTTTCTAAAATTAACTCTTATAAAAATCAAAATCAATTGACACAAACCAACATGAGATAGAAAGATGATTGTTAAAATAAAAAGATAATCAGATAACGTGTTTAAGATTTATTTAAAAAAAATCTAATAAAGTGACTACGTTTGAATTAATGTTTATTGTCCTGCAAATCCCATCTTACTTTTAATGATTAAACCTTATCTTAGAAGCCAATCCAGGTCGTATTAAATCTATATCCCCCACACTTCCGCACTACTGCCACAGACACCATCAACAACTGCTCCAAAATTTTCTTCGTCATCATCATCTATCATTTAACTCACTGTCTATGTTCTTGCTTTGAGGGTTAACAACCTTCATTTAGAAGCAACAAATTATTGGAGTTTAAAGGAAAAAAAAAAATTACCATCAATTAGCCACTGTTATCTTCGCCTAGGCAACATTTTCAACGACAAAGACAAATATTTATGTACACTACGAATTCTATACATGAGCTAATAATTAATCAGCTTGCCGCAGGAGTTCTCTGCAGCCATCTTCCATAATGCATTGTTTCCATATCCCATGGTCGAAGTATATTAAGAGCATGTTCTCAATAATTTTTTTCTACATGATTTTGGATTATGATTTTTGAAAAATCTATGTTCTCGACTGTTCTTTTAATTATGTTTATAAATTTTTTTTAAGTTAAAATCAAGAACAACTAGTTTTCAACTTTTTTAAAATCAGTTTTTATAAAAATAAAAAACTATTGAGAACAAAGTTTAAGTATGTCGAGACTGGAATTGAATACTGACATTCTACCCTTTTTTAGTAGATTCAAAAAAATGCATTAGATTTTTAATTTGTGGAAAGAACACAAATTTCCATTCACTTAAATCTTGACAAGTAGATTTGGATACAAAAATAGGGAATTTATCCCTCACAAAATTGCACATGCATTGCTAGTTTGTATCATATTCAAAACATGAATTGATTAAAATGCGAGTTGTCATATATTGGATTTTTTTTTTTTTTGGGGTTCTCCGATGTTTACGCAAGACTAGTTAAAATTTTAGCAAACAAAAAGAAAAGAAGCGAAAGTGAGAATCTTGCACTGCATGAAACAATTCTGCGCACTAATAGGCATTGGGATAGCTAACAATGAAATGGTCACAGGCAATAGTTTATATTGACATAAGAAAACATCGCAAACAGCACCCCCCCCCCCCCCCCCCGACAGGGGCCCCCCAAAAAAAAAAGAAAAAAAAAACCATCCCACGCCAAACCAAAAAAAAAATTATTGGATGACAAACATAAACCAAGGATGGCAAGTACATGGCTTCTTTCATTTTGCTTTTGTTTAATTATATTTTTGGAAGTAAATAGATGGTTTAATCAGAAAAAAGTGGGAGGAAAAAAAAATTAAAGACTAGTCCTCATGTTCGAATTGTTATCCACTTTCATTTATGTGTTCGGGGAAAAAAAAAATTAAACATGACATTTATAACGAAAGTTATACGAATGTTCTGCCAATTAAACAATTTAAGTTATTAATAAGTTACTTAATTTTAAAAATGCAATATTAAAGTATCCCTTGGTTCTAAAATTTAATTTAGAATAAAAAATCCTAGGAATTTTTATTTTATCTAAGTTAATGGCTAAAATGTAACAAGTACTCAAATTGCATTTCTGGGAATTCAGTAAATATCCTGCTGGCAAAAGAAATATGTAACAATACCATCAACGATTAAATGGCTATGTGGAATTTTTATCCAAAATCAAAAAGCAAAAATAGATGTCCTTATGTTTTCAGAACTATTTCTCGCACACATGTTTGTCCAATATACTTAATGGTTTTTATTCTGGGTGTAAATAATGAAGGAATTTCCTCAAGATGATATTGGAACATTTGAGGTGTAGCGGGCACAAAATATCCGCCACTCTCAACTAGGGGAATGTTTTATTTGGATTCAGAGTTAGGGAGTTTGACCACATGAGATCTTCTCTGTCACTTTTTTCAGTGCCAATTAAGTATCATTTGTAAAGAATTGTTACCTTACATTCACATTCTAATAATTATTTAACTTATCTAGGTGTGAGCGCGATGTAGCAATTTCTTGTAAATGGCACTCAACTAACATTGAAAAGAGTAGCACTGAAGATCCTAACTAGTTATTTGACAACTAAAATTGTAGAACAATTTTACATGTGCACTTATAATAGTAAAGAATTTTTTGTACAATGTATGTAATAGTACTAATATTGTACAACTTTAACCACTGTAATATACATTCTCTCAAAAAACTATTGTATGTATTCAAGTATCCCATCATTCACTAAGGTGGCCCTTGACAGGTTCTAGTGGAAGTTGGTGATTTTGAGAGGCCACCACCGGCAAGCTTCAATCTTAAGATTTTGTGTAAAAGGTTTGAAGAAGATAAAAAAGAAAGACTTTGTATTGTTCGAAGGAAGAAAAGTAGTTGCTCACTTAAAAACATTTTGTGTTTTTCAAGCCAACATTCAAGCTCATAATTATCTTCAATTGGCATCAAGAAGTAAAAACTAGTCTCAATTTGTCAAATTTGTCATATTTCAATAGTATTGTTTGGAAATTTTTATTACAAGATAACCTTATATCACACATGCGGCTAACAAGTTTAATGGATCTATAGAATTTTCCTCTTTTCTTAAAAAAAAAATAGTCACATAACTTAATTTAATTCAATTAGAATATGAGATGGTAAATAATTAAATCTAATTGTACATTTAGATGGCAAACTAGGAATTAGAAGGAAATACAGATGGAAAAGTGAGTTTTGACTCTTTCTAAAGCTAAAAATCGGCGTCCAAAAAAAAAAAAAAATGCAGCACTTCTTTTATAGTTGAATGGTATAAACCAATAGAACAGTAAATCACTTAATCCAGAATGTAACAAATAATGTTACTGTATGAGATAAGCTAATGGCAATTGGCACCCAGCAGCCAAGTTGAGGGGTGCTGAAAATGTCTCTTCTGATATTTTACAGCATTACGAGCACTTTTATACCATAATGAATATACTAATTTGCATTTGATAAACATTTAACAAAGGTATTTGTTTACGTTTGTCGTTAAATAGGTAACTGCATACGCAGATTAAGCAGACACCAGAATTTTTTTAGTCAATCTTGAGTGAACAACAGAGAAAAGTTTCCAAAAAATAGGCACTTTTCAATTCCTAAACTGATTTCCTGTTTGTCTCTTTAGCTGATACAAAAATAATGTTCATTTATTTAAATATTTAATCTTCCATAAACTGATAGTGTAGGATTTTATTTTTTCCGCTGAGTAAATCTAAACAATTTCAAATATCATTAGAAGTAATGTGTATGAATTCAAATGCACTCATGTAAATAATTTTCTACATTGTCAGTATATAAAAGATCAATCCTTCTTCCACATGGAAATTTTACACGGAATTGACGCAACATATTTTCCACTTTCTTCTCATAATAGCACATACATATGTTCAAGCTCTTCCTTACGACTCCTGTCAGGTACTAAGTCGTCTAAAATGGGCTACAGATTCAATTCAAGAGTAACTAAAAGAAGCATGTTTAACACTTCTCACTGAAATGTTTAGAAAATTTCGAGTTGAATAAGGAAATGCAGTAAAATGTACTGTTATTTCTTTCATTTTTCAATGCAAATGACTGTTATTTCAAAGCCAATGCAGTCCATTTTCTCAAGTTTATTGGTTTTCATTTATTTCTCCGCTGCATAATCTTTTCAGAAATCTCCAAACAACCAAATTCTAGCAAACTACATTATACAGGAAAGATATGCAGGAATTCGCAGAAACAAGAAAAAGAATACAGTCGTTATTAACTTCGTTGAGTTTACACTATTACAGGATATCAGTCATTTCAAAGTGATATATGAAAGATATATGTATTATTTGCAACGAACCATTCTGCATTCTAAATGTTGAGGCACAGACCCTGTGTATGGAGAACATGAGACTACCAATCAATTTCTGAGAGATTTTAAAATGACTTTGAACAATACAAACTGTAAGTTTGTTCATCTTCAGAACAACCAATGTTTCCTCCTTGGTCTATGCTGTACTGGAGCATCTATGCAATGAAAAACAATTGTTCGTTCATTGATAATAAAAAATCTTTAGTAAACTTGACAATAAGAAGTGCTAAAGTCATACTAACCTCGGATTTCATACAGTGAATTGTAATGCACCTCAGACCAAAAGCTTAACCAGAGCTCTGCACAATTCATAGAAAAGAGAGCAAAAATAAAAGGTGAACACTGTAGCATTTTCTTTTTTGGATTACTTCATTCAGTCATTTGAAGACATAAACCTAACATCTTCAAAAGCTGCAGCTTATTCCTAGAACATCAATAGCACCGACATGAAATCATCAGTACCTCTTATATAACGATACATTATTTTCATCCCTAGTAACTTCCGGATTGCTTAATTTCAAAAATACCATATTGGTCCCCAGGTATATATTTGATCTTTTTTTCAACAGCTGAAACACATCCAACTAACATGCATATTTAATTTGGGGCAAGAAGGTAGCTTAGTTAGAGAGTGATTTTTCTATCAAAAAATGAAACTTGAACTTGATGAAATTGTTGAGCAGTTGAATAATCAAGGTAGAATGGTGACTGATTGAGAAGAGCTCCTAAATTGTTTGTATCCCTGATCTGTCGACTACAATTTGTTGTTTCTGCTTAGAAGAACAACTCTCGTGCTGGACATGAGTTCACTTTAATAGTGACAAGGTTCAAATTTCTCACTTTTGCCCCTTATTAGATATACATATGGCCTTAGCTTGGTTGGATCTGCTATGGTATAGTGAAAGTTCTAGAACAGCGATTACTTCTATAGCCTGATTAATTATATGAAATACTTTGCAAAGTTTAGGGTCTATTTTACGAATTTTCCATTCTCTTCTATTTCTATTTCCTCAGCCTCTTCATTATTGTTTCTTCATCTCAATTTTCAGATTATTTTTGCAGGGGACAAAGGACAACCTGTGGTGGACTTGAATTCATTGATTCTGCAAATCCAATATAGATATACTAGATATAATTCTCGCTGCACTTGTTCCAAGCCCCAGCTTCTTCCTTCTCCCCTTCCCCTTCTAGAAAATACTCTTTGGATTCCATAACTTAAAGAATGAAATGCAGCAGTGGGAGTTAAATAAATTTATTTTGATGAAAAAGTGCATGGCATGAGAAGCTTCTGCCCCAAAGAGGGAATAGGTGTTTGCACTCATTTAACAAAATTTTGAGACTGATTCACTTCTTATTGACAGCATTTATGAAATAAACAAGTAAAGCAACTGTAATACCTCGCTTAGGTGCTTGACATTGTGGAATAATTTCAATAAAGCAAGTATCTCTAAATGACGTCAAAAGACATATCTTTGCTGCAAACTGCATGAATGTAAAAATTATAAATCACTCATGTCAATGAACAATAAGAGATGCTTGGGTAACAGCATTTCAAGTCAAATTTACAAATGATCGAAATAGGTAAACTACCATAGAGAATAGCAAGGATAGATGATCAATTCAGAAAGAGATTCTTGCTTCCAGTACCCCAAACAAATATAAGGTGTCAATCAATCAAAGGCAGATAAGACTTTTTGGGGGAAGAAAACACATATATAGCATCCATGACATATTATCCCAGTGGTTGATGATCAGTTACTAAAAGGAAGCATGTAGCCTTTTTCAATTCCAAACAGGGTGCTATTATGCCGCTCTATGTCTTCCTCTCTATATGTCTGTGTGGAAAGAAAGAGAGAATTTTTGTTGATTTACTTGGTCTAATGTCATGCTATACAATCTTTCTTGTCCATGATAAATTCAATTAACTAGAAATAAGATGCTATCATATGCATTTCTGACTTGCAACATGATGGAATAATTTGTTATTTGAATTTGACCAGCTACAGTAAAAATTTTAAATTTAAACAGATAAACACAACCCTAACGTGTTATGAGCCATTTGAAAGCAAGTAGATTCATTCCTAGAAAAAATGCCTGATGCTTAGAAAACAATTTCAGAAACTCTTGAGACTTGGCAAGATGTCCTAACGTCTATCATTTGGATATGAAAAACCAAAACTTACATCAGTACTTTAGGTTGTTAACCTGGAATATTGCTCTAAAGTGTATGCTGAGAAAAAGGATGCCATGTCTACAAGAGTTGCTTCTTCTAACAGCATGAAGCTCAAGTAATTACTAAATCCACTACACCAGAAATAACAGCCATCGAAAGGCCAGTTTGAATGACCACATATCAATTCAGTTCCAGGTTAAAATGAAAAGGATAACTAGCCAATTAAAAACCAGCTAATTATAGATCATCCACATGGATGCTCAAATTTTTCAATGTATTAGCAATAAACAACCTTCTGAAATTTGCCTTCTACAAGATCTCCTATAACATGCAGGGGTAATCATTTTAATTTTCTTCAGGAGGCACCAGCAATTTTATCTCGGAATACTTAATTGGAACATGAACATAATTTTTCAAAAGTACAAAAACGTAAGTCTGGTCAACCATTTGATAATTGACAGAATTATTTCTCTTAGTGAAGTTCTTATCAAACTCAGCCAAGATTTATGGCAGAAATCGCTCAACTCTCTGTCCATTCTTTTCTCCTTTCCAAATTCATTCAGTGGAAAGTCTTTAAAGAAGTCCTGAAGTATTTTTGGCTTGAAATACGAATGATCTGTCCTGGTGCCTCCATTTTCACCACCAGTTTGATTCTTCTCTTTTGACAACTGGAAATTCCACCAACTAATACTCTTTAAAAAAAAAGGTTTCTTTCTTGACTCAGTTAATGTTATCTTAGCTTTTGAAGATGAGCATATTACTACATTTCTTGCTTTCACCATAATTTTGAATTAATCTAAAACTACAAGATGACCCATGCTTTCTGACAGATCTGAGTTTCAGAAAATGCCTCATAAGCTATGTCCATTTTGTAAACCTAATGCCACATAATGGTTCTTAAGAGAGACTTATTGAAGGTGACACTAAGGGTAATGTAAATAAATGCTATAAAGTAAAAAAGTGTAACTGAGCAAAAGGTCGTAATAAAAGAAATTATCACAAGTTTAATAAAAACTCTATGTCGAGCCCAATTAAAAGATGCAATTCAATAAAACATAGATATTTCAAAGAACAAGCATAACATATTAAACATAAAAGGATGATTCTGAATAAACTCAATTAACAAATGAAGAATATAATCAAAAGTTGGGGAGCGGAAAGATGGTGTAAAACTACTAACCATGGTCATATATTAAAAGAAAATGCACACTACTTTGGAGTTTGTCCATAAATTTTACTTGATTTCTTGACGTGATAATTGGATTACTTCTTATCAAAGTCCACAAATATTATTAGTTATGGTTCTACTAAAAATGAAATGCAAAATAGGAAAAAAAACAAGGCTGTTTGACAAAATACTAGATAAGGTGCCCGACTCACCTTATCAGCAGCTGCTTGTAGCGTAACATGGTCCCCCCACTCACCTGATCTGTAAATCCAGCAAATGAGGCCCAGAATTACACAATTCTCTGAAGCATAAAAAATGCATCTTTAAAAGATTATAGAATTGCAGGCATAATTATTTTCAAGGAAGTAACCTACTTCTCCATTTTCTTGTAATAACGCTTGTATTTCATTGGAACGTAACTTTCATATAAATGCGGGTAATCTTTGAGCTGAAACAGATATATTTGATAACAGAAAGAAGTTAGAAACAGAAAATTACAGACATTACAGGTATAGTTGATAGCTCTGGATGATGTGCAAAAAGATCTGCTGTGCAATCATGTCAAGGTCATTGAATAAATCAAGTTGTAATGAACAAAAGTTGAAATTAGAGTGAATTATTAGGACATACACATTTGATGAAGGCTGCAAGAAGGTAATGCTAGCAGTACTTTCCATGAGCACAGATAAAAGACTGCAAATGTAGTAGTAATACTAGAGAGAGTAGACTATGAAGGATTGTAGTAGCAACTGCGAAATGTTTGAGGTCGTAACCAAATTGTAGAAATATTCTGAAAGGGAAACGACAGAAGAACAAGTTTGAAATGTAGTGGATTTAGTAGAGGTGGTTAAAGAATGATACATGAAAAATTAGTAGCAGCAATAATAGAGATTATTGCCTTTTTTAGAACTTAGAAAGCTAGAGTACAACTGTATTACAATCAAGAAAACTGCACTTAGCTTTAGGGGGGAAACTTCATTATCAAAGACGAGGGTCTCAGTTTGGACGAGAAAATACTTTTACCACCGAAAAGGTCTGTTCTTTACAACTTTGGTGTCCGTTTTTCAAAATCCCAGCATCAGCTTAGTCTGCCTTTAACACAAATAAAGGCTGACCAAGCAGAGTAAAATGTTTGAGATTACCAAATATGCTGATGCTTGTGACATGACTTGATTACAGTTTGACAATGTTCTCTTGAAGGATTGAACATAAAACAGATTTTCTTTAAACAACATGGCAACAGATTTTCTTTCTCAAATTGAGGAACATGAATACCTTTCAACTTGTTTAAAAAATTTGGTCTTGTACCCTCATAGTTAACATTTTGAAAAAGTCAAGGAAATAAAAGCAATAAGCATCATCAATAAACTTATAAGCGAGGAAAATAAGTTCTCATGATAATTGATTTGACAAACAAAATTTCTCAATGTTGTATGGACAATAAGCCATTATGCAAAACCTGGTCATGCCATATCACTTTAGTGAAATTATTTTTACTCCATAGTACTGCTTCCCAAAGACAAAAAGAAAGATTGCAAACCAGGAGAAAAAGGCTTACAAGTTTTACTGATGGAGTCATTATTAATTCTAGTTGGTTTTTTTAAATATAACACCTAACTCAAGTTTCAGTATCTTAGAAGCTTCACTAGCACAAACCTGTTTCACAACCTCCTTTCGGACATGCCTGTGATACTCAGGTGACCTATAAATCTGGTCCGAAAGTGCTCGGAACTAAAGAAAAGGGAAAACAGATCAACTGATGAATGAAATGAGCACTCCATATTCCATAATTATTAAGAAAGTAGCAAACCTGACAATTGCCATCCCCTGACACCTTAACTTCGAATAAGCCATAAACATTTAGCCTGAAAGAGCATCAAATGAGAAAAAAACTCATCGGCTTAACCCAAATGAAGTGCTAGCTTCCCAGTTTAACTTGTAAGTTGTGGCATGTCAAATTACAAAATCACTATTTTCAATCATAACAACAGACTTGCTAAAAATCACTATCTCACTCTCCCCCGCTCTCTTTTCTCAGCCTTGGTCGTTAGAAATCACCATGGGTGAGAAAATTATGGCACCTTGATGCTTGTAAGTTATAACCATACAGAAAATTGACATGCAATGCCTGGAAAGCTTGAGGATATAGCCAAATTCCATTTTCAACTTCAAGAGAGAGTCATGCACTACATTTTGAACAACCTATTTCTATTGTAGACATATCATTGGCAACTCTTTTGTTCTGATTTACTCATTAGAGCCGACATGGCAGCCAATAATAAGATCAGGCAAACCTTTCCTCATTCAGGCAAAATGCTACCGCTTGGTATAATACATTGTATAAACCTTTCCTTGTGGTATAATACAGAGTATAATACATTTTCAGATGTCATGCGAACACAGTGCTGAGAAAAAGGATACTTTATCAAATGAAAGGGAAAATAGAATTATATAAGTTATTTCCCTATATGTTCAGCCCTAACTAAAATGAAAAAGAAGAGGCTGATGTAAATTAAAAAAAAAAATTGAACTGTTGATCAATTTCTTATGTCAAAAGATGTTGCTTTCTTTCTTTTCACTATCTTGCAAGGTATATTGAAATATAAAAACATTGCAATGTGGAATCATATGCTCCTAGTGCCAACAGTATGAAAGATGAGAGGAAACAAATGATCAAAGACAATTAAAACTTAATATATCTCTTTGGTTTAAAATTTTCACCTATTTCTAGCATTATCCCTAATTACCCACTGGAAGGAAGGAAGGGAGGGAGAGAGAGGAATCTGTACTCTAACCTCTGAAGCAACCGCTCGTGATCCAAGCCAGTATCACTTGAGGCTGGAATGTAAGAATTTATTCGTGGAACATGCTAAAAATCCCGACATAAAATTGGAAATGAAATTAGGTTAAGAAAATTGTCACTTTTGATAGACAAACAAACAATACCAAATTTCCAAATGACTTTTTCTCCCTTTATTTTCAAATGTTTTCCAAAAGGATTGCCTTCAATTAACATTCCAAAAGAATTTAGATCACTCCTGACTAATCATGATGTCAAAGTAAATTTATGGCACATAATTTTCTTCCAGAACTATCTAGACAGACAAAAACAACAATGCTCAAGAAAAATCAATATCTATCAGAGCAAACAGCCACTTTCTGAAAGTAGGACAGAGTATCAAGCATCTTACAGGAATAGGTGCTAGGTGGGAAACCCTTTGACCAACTGTCCCATCTAACCTAGCATATTCTTCCGACAGCACCATTGAAATCATCTTATCATCCACAATGTCCTGTTGACTGCTAACCGAGCTCGAGCTAGAACATTCACCAAAGCTTGCATCCCCGTTTCTCATGACTAAATCGCAAAAGAATTACAGCTTCCTCAAGCGATCAACCAAAAAAAAGTTCAGCTCCCTCAAAACAATCAACAGACAACTTTTGATAGTTGCTACAACCTGCAAGCAAAAGAAACTGAATTCATCCACCCACTGAATAGGTAAATTGCTCAAACTCAAGATTCATGACACAGTTATAAGTTTCTCAACCTATAATGTACTGTTAGAGAAAAAACAAATAGAATATCCACAGTGTGCTAATGGTGGCAGCGAATAGGTAGTTAATACTAAACAGCACTACTAATTAAGAGAATATAATTGAGACTCACAATTCTCAGGTAAGAGAGTTTAGGGTGGAAAAAAAAAAACCCTTACAAAATTGAGAATTAAAGCCATAATTTATTAAAATCAAAGGTCCACAAAATAGTCAACTATAAAATCATATCTGATGATGAAAGCTATTAAAGTAGGTAAATGATGTTCAACTATACAGACAGATCAAGAATTCAAGAGATTAGAAAAATGTTTCTTCCACCGTTTGTTTTATCTTTACCTACCAAAACCAACCTGAGTTGAAACATGAAAAGTTCAAAGCGATGCATCTTTAGACAATCATAAAAATGCGTGCATTGGGACATTTCTGATTAGGCAAGACAGAAGGATTCAAAAAACAAAAAGGGTTCGATTTATTCCTTGTTTTCAATGGAACCTGGAATTCAAAGACCATAAAATTGTACGGAAAGCAATCTAAATTTAGCAGAAGGGATCAATTAGTGTTCCCTTGAGATATGGAGATTGTTGCTGATAATTTCAGGAGCTTTTTGGTGGGAACTGAAGGATTGGAGAAAGTTTATTTGAGGTGGGCAACTGACGCGGCAAATCTTGAATGTGAGCCAATCGAAATTAGGAAGCTTGAAGACAAGAACAAAGGTGACATGGTACCAATCCTGTCTGGGGCCATATTTTGTCGAATATTGTACTAGTTGTCAACTTGATTGTCAACGTGGACACTTTATATTTTCGTAATTTTATTTCCTAAAGGAGTTATAAGTTTTTTGTTTTTTTGGTTTGGAAGAGTTATATAAGTTATTGCAATTTATTATCAATATTATAACAAAACTTGATACTCACTTAATACAACTATTATTATTAACATGACAAAACTTACCATTTATATTCATGACGTACATCACCACAACATTTTTTAATTATAAATTAGAGTTGATTTATGTACATTAAAACGTTAATTTACAGTTAATATTATTGTCAGAATATTAATTTTCATGTCAGAGCAAATTCTCTCCAGGTGATTGAATTGCCCTCCATAGTCAACTTTACTCATGTAGATTAATTATAAATGTGTCCCACCAATTTCCTTTTCTATTCAACCCTTCTCCCTCTCCAATCCTCTCTCTCCCCAATCTTCATTCTTTATCTCTAATGTTATTCACCCTCGCCCCTCTCCTCTAACCTCTATATGCTTTTCTTCCCATCCCCTCCTCTCTCCATCCTCTAAAATAGTGTATGCAAAAAAAAAAAAAAAAAAACAAAAGAGAAAATTGTTCAAAAATATAAGTTACAAATTAAAACCCGATGAATGAGATGTAAAAAAAAACAAAAAAGAACAATTTTTTTTAGAGAAAAAACTCCATTTGCTACTATTCTAATCATGGTATGCACTGTTACAAAAATCCATCATGGATCACAATACCCATCATAGGCAAATAGGACAAAAAGTACAATACTCCATCACAGAGCCTACAAACTAATGAGAAACTCTGCCGAACAAAGAAGTTCTTGACCGAATAGAACGGGAAACTTAATTTTTTTAATCCAAAAGCATTAGACAAATATGACATTTTAAACCCACAAGAAGCCCAAACAAAATTTATTTTTACTCAACCATACAATTACCATTATTTCATCGAACGTTAATTACAAGAAAGAAACTTTAACCTAAATGCATAAGTTGCTAAAATCACAAAGAACTGTTAATTTCAGGTATAAATTCTTGTATAAAAACATTAGAAATTGAACAATAATCAATTTTACTGTTAAAATCAAATTTTAAATTTAATGGCAAAAATAAAGTTATGCTTGAAAGAAAAAATTTAGAAAGGGTAATAGAGAAACGCAAGAATATATATGGGGGAGAAAAAGGACAAGAAGAAATAGCCAAACAGGCTAGTCGATTACTCTTCTTGGGCAAAAGAAACGGAGTGGAAGATGAGAGAAAAAAAGAAAGGAAAAAAAAAAAAAAAGAAGCAGAAGTATAGAGACTAGGAAAAGTGAGGGGAGCAAACCAAATATGAGACACATAAAAGAATGGTGGGGCCCACAATCACATGAATTGGGATAATTAAGATTGACTGGAGGTTCAATTATGTCATTTAGTCATATTTGGTGATCTGGCAATAATACTAACCTTAGTTTACTCTAGATAATAATTTTGGACAAAATTTTATTTTTCAATCATTTAAGACTAAACTCCTACTTATGGCTGACGATATTGCCAGAGCAGGAATTTTCCTGCCAGAGCAAATTTTATTCAAATTCCAACACTACCCTTAGCCAGTCAACGTCATGTGTTTTATTTTTCTCTTACGCTCTTTTATCAAGTTATATATTCCCTTCCCAATTCAAGATAAACTCTCCCGCCTCCTCCACCTACTTCTCTTTCGCACAGTTCCATTTTATATCTCTCCCAAATTTTACTTTTTCTGTGTCATTTGTGGAATTCAATCATAGTTCTTCTTTTCCACCTTCCTCCTCCTCTAGTAAGTTATTTTTTTATTTTTTGTATTTATTTTTTTTACGTATTTGAGCATATAAATTATTCTTGTTTATATAAATTTATGTAATATAGTGATAATAAATTCAGATTCAAGTTACAGGTGCAATCTTTTGTTTTGATTATTTATTTTTCTTGATTACTTAAATATGTGTAAAAATATCCAAATACTATTAGAATTTATCACCAAGATACAAAGAAGTCAAAAACGGGGTTCTGTTATGGAATTTCGATTTTGAGAGGGAACAAGTCTCACTAAAGTGATAAATCTTGTCCAAACCTCTTATGCACATTGTAGTAGTATTTAAAAAGGAACATATTGTGGTTTACTTGTGGGAACGTGAGGGGAAACTATGGCATATGGGGTCTTTTAGAGTTCTAAGCAGTTTTGTCCTAAGGTTTTGCCTTGTCTTCCCGATACCCAAAATATATACATATATGGATGTTAATAAGTTCTAATTAATGGTAGAGGAAAAGTAGGGAATTTACTGATATCCCCTAACCCAACTTGGTTTTGGTTAGAATAATTGAAGGCAGAGAGTATTAGGTAGTAGAATTTGTTTATTTTATTGGGATGAGTCATTGAAATTTAGGTAGACTGTTGGTTGGGTGGAGGGAAATATGGAAAATAATAGATTTTAATTATTTGATAAAAAGAGGAGATAGAAAAAGAGATCTTATTGTTATTGCGACCTGGAAGCCATCTGATCTTGGTTGCTGCTTTAGTTCTCAAGATAGCATAAGGTTCCATTGCAGCTCGGAAGCCATCTGTTGAATATAAGGTTCCATTGATATGCTTCTCTTTTACATGGCATGAATAACAACAAATCATGAATTGAATTATGTAGTGAACAGCCCACAAGTTTGAAATCAGTGGGAAGCAAAATGATTCAAATAAGCATGATTAACACTAAAAGGGATTAGAAATGGTCACTTGAAAAGGTTCATCATTGGATAGCTACCATAATCTATAGTTCTTATAATAAACCTTAGAGGTAGATTATCATATTTTTATTGAATGGGACCTATTATATTGGGTTATTCTTTTGAACCAAATCCGTAGCTTCAACACATAATCAAGTTAGTTTTTTTCCTATTTAGAAGATATCCTGCTTAACTAACATATATATATTTTTTAGCAATGCTCATCCAATAATATTCTATTTAATGTTCTAGTTAAATAAATTCTGATTTTTTTCATTTAGTCTAGATTATGTATTGTGTTCCACATTTCTACCTCCTGCCTGATGTTTATGTTTCTTTCAATTATCATTCTTCTTTTTTAATATATTACAAACATGGAACTTTAATTGTGCATGCCACTTTCATGATCTTATTCCTATAACTTTGCTTGTAGATTTTGCAAATGGACCCCATGGTTAGTCATCAAGGTGAAGATAATAATGTAAATGACTCAAATCATGACAATCACCAACTACAACAAAGTGGACAACAGAATATAGTCGAACTACTTGATGCTAAGTTCGAAACACGTGATGATTTTATGAATGTTGCGAGGAGTTTCTACTCACTGCAAGGTTATATTTTATCAATTAAAAGTTCAAGAAAAGACAAATATGTTACTATTGGTTGTGATCGAGGAGGTCAATATCGAGATAGGCTAAAAATTCCAATTGAAAAACGACAAAGGAATACAACCACCCATCTTATAAATTGTCCCTTTGAAATTCAAGGCAAGAGCAAGAAGATGGATTTTGGAAAATCATAATCAAGAATGACTCACACAATCATGAAGCTTCTAAGGATTTATCTAGGCATCCTTCTGTGCGGGTTTTCTCAGAACAAGAGATTCAAAATGTTGATAAGATGAGCAAATCTGGAATTCCACCTCGTCAAATTCTTTCATCTATTCGTCAAGGAAATCCAGATACTCAAGTAGTAGCAAGGAACATCTACAACATGAAGCGCAAAATTGTGAAAGAAAGCTTAGAAGGTCGTTCCATGATTCAAGTTTTATTTGAGGAGCTTGGTAAGGCTGGATTTATATTTGATGTCAAAAGAGACCAAGATGGTTGTTTAACTCACTTATTCTTTGCACATCCTGCTTCTATTAAATTGAGTCAGAAGCTATTCAACTGTGTTTGTCATGGAATTGCACGTACAAGACCAATCGATATAAGATGCCACTGCTTGAAATAATTGGGATCACAAGCTTTAACACTTCATTTTATTCTTCTTTTGCATTTTTACAAAAAGAAGGGCATGAAGATTATAAATGGGCATTAGGTGTGTTTAGTAAAATGCTTGGTCATGATTGTTATCCTTCCGTTATTGTGACTGATAGAGAATTGGCATTGATGAAAGCTATTCAAGTTGTTTTTCCTACCGCTTCAAATTTGTTATGTGTTTGGCATATCCAGAAGTAATATAGTTTCTAATTGCAAGTCCCATTTTGAAAAGGATGAAGATTGGGAGGAATTTTTATCAGCTTGGAATAGAGTTGTATATTTTGCAACTGAAGAAGCTTATAAGAAAGCTTGGCTTGAGTTTGAATTATCATACTAAAGAGAAGGGCAATATTTTGAATTATATTCAAACAACATGGCTACCGTATAAAGAGCAATTTATCAATGCTTGGACAGAGAAGTTTCTACATTTTGGAAATCATGCTTCATCAAGAGCAGAAGGTGCACATTCAAAATTGAAGAAATATTTAGTTAGTTTCAACTGGAGACATTTTGACAATCAAACAAAAAATGTGTCTTCTTATTGATAATGAGATTAATGAAATTAAGGTGAAGATGTCAAGTGAAAGGCCTTCAAATTCCTCACAAGTGTAACTGTTACTGTTTTTCAAAGAAGTGGTGACTCAACTTATCAATTTTTGCCTTGAAAGAGTTAGAAATGCAATTTGAAATGATGAAAAACCATACTATGCAACTAGTATGCAGCGGTAGCTTTGTGAAGACTATGGGGTTACCTTGTGCACATGTGATGAGTCGTATGAAAGAGCAAGCATTACCCCTTTCAATAGTACATTCTCAATGGCAGATTGACATAAGAGAATCACTTTTATCTAGAGAGTGATACTAATGAAAATATGTATGACTTAGATGGGATGCTTGCTAAGTTGCAAGACAATTACAGACAATGTCTGTGACAGTCCCACCTTACCCAGAGACGCACCAAAGGGCTTAGCGGACTGCTTGCCTAGCTCTCGTCAGGACTCAAACACGTACTCGATCGATACGTACATACATACTTAATGTAAAATAAAACACATTTATATAATTTACTTCAAAGTACATGTGTCAATAACAAGTTTTACACACTAAAATTTACATAGTATGTACAAGAATAGCCTAAACAAGTGGCTAACAAAATACACAAAACAAAACATGTACAAATCGTCCAAAAGTAGCTTTTACCCAGCTTTAATATTTTGGAAAAACCTGGTTAAGGAAAACAAATGAACGGGATGAGTTATAATAGCCCAGTGAGTGCTCAAGACATGCGGCATACCAATAACAAATATCCTTTAAAGATAATAATTAACGATTTCAATAAAAATGAACAAGCAAAGTGAAGTGTCATATAATCAATGGCGGATACTGGCTCACTACGAAAGCAAGCTCAATCGTAGGAATATCAATCACGAACAAAATAACAAGGATATCGGGACCGAGATAATAGCTCAGGTCTGCGACACTTGAAAAAATTCAATCCAGAGTTATCCTCTTAGAGGAATGAAACTCATATAGGAAAGAATATCACACACCTATAACCCACAGCACCTTATATCACCCCAAACTCACCAAGTTGACTAACCGAGGAGTAACGGTGAAGTTAGCCCCGGAAGTCCAAGATCAAGCATAAAATTTAATCATGAGTTAGCCTTTTTCAAGACTTTACTCAAATATAAAATTAACACGCACCGAATAACGCCCATCACCTTATATCTCTCCCATACTCAACCACGGAAGTCACATGCACAAATAACACGTTGGATAGTGAAAGCATGTAACACATTGCGGAATAGATGCGATAAAGTACACATCTTTCCTCAAATAACACATTTTATTACATAATCATGTCAAACATAACATATCATTTTATGCATCAAAATAATAATATCAAGTATTACATGGAATTTCATGCATCATGCACACATAAGAACACTCACCTGAAATGCCTATGAAAAGATTTCGTGGTAAGGTTGCGTCTCACTACCGGATCCTGAAATTCACGAGAAATAATCGTATAAAAATCCTGATTAAAATCTAAGAAATTTCATAAGGAAATTCAAGAAATACCCCAAGTCTTTCTAGGGTTTAATTTCTAGGGTTTTGGGGCTTAGGGTTTTACCCTAGGGTTTAGGATTTTCAAATTTAGGGTTTTCTAACATTCTAGGGTTTTGCTCGGAAAGGTTTAATTCACTAATATTTAATCTACGAAAATTTCTGCACGCTTAAATCACTAAATTACAGCTTATAAAGTCTTAAATCATAGCCTAATTACTTTTATTTCCTAGGTTTTACCGAAATTTCAGCAGCACTTCCCCTACAATCGGACTAACCCAAAAATTTTAAACCTACAAGAAAATGTCCAACAACCCAATTTCAACTAGTTCTACTATTCTCACATCAAACTCAATTCAATTCCATTCAAATTCATCACAAAAATACATAAACCACTCCAAGTTTTTCAAGTAAATCAAACCTAGATCATGACTTTTCAAGTTTAATTTACTATCTACAAGGCATACAAGCTTATAAGCTTCACATTCATGGAATAAAACTTCACTTTTCATGGCCAAAATCTATCATACTTAACCATAAAAACATGTCCTAAAAGCTAGAAAACTATGATATTTCACTTGAAATTAGAAGAGAAATTCATGGGAAATACCTCTAGATAGACAAGATTGTTGCTTAGGAGGAAGTTTCACTCAATTTCTATGGTTGAAAAATGAGTAAATTGAAGTAAAAGCTTCAAGAAAATTGAAAGAAAATGGAGAGAAAATGGAGAAAGAGCAGCCGGTTTTGTGGGAAAGAAAAAGAGAGAAAAATGCTTAAGTAAAGAAGAAAAGAAATGGAAAAGAATTGAGAAAAGTTTGACCAATCAAAGCAAGACAAGAGCAAAGTAATATTGACTTTCTTAACCATGGAAGACTACACTTGGCAATGGATAATTAGAAAGAAATTTTTGTTGTTTATCTTCTAATTTAGTCTTGCAAGATTTCCTAGGTACAACTCTTAAGGAACTAAGTACAACATGCTCATTCTTTTTTTTTTTTCACAAATTCGGCCACCACTTTTTTTTTCTTTTTTTTTTCTAATGAACATGATACAAAATAAATGGTTTTGGCATGAATTTCTAAGGTGTTACAATGTCCTCTTGCTGAAAAGGAATATGCTCAAAAAAAATTATCAGAACTTATTGATGGATCATTTTCTATGAGTTTTGAGCCAAATATACAGCGTGGAAAGGGGAGGCAACCAACTGGAAGAAAGAGAAAAGGAATAAGTACATGACTCGAGATCCTTCACAATTTGAAATAGTAGAAGCAGCACTAAGGCATAGAAATCATCTGAACAATAAAGATGATTGTCAAAGAAATGAAATTGCAATAAGTAACTTGGTTCAAAGTCAAGTTTCAAGCTCAACTAATGATGGAAGATCAATAAGCTGGCCCAATTTGAATGCATTGCCATGTTTAGATGACGAGTTCTTATAGGACTAGAACTGCAATTCAAGTTCAATTTAGATCTGCCCTAGGTAGTGTTTTTTTATTGCACTAGTCTATATTATTGTAATTAGAATATGATAATTGTGGGGGATATAAGCTTTCATTAGAAGAGGTTTATCAGATCATAACTACTGGGGCAAACTGGGCTACATTTGGTACATAATTCATAATATTAGATTTTTGTATCATAATTTGGAAGCTTTTTCTGGTATATTTGTTATTTGTTGTTCATGTCTTGTCCCGACCAATTAGAAGTCATGTGAATATAATTTTTTTTGCATTTAATGAATTGCTCAAAGAAGAATTGGTATCTATGTGAATAACGATATAGACCAGTAAACAGATTATTCGGTGCTAAGGTGTTAAATCTTGAGCAGTCTTAGTTGCTTCCAATTTTAGAATTTCTTGTTGTGTAGTTATGTTATTTCTTGGTAGATTTGATTTGATTATGGATGGATCTTTAGACTACTACATTCCTGCTTCTTGTGAATTACCATGTATTCTTTAAAGACATGTTTAAGACGTTATAATTACTTTTTGCAAAGAACACCAAGGCATTTTGCTGATAAGAAAATGTAGATGTTTGAGAAGAACATTACTAAACAAGGAGTTGTTCTAGAAACTAGTACGGAGAAGGATATTAACTATCCAGTTGGCACTATCTTGCTTGATTTCTTCATGTTTGTCGTCATTGGATCATCTCTGTTTTAGATAATCACAACAGTTTGAGGAATGGCAACTTCCTTGTAGTGTTTTTGCTTTTTATTAGGTCTAATGTAGAAATTAAAGTGAATAGCATCTAGATAGACTTTGTCTACGTTTCATAGACTTGTGATGCTTAGTTGAACTCCTTGTGTTGCCTGTAGGGATTTGATGCATAATGGAGCCTCATTACTGTTTCATTTCTTTTATAAAGGTCAATTCCAACTCTTAGACCAATTGCTTCAAGTAGATATGTGTTACAACACATTGGTTTTATTATATTTGAATTTATTTACTTTTGTTTTAGATCAATTGGCAATCACCACACAAGTTAAAATAAAGGACTCTTTTTTGTTAACCGAATGAACGACATATTCTTTTGCAACAATAGCTTACTCAAAAATCAAAATTTGAAGGATCATGTCTCTTAGCCTTTTTCATTATTTTGCCTATTGGTCCCTTGAATTTGCATGCTAAATATGAGCCAATAACTTGAATATATTGTTACGATTTTTTGCACAACTTTACATGATAGTCTATAGAAAATCCCATTGAAATAAATTATTCATGTCACTGGAACAACATTTAACTCAATTCTTAGAAGATTTGTTGCCAAACTTGTTAATTCAATTTGTATTAGTTACACACAAAATTTTTCAATTCAAATGACAATCTGCAATTTATCCTAAGAAGATTTTTTAAGCTAAGAAATTGAGAACATTTGTACACACTAAGATACAGAAGCTGCTTTCAAACGACGATAAATGCAGAGGTAGCAACGTTTACAATTTTACTGAAGAATTACAATTTTTTAATCTAAGAAAAACATACAAAAGGCTCTAGAAGTAGGCATGTAAGACTCGACCTTGCAATCATGTCATACCCGATCCAGATGTAAATGGCAGAAGAAGCAATCACCTCTAGAATAAGAGCTATTCCAAAGCTAGCTATGCAAGTAACATAGAGACAATCATAAAGGTAGCACCTCAAGCACTATAATTACAATATCTAAGTGATAACCATGACCATGGGAAAAAAGTAGCTAAGATGTCAGTTCATAGCAAAATTAAAATGCTACCAAAAAAATTCAGTTGAGGTCAACTACACAACTTGCAGAGAACTCGAACGTTGTCAATGATGACAAAACTTGCATATCTAGAGGTCTTGCATTGCCTTAAGCACCTGATTATTATGCCAAGAATAAGCAAATTATATCATGGATGTTCATGCACTAACGAAAATTAAAAATCTACCACCTGTTATCCCATAACTTTGCATTATGCAAAATGCAGCTTATGTTGTTTTGTTTTAGATTAATCAAAAATATAACCTAACACCTAAAGGTGCAAAATCCTATAATGTGTACAACTGGCATCAAGGGGAAGAATGAATGGAAATTGTGAACAAGAAACGGAGAGAGTGGAAAAGGGTATCTATTAACAAGTTTAAGTGTGCAAACAACTCTAAGAACAAGTATTAGTGTCATGAATTTAAACATTATTCATGTCACTATAGCTGATCAAATCATAAATTTTATATGTACATATTCAAGTACCTGAATCTATGGTGTAGGTCATAAGTTGAATTTGATGTGCAAAAGTAATTTTGTGATGTTAGATTTCTTAAACTTCTTTTGCATTGTGACAGTAAAGATGCAACACTATGTTACAAGTATCAAAAAGGTGAAATAGCTTTTCAAAGTTGATTATTTAGAATAAAAAACACAGAAGACCATTCTAAGGAAGTTTTAACCAATGGAAAAAATACTTGCAAAGCAGCAGATTGCAATGAAAGAGGACTTAAGTAAGATGAAACATCATTTAAAAAGAAGAAATAAAAATGAGAATATCATAATAAAACTCTTATAGAAAGCACCACGTCAAATGCATTTGCCTCCAATTAATAATATATTAAAAGAAACCAATGAATATAATACAGGAGATGTTAAAGTAAAAACAAAGTGGAATGGTACCACGCCTTCATTGAAGAGATCTCCAACAGAAACAAACCAAGAAGCACATAGAATCTTGACCTTTTTATCAGTAGGGAAATGAATTCATGTGGAATCAGTAGTTATTTCTCAAAAGCAAAATTGGTTGGAACTTTAAAAACAAATAAACCTATCCTTAAGCCATATTTTCCACCATGTTGCCACAATTAAAACACCGTGCGTCCTTTTTGAGTAATAGCAAAATAGAACAAGCACAAGTTTCAGTTAGGTTCATCACTTGGATGAGACTCTCTCTCTCTCTCTATCCCTATCTCTCCCTCCCCCAAAATCCTATAACAGAAACCTTCTTTTGACTTCTTTCATCCTATTAGAAAAATTGTGATAGGATTTAAGAAAACTTAGAAAGAGAACAACTGAGAAAAGAAAAATTCACGACAGATGGAAAGTGGGAATTGTAAGGGGAGAGAGGGAGGGAGGGAAGGAGAGAAGGGAGGCAGAAGAGCTTATCTGCAAGGGGATTGAGAGAGACGAGACGTAATAAAAGGGCGTAAGAGATAAATGAAATACATGGCGTTGACTGGCTAAGGGTAGTGTTGGAATTTGAATAAAATTTACTCTGCCAGGAAAATTCCTGCTCTGGCAATATCGCTAGCCCCTACTTATAGATGAAGATGTTTTAAAAAAGATCAAGCCAAAAAAAATTACCTCTTTCTTTGCAGTTAAAAGAAAAAAAAAATCACACACAACTGAACTTAAGGTGGACATATGAACAACCAAATACCATTAGACAGTGATTAAAAAAAATACCCTTAGACAATGAAATTTTTTCTCTCTCTTTATGAGAGTCTTTTCTCTCTCTTCATGAGGGGTTTTTGGCTACCAATTTGCTCTCTTCAAGGTAGGAGGTAAAAGGTATTTTAATTGGTGTGAGTGAATTGGTTCCTTTGTATCCTATATTTATGAGCCTAAGTATCCATCTAGGATAAGTTGCTGTTCTTTTTTACTAGTGGTTAGTATTTGATAGGATGGTTCGATTTGGTTCTTTTTTTTTTTTTGGCAAGTTTGGTTGGTCTTCTATTATGCTTTTGTTTTGTTGGTTGATTTTAAATTTCTAGTTATATTCTTGTTTGTTTCACTAACATGTAGCATACAAGTGCATCCTTTTCGATGTTAACACTAGAGGGCATCTCTGTAACTAAACATGGAAACTTGAGTATCTCTCTAAATAATGAAGAATGAACTGAGGCACATTGCCTAACAGTTGAAGTTAGCTAGTATAGAGCAAGGAGGCATAGATTTGGTAGTAAGGGATATTAAGGCGAGTTTAAAAGAATGCAATAGGAGCTTAATTGGCAAGATGTTTGACAAAAGGAGTTAATTTTATAGGCATAAAGAATTTTGTCAATCATTTTTTGGGTTATCCGAAAAATTTAAAGGTCATTGAGTTGGATACTTATTGGAAAGCCATCGAATTTTGAAAAACAAGTACTTGTATTGCATAAATAGAAAGAGGGCATAGAAAATAGGAGTAGGCTATTTCAGAAGTTACAAATGTCGGTTCAGATTTGGAAACTTTTATTCACTAGCTAAATGTAGAAACGGGTGGAAAGATCAAGGCAATATTCTCTTAAGGATGTCATCATTCCTTAGACTGGGGGTAAAGAAAGTAGGCATGCTAAGGTATTAATAAACGTGGATTTGATGCAATTGTTATTGAGGGGTACCATTGTTAAGTTGAGTGAACAAACTAAATAAGTAGAATTAAACATGAAAGATGCCATGATTTCTGCTTTTATTGTGGAAGAGTGAGTCATAGTGAAAACAACTATTGGACTAAAAATGATTTTAGAAGAGCAGTAAGTTCACCTCAGTTTGGAATATGGATGAAGGCGTCAGGTTCTAAAGGCCCAATAGACAAACAAGCTAGCAAGAGTGGTGGGAAGTAAAGTGAAGATAACACGAGTGATAACTTAAATTGTAGATTGATGGAAGTACAAACTTTTCATGAGGACGAGAGAATAAATAAAGCCAATCAAAACAATGATAACCAAAATTGGGAAAAAGGAAATGTGTTCAGAATTGCTCACAACTTAGATTAGTGACTATGGATAAGCAATATAGGCAAAATGAAAGTTAGGACAAAGTGGATATGAAGTTAATCAGGGGGTTGTGGCAGTTTGTAACCATTAGGATGATGAAGGAATAGTTACCTTATTTAAGAAAGCAGTGTCTATATGAAGTAAAGAGGCAGAGGTGGTAGCAAAGGAGAGAAGCATAAGTAAGATAGGGAATGAATTAGGAGTTCAACAAAAAAGGAAAGGTTGGAAGAGTTATAGTAGGAGGTAGGTTCCAAGGATTAATCAGGGACTAGAGAGACAGATAAAGGACTCATCACAAATTCCAAGAGAAAATGATGATGCAGAATGGTAATGAGCATAAGAGAGGTAAATTTCAGGTAAAGGGCATACATGAAAAGGTGGTGGAAAACTAAGTGGTGGAAGCCAGCCTAAAATGACCCCAAAGTTCACGATGAAATTTCTAATGTGAAATTGTTAAAGAATTGGGAGATTCTTAACGATTCTCCAGCTGAAAGAGGTGTTACAAAACTGCTCCTTACCTTTAAAGTTATATATATGTATAAAGTTCAGAGATTGTTGAAGTTTAATAATTGTTTTGTGGTTAATCCTATTGGAAGATTTGAAGAATTAACTATCTTTTGGAATCAACAAATTATAATTCATCATATTTTGAATACAGAGTTTATAATAGAGTTAGAACTAAAAGACATGGATGATAAAGTGCGATGGTAAATAGTTTGTGTGTATGCCAGTATAGCTAGGCAGGCAAAGAGAAAACAATAAAAAAATTTTTGTGAAAGAAGATAATTGTGGGTGTCTATTTTATTGTAACAAGTGATTTTAATGATATATTATCTAATGAGGAGAACGATGGAAGTTAATAGTTTTCTTGATTTTAGAAGTTTCATCTTGAACAGCTAACTGGTAGATTTGGGATTTGAAGGTCATCTGTGGATGTGGCAGATTATACGAGAGAATGGGACATAATTAGAGGGAGGTTGGATAGAGTGTTGTGCTCAGCAAAATGGAGACTAGAGTTTGATAAGGCCAAGTGTACTCATCTTAAAAATGAAGTATCAGACCATGCGATGTTATTGGTAGATACTAGGCCTACAATTGGGGTGTTCAAGAAGAGATTTATGTTTGATAGGAAATGGTTGCAAATGAAAGAGACATCACAGTTTATTGAGAATGCGTGGAATTGCTATATGAGGGGCTCAACTTTGTATCAAGTCAAAGAGAAAATCAAACAGTATAGAAGAACTTTTTAAAACTGGAATAGGTACGTTTCAATGTTAAGTTGGAAATTGATAAAGCTGAAAAAAACACTGTATGAACTGAAGAATAATAAGAGTAAGGTAAATAGGCCAGAGCACGAGAAGGTAAGGGGCCAAATTGGCATCTGCATATAAGCAAGAGGAGTTACATTAGAGTTAGAAGGCTAGAGTTAAATGGCTGAAGAAAAAGGACAAAAATATAGCTGTCTTTCATGCCCATGTAGCCAATAGGAGAAAAAGTAATAGAATCAACAAAGAAAGGGTGATAGCAAATGGTGCCAAAAGGAACAGTAAATGAAGGAAGTCTTTACTAAGTATTTCTAACAGTTATTCAATTCTTCTAATCCAAAAAATTTTGATGAGATATTCAAAGATATTCTAGTGTCTATCACAAGTGAGATGAACTTGCAGTTAATACAAACCTATTTTAGACTAGGAAATTATTGAAACGTTATTCTTCATGCACCCAAACAAAGCTCCTAGACCTAATGGAATGTCTGCCATTTTCTTTCAAAAATATTAGAGCATTGTTAAACAAGCTTGTTGCCAATTACTGCAAGTATATAGAATTGTGACAAACAAGATGATTAGCTACTTAGTCACTTACTAACTTGCTTTTATTTGTCTAAAGCTTTCAACTAAACTGAAGAAGACAAAAACTAAATTCTAGATTAAAAATACTCTAAAACTAATTTAATACCAAATTAATTAAATAAAAATTGGACACAAGAAAAATAAATCTCAAGAAAAATCAACAACACACGAATATTAGGACTTAACACTTAATCACAATCAATTCAATTAATTAACTTATGAATTACCAATGTTTTATAATGACCCGAGTTATTCAAAAGCATCAATTAAATTCTCTCAACATTTAATCAACTAAACCTTAGTTCAATGAATTGCAAAGCAAATTAACCCACTCTCTTGGTGTTGACCTGTTAGACAATCAATCTACTAAGGCTAATAAAAGCAACTCATAGAGGTATCTAATCACTTATTACAATTTCTTATTAATAAAGAAACTAAATTGATGATTGTAGATCTATTATGCTATCATCTCTCAATCCATAACACAACATAAATCATAATCATGATGGCCAAGTATGATTAAGTATTAAGAACAACAAACATTACATGACAAAAGCATGGTTCATAGACTAATTAGAAAATCATGTTTAAACTATTAGGCCCAAATAACAAATTTGGCCACTCATGTTCTTACAATCCAAAAGAAAAGAAGCCGTTAAAATTGAAGAATTCATAAAGAAAAGAGAAAGAGAAGAATAAAAATCTGCAGTTTTCAATCTTGATCTCCTTCTTGATGATTCTTGTATTGTAGAGTGTTTTCTTTAAGGTTGCCATCATTTCCCTGATGATATTTAGTGTTTTCCAATATATAGGAGTGTCACTACTTCCAAAAAATTAGGCTTTTGAGTTGAAAAAAAGGGAAAGAACTTAGTGAAATCACTCTTCTGCTTCGTCAGCACTATCTCGACCAAACTGACTGGTTCGCCTGAAATAGAATATTGGCAACTTTGAGAACTCTTGTTCCTTCCTTGACACTTTCAATTCTCTCCAATTGCCTTCACTTTTACCTACAAAAACACTACAAACTAGCTTCATTCTTTCAAAATAAATTTCATCAAATAAAATTACTCAAAAAGACCCAAATTTTCTAATTCATAACCATACAAATCACCCTCCAAACACCTATAAATTGGACACACATCAAAGCTATCATCAAGGTTGTAAAGAGTTTTTTGGTTTTTGGTCATTTGCTTAAATCAGTAAATGGAACTATTATAACTCTCATCCCTAAAACTGATGCACCTTCTGATATTGCTCAATTTAGGTCTATTAGTCTTTGCAATGTGTTGTTTAAAATTATTTTTAAAATCCTTGTTAATAGACTTAGGAGTTGTCTTAGTGCTTGAATTAAAGGTAATAAATTAGCTATTGTACCTAATAGGTGGATTCTAGATAATGTCTTTGTGGCTCATGGAATATATACATTTTCTAAATACTAAGAGAGTAGGATAACATGGTTTTATAACTTTGAAGTTTGCCATGTCTAAAGCATATGATAGAGTAGAATGGATATTTTTAGCTAAAATAATGCAAGATGATGTTTTGTTCTAGATGGGATATTGTCGTGTGTGTCTTCAGTATCATACGCAGTGAATTTTAATGGAAAAAAGACAAGTTACATTACCCCTACTAGAGGGATTACGCAACATGGACTCTTTTTGCTATGTGCTGAAGGTTTCTCTAGTCTTCTTAGGCAAGCAACTAGAACTAAGGAATTGATAGTTATTATAATTTCCAGATATGGTCCAACTATCTCTCACTTTTTTTTTTTTTAGTAGATGACTCACTAATATTTTGCAAAGCCACACCTGCAAGGTCATGCATATCCTTGAAGTCTATGGTGGAGCTGTATACACCAAAATTTGATACACCATTTTTTTTTTAATATTGAGGTATTTTTATACTTTTTAGGGGTCAAATCCCAATTTTCGAGTAAAGTGGAGAAATTAGCAATTTCAAGGGCAAAACACTAACTTATAGCATCTAAATACTTTTTTTACTTGTTTTTTGTTCTAAATTCATGTTTTATACTCTTATATTTTAATTTTTAATAATTTTTTTGAGATCAACTGCTATTTTTTCTGTATGTTGCGTTAACTTAGGGACAAAATCAGCATTTCATTTCATAAATGCCTTTTTCACCCATTTTTGAATCATAAATTCATATTTCATGATTTTAAGTCTATTTTCAATTTTAATAATTTTTTCGAGGTCAACTGTTATTTTTTCTATGTATTATATCAGCTCAAGAGTAAAATTGTGATTTCACCTCGTGAATGTCTTTTTGACCCATTCTTGAGTCCTAAATTCATATTTTATACTTTTAAATATATTTCTAATTTTTGAAATTTTTTTGAGAACAAAAACTATTTTTTCTGTAAATAACATTGTCTGGGGTTAAAATGGTCATTTTAACGCACTGTTGTGTTATTCGCCCAAATTTTGTTAATAAAATTCATAATTTATTTTTTTTATATTTTTTGATATTTTTAGAAGGGACAATGACACTTTTTAAAAAATTTTGTATTAAAATTAGTTTTGTTAGAGGGGTAGAAATGTAATTTGTTTTAATGATTTTTTTATAATACCCTATATTTTATTTATTTATTTTTGTGATAATTGTGAAAGTCAATTATTTATTTTATTTATTTACTTGTAACATTTCCTATCGTTATGATTTTAGTAGGACTCAATAATAGAATATTCTAGATAAATTTTATATCTACAAGATAATCTTTTATGATATAAGTTTATCATTATAGTAATTGTTGATAAGATAAGATAGAAGTCAAAAAAAATTTTTATCATCAGAATCATCTAAGTGTTATCGTATTAATTATATCTACCTTAAAAGTGAATCTATGACTAAAATTTTCTACAAATTCAAAATAAAGTGAGATAGAGTAGATAACATCTGCGTTCAAGGAAGGAGTTGTGGAATACCAAGATAGCAAATAACTATTAAATGAGAGACTGTGAGTTAAGGTATTCTTCTAGACTTCTTTTGTAAATTAAGAGTTTTATGGTTGGGATTGTAAACTGAAATTTCAACTTGTAGTGTTATGGCCATGTCTAGAAATTTTGATTTGTATTCTAGAAGTTTGAAGAACCACCAGGATTGCATGATTCGTTGAGCAGTAATTCAAAAAATTGTAACTATTTTTATACTTCTTATTTTTACATGAAAATTTTCAGTTTGGTACTTCTATGTGTCAAAAATATGTGTACAAAATTTCAGGTCAAAATTCATTGTGTGAGTCAAGTTATAAATTTTTATTTGTAACTAGTCTAGTTTGACAGAACACCATGTTAAAATAAAATTTTGATAAAAAATGAGTTTAATTTATTTGATTTAACAAGAAATCTTATGGTAATATTTTAAAAGTGTTTTGAAGTTAGATAAAAATATTTTCAATTTTTTTGAACGTGATAAACTTGTTTTTATTGAATTAAAAATTTTGTTTCTAAATATATAAAAAACAAAGAGATTTGGTTAAGAAGCAAAACCCACGATTTTCTTTAGGTAATATTTTCAAATAAAATCGTGACTTTAAAATATTATGAATTTAGTATGATTTTTCAATGTATTTTAGTAGTTGTTTTCTTAAAAGATTATTCGTTTTGCAAATATGAAAATGTGCCTTCACAAGTTGGTTTGATACTAAAGTTTAGAAAATTATAAATTTCAATAGGGACTTTTGTTTTACATGAAATTTCTTCTGTTGGGATTAAAATCAAGTAGTTTATGTAGCAAAATTTTTAAAGGCAATCAAATTTTGTAGAAATAAATATGATTTTTTAAATTTGGGTTGAAAACTTACTTGAGACAGATTACTGTTTGAGGTTCAAGTCAGATTTCGAGAGCCAAGGTTATTGATTTTCGGAATCTTATCTACATGAAAGTTTCTAGATTTTGAATCTAGTTTCTAACGGTATTTTTAGATTTTAAAATTGATTTTCTATTATGAGACAAGTGTATTTTTTTGAGACAGTGTCATTTTGGAAAAATTTATTTCAAAGTTATAATTTCATAGAGAAATAAAAGACATGGTCTTTAGGATACAAGGGTAGGCTCCAGTGTATTAATGGACTTTTTAATTGAGTTAAGTGTGTTTATTGTGTGTTTTATAGAATAAAAATTAAACAACTTGAAAAGAGACTTTTTTGTGAAGTATAAGGTGAGTAATTATTCTTATCCTTGTGTTTCGAAAAAAAATTTGCAAGTTTTCATAAAGTCAAATGTTATTCTGTGCATATAAAATTCGAATTACATATGATATGTCTAAAAAATTTGAAAGTATCAAATGTTATGTATGTTTATGCTATGTGGCCACTCAAGTTTGATCATGACTAAACTCGGTAGGACAACATTCCAATTCGCTTGACCCTTGTCTAGTGGAGGTTAAACACTAGGCCATATTCGTTCGATCATTGTCTAGTGGGGGTTCAACACTAAATCGTATCCGTTAGACCTTTCCCTAGTGGGGGTTAAACAGTATGTTGTGTGTAAAGAGAACGATGAATGTATGATCCTATATTTGAGTAAATAACCTAAACCTATGCATGAAATGTGACTATCATGTTCTGAACATGATTTTAAGAAAGTGTGGCTACAAATCACGTATGCTCATGTGAATGTTTTAAAATTTTTATAAATTTGAGTTTTGTGAAAGTGTATGTATATATGTAGTATATGTGGTCTAACAAGGACAGTGGAACTACTTGCTGAGCATATCCAAGCTAAAAATCATGTATGTTCATGATAATGTTTTAAAATTTTCATAAATTTGAGCTTTGTGAAAATGTATGTATATATGTAACATATGTGGTCCGACAATGACAGATGGAAATATTTGCTGAGCATATCCATGCTGTCTCTTCATTTAGTGTTCTTTCCTCTCTTTTCCATTCTTCAAAAGTTGCCCTTTAATCTCTTTTTCCCCCAATATTTCTGTTCATTTAACTTCAGTTTTTTCTGCTAATTTGTTCATTAATTGACAATTTGCACAATTTCTTGATTTAGTAATTGCATGTGGAACCCTCTTAGCTCTTTAGTCTTGTGCTTCATTCTCCACTCATTATTTTGTTGGTGACACCCCGGTGCTCGTAAGCTCTTGTTTCTAAATATATGATTTTTATATATATTTGTTGGGCATAAAGTTTACTCTTTTATTTAAGACAAAACAATGGACATCTGAAAACTGTTGCTTTTTTTTTTTTTTTTGAAAATAAAGATTGTTACTTTTTTATTGTGGGATATGTGAAGGTTAGAGATCTTATTCATGCTGCATTGTATGATCCAAAACACTAGCTATTTTTCGCAAAGATTTGGGGCGGTTGAGAACATTATTAAGTTCAATCATCTGAAAGGTGTATAACCATATTTCTTGATTACTTCGTTGATTAGCTTGAAAAGATTTTTGTGGGATTTTGGTTTATGGTTTTGATAATTTGATTATTTTTTTAGTTGAAATATTTCTGGTGGTAGACACTAAATTTTAACACACTATTTAATTTTTTTAATATTTAGGAGCAATTTTTATTTTTCAGGGTAAATTGCAATTTTTGTATAAAATATGCTAAATTAGTTAAGTCAGAGGCACAATGATAATTTTGACTTGTAAATATTTTCTTCTTTTAGTTTAGTATCTCATTCTTGTTTTTATATTTTTGGACATTTTTCTTAATTTTTGGTGATATTTAGAGGCCGTTTGATATTTTTTTAGAATGTTCCTCATTAAATAATTTTTGTGTTCAATTGTTTTATTTGTTAGAACTTTTAATTTTTTATTTTATACATTAAAAAAGACAAAAGAAAAAAATAGAGAAAAAGAAAAGAAAATTATTGATGAAATTTAACCGGCTCTACAATGTATATTTATTTTTATCTCTATTTTTATTTTTATTTTTGTTTTTATTGAGTTGGACCAATAGGTTTTTGTTATCTAGTATGTAAGATACACAAGCTAGGCATCAGGCACAGGATCGAGGTTTCATTCATCGTTTCGCAGAGAGACACTACTAACACTTTCGGAGCAGACACACACGCACTACACACAGTGACCAGTCAACAAAATCCACTGGCCAACCACCAAGCCTGTAATCATCACCCTCACCATGAACCACCAGTCGTCTGTCCATCTAGATTCACACAACCACCTGCCTCAGCCTCTTCTACCACCATCACCACCACCAAGCGGTCCATAGCCCTGCCATCATCCTCTGCCTGCTGCCCATCTCCACCACTATTAGTGGTCTACTCTTACCATCGAAACCACATTGCCGCCTCACGTTCTCTCACAGTACATGCACAACACACACTAGCACAATTTCAAGCCACCAGTAGCCTCCCTCACCTTCACCACAGAATCACCACACCACGAGACTATCATCAGCACCACAAGCAATCACAACATGCAAAACAACCATTAATCCGCCCCTTCATTTACCAAATCAGCAACTAATCACAAACTAGATTCAAGCCATCACAGCCACTGCCCCAAAAACAATTGCATCATAGCCCTTCAATCACCATCAAATTCCTTAGAATAGCAGCCAAGTTACAGCCCATCACCACTATCTCACCGCCGTTCCTCACAGCCTCCACTCCACCACATCACACACACAAACACATCAATCACTTCACCACTGCACACACAGCACACAAACCTCCAATAATCTGCACAACGCCAGCCAAGAAACACAAAACACACACAGTAACACGCAGTAGCACACAATCAGCAACACACATCACATACACACGCACACAATCAGTCACACACACAGACACGCAAGAGTCAAGCAGCATTAATCACCCCATACCACCACAAACCACCCACCAAATCTGCCACTATTGACCACCTCGGAGCGCTGCCATCAACCAACAGCTCTGCAACCACGACTAGACGCACTATCAATTGTCGAATCGCTTCCACTCTCGACCAGCAAAATCAACACTACCACCATCCACCAATCGCAGTCACAGCGCCTCCATCTTCATCTCCACTATCACAACCGGCAGTGTAGCCGTGCGCCAGCAGAAATCATCCCCCACAAGACAGCCACAATCACCACCATAAATCGCTATCACCATCGCCTTCAAATTTGGGTAAAGCTTGCAGCTCTTCTCCATTTTCTCCTAGTAGATTTTAATTATTGCTTAGAAGTTGTTTAATTCGTGGAAGAGGTGAGGGTATAGGTTGAAGTAGACCTGGAGAGGATTTGGAGATTGAGTGAAAATTTGGGGGAAATTGGAGTCTCTATTTCTGGGTTGAGTGAGGGCCGACTGTTATTTGGGGAGGGGGTTTGGATTTCATTTTTATTTTTATTTTTATTTTTATTTTGTTTGTTTGGATAATTGGTTAAAAATTAAAAAGAAACAGATTAGTAGTGAGGGGTATTTTAGTATTTATTTATTTAGTTGTTTTAACTTGTTTATAGTTTAGTTCAATCAAGTTTTATTTATCTATTTATTTATTTATTTATTCTTTCTTTCTTCCCCCAATTCGCTAAAATTTACATTTCTTACTTCAAAAGTTATTAGCATTTACTTCTTAAGTTTTATTATCTAAAATAGTGGTATCTTAATGTGTTTACTTGTTAGTGTTAGTATTGGATCTTTAGTGGAGGTACCTTCATTATTGTTTTTGTTTTATTTTATTTTCTTAACGTGGCTCTTATGTGTTTATTATATGTTTTATGTGATTGTTTTTGTTTTTATTTATTTTAAGTATTTGTTAATTTCATGTTTATTTATTGATTTAATTTTAACTTTATAATTATTTGGGAATTGTAATAATTAGATATGTTTTTCTTATTTAGCCAATAATTTGTATCTAGGTAATCATTGTAATAGATATTTTTTAAATTTTTTATTTATCAAAATTTTGTACTCAGTTAGGAAAATGTAATAAATAAATTATATAGGGCATTTTGCTTTGTTTTATTTTCCCCCATTTAGGTTGTGGTAGGTCTCCCTGATGTAATAGGTGGGGCTTTGTGTGTTATGTGCCTTGCTTGTGCTATGTACTTAGATGTTTATCCGCTTTTTGAAGACTTTGCACCTAAAATATTATGCTTATGTGTTATATGCTCTTATGTAACTTATGTATTTATTTATTTATTTTTATTCATATTTATTCATGACGTCACTACACTAGTCCAACATTAGTTGTGGTTTTTCTTTTGTTTCCTCGCTAGCTAATGCTAGTGAACATTTGTAGAACTGGGCTAGTCCAACGCTAGACCTTTAGTTCTCTCTGCGCATTAGTTTCATCACTTGTATGCTTTTCATCACATTGTCTTGCATTTTTATATTTTTAGGATTTTTCTCCATTTTGTTTGATTATACCACTTATATTTTTCCTTTCCCTATAAATACATAATGCATGACATTTAGACTTGCATTTCAAATAAATACGTCATTTGCTTGTTTAAATTAGGAAGAGTCACTCTTCGAATACGGGACGGGAAATGGGCAAGTGTGGCTCTCTTGGTCTTAGCATGCCGTTCACCCCTCTGTATGAAGGAACATTGTGTTAGGATTCTTAGATCCCTGCACCCATCATGTTGCATTTCTTTTCCTTGGCCACTTATATCTGTATTTATATTTTATTTTTTATTTTTTATATTTTTATTTTGCATAACTCGCGACTCCTCCAAGATCTCATTTTAGGTTACGTAATTAATGCAATAAATTCAATTTACATCTCGAAGGGACATTTTGCCCCTTTTGATATCCTTTTCTCGATCTAGATTTGCATTCATGTAGATACATCCAAATGTGATAAATTTTAAGGTTACATTAGAAAAACTTCGAGTAAATCTCGCAATTAGTTTCGGCTAGATTGAAAGGGTACTTTAGCCATGAGCCTTTGCTTTCTCTTTCTTCAACTGTGACTCTTGAACTTTTTTTTCTTGTTTTTCAAAAAATTGAAGTCGTTTAAAAAGGGTTTTCTCACTTTTCTTGCTTTTTCACAAAACTGTTTTCTACATTGGTTTTGTTTTTGTTTTTCTCACTCTGTTCTAGTAAACTATTTTTCGAGTGACTTGATACACCAAAACTCAATACATAGTGGCGCTGTTTTTCACAAAAAAAATTTTTTGAGACTATTTTTGGGCCTAAAACCATCGCATTTTCAAAGTCCTATTTTAGGCTCTTTTCTCTTTATTTTTAAAATAAATCATTTTCTAAAAGTCCTTCTTGCAAAAACCACCCTCCTTTTCCACTCCTTTTCTCTTTTCAAAAAATGAGGCACGACAATGACTTACTAGGTAAAAATCAGATTTTTGTCTTAATAATGGTATTTCTTGTGTTGATCATATTTTTTTTAACTGATGATTGGATGCCCAATGTGGTGAATAAAAAACAATGAGTGGTAATTAGAAAGGGAAAAGCTGAGTTTTTGTATTTTGTCGAGAGCGGAAGCATTTTCTATTAGCATATTATATTGTTTATTAGATGAATCATGAATGAAGTTCCATAAAGAAGTTCAAAAACAAACAAAATTGAGTATCAAGGAAAGATAGATATGTAAGAGGAGGTTAGATGTAGCGTGATTTGAGCTTCCCCTCATGCTGGTTATATATATATTTTCTTTCTTGTTTCTCATTTTGTCATCTTCTCATTCTAACTGGCCAGTTTGAGCGTGCTTAATGATCAACAATAAAATGTTACTGACTGATCTTTGGTTCTTAGACATTGATAATAATTTGTCAGTATGTGATGGTCCATTTACTCTTTTCCGTGGACATCAAAATAGTAGAAATGCTAGTCCCTGTAGCCATGATATTCATTAGTTTTTCTTTGTGTTAATTAACTGTAAGAATACTGTTCTCTATTCCATTGATGGCTGTTGGGAGCAATCTTTTGGATGGGATTCATCCAATGGACTAATCATCTATCATAACCTATCATGAAAGTCAAGCTTCATTCTCACTCTAATTCTACCTTTCCTTGTCTGATTAACTTTGTTTTTTGAGTTTTGAGTAGTAAAGTTACATTTGAACTTCGCTATCAGTAGAAGTATTGAATGTTTCTGGCAATTTACATACTTGCATGTTAATTTATAGATCTGCAGCCAGGTAGACGCATGCGGTCACCTTGGGGATGGAAACTGACATCTTAATGTCTCAACTCTAGCATATGATGATAACTCCTCCTTTTGGATTAATGTTCTAATGGATAATGTTCTTTTCTTCTAAAAAATTTTACAAGTCTTCGAGGCTATTTATTACTTCCAACAATGTGACCAGAGTTGTATTTGTAACTAAACAAACCATCAATTCATATCAATACAACCTTGTTCTTAATAATGCTTTGTATCATATTTTTTACTCTTTATTTAAATTCAAATTTGGACACCCCTCACGCGAGCTCGTGTGAGGCATTTTAACTAATAACATTAAAAATAACAAGAACTGAAAGTAAGGGGACAAATGATTTTTAACGACTACCTCATTATTGCAGCAAACTCGTTTCTCCACATCTACAGACGGACTACCAGGTGCGGCAGTCGGTGAATAGTGATCGGCGCTTCCTTCTGATTCATTTTGCATTCTTCCTCTTCCTAGCCCTTCAACTCTTTTGAGTTATTAATTTATTTTTGCTGGTAATTCTGATAATTCTATAGTTCTTTAATTAATTGATAGTTTTCTTGCATTGTTATATATTTTACTCTCATATTGGATTATAATTATTTCTTCTTAGTATATACAAGAACAAGAATTTAAGGTTATGACAGAGTTGAATGTGTCAAAGTTACTGCTAAACTAGGGGAAAAAGGATAAAAATCTAAAAAAAAAAAGGAACAAAAAAAGGAAGGATGACTGTGACAAAAAATACTAAATGAGCTGGTAGAGTTGTTCAAGCTATTGGTTGTTTTGGAACGCATTTTCTTGTTTTGTTTATGAAGCAAAATCTGTCCTTTTTATATTTTTATTCCCTCTGCTTGAGTAAAGATTTTGGAGGCCAGAGTTGTTAGAGCTATTGATTGTTTTCCAACGCATATCTTGTTGTGTTTATGGAGCAAAATCTGTTCTTTTTTTACCCTTTTTCCATCTACATAGGCAATGATTTTGGAAATATTTATGTAGTTTGAGTAATGGAAGCTGAAAGCTGGGAAAATATTTCGGAAACAAGTAATTCTGAGGATTGTGTGGATGACTTGAATGACGATGAGAATTTCTATGCATCTGGTGACAAACCCAAGTTGCAATTTAGGTGTGCACAATTAGTTTATAGTTTCTTGTTGTTTTCTTGTGAGTTATTAACAGTTGTATCTATTGCCCGTTTAGGAAAGATGTGTCAAAGGCACAGTGGATTGATGATTTAGAAATGGCCGAGGTGGTAGAGAGAAAGTGAGGGATGTGGACAACTACTGGAATAGTTCGTAATGGCAAAATTTACTGCTCTATTGAAGAAACTTTGTAGGTGAAGTGACATCTGTTACTGTTCTTTCTTCTGTCAATATATTTAGACTGTGTTCTTAGGTTACATCCTTATTTAACAAGAATAGGATACCAAAGGAATAGGAGAATGGTGATAGATTCTATGGCTTGATGATATTAGAGTGGTGGTAAGTATATTTTATCAGTTAATACTTTGTTTCACTATAAATTTATGAGCTTTTCTAGTAATGTAAGTTGTAGACAGCCTGTATACTGGCATCGTATCCTTTTTGATAAGTTAGCTTTAATCCTTTTAGGTTGGCTTCGGAATTCTGCTAGATAACATGAAATTTGATCAAATGAATATAATTTTTGATTGATCAAACGAATTTAATATGTGATATACATGACCAGAGATGTAATTAAATAAGGGAGACATTCTAATAGGAGAGTTATTGCTACCAGTTTGTATTACCTTTCATTAGATGCCATCTTTTAGGTACACATAAGATGTGCTGTAGTTTTATATTTGAAGGAAAAATCAGGTCTATAAGATGTAAAAAGAAAACTTCAGTAATAATTGATGTTGGAAATTCGCTTCTCTTGTTAGATTTACGTGCTTGCTACATTTTTAAATTAGTCTGTCTCAATGAATATGGAATTTGGGGTCATTAACCTCATATGCTGACGCCACTGATCAATCTTTGGTTTTTGAAATGGCTACTCTTTTGTATCTTTTCCTGTTATTCTCTCATTTAGACCATTGTTGTGATATCCCACATTGGTGGGAAGAAAAGAAAAGAAAAGAAATGATATATTATATCCTGCGTTTGGGCTACTAAATCACTTGGTTTAAGCATTTTGAGTTCGTGCTTTAAAACTCAAAAGTTATTGGACCAACCCAAACGCGGGATGTTACAAATGGTATCAGAGTGAATCCCGTGTGATCTCTGCACGGGGTGAGACTGGGCCTATGATATTAGGCTAGACTACGCAAGGAAGTGGAGAAACTAAGTGTTATGCGGGGCTAAATGCTACGTCGACTTAAGGGCGGGAGCCATCTCTAGAGCCTGTACGAGCCACTTCTAGAATCCGACACAACCGAGTGGACAGTCCGGATATGAATTGGGCTTTGCAAGGACGCAAAGGCTTAAAGGAGAGGTGAATGTGATATCTCACATCGGTGGGAAGAAAAGAACAGAAATGATATATAATATCCTGCGTTTGGGTTACTAAATAACTTGGCTTAAGCATTTTAAATCCATACTTTAAAACTCAAAAGTTATTGGATCAGCCCAAACGCGGGATGTTATAGTTGCAACTGGATTCCAATGGCATTCTGTTTGGTGACAAGGGATGGGGATTAAGGGGAAAAAACTGCAATTGTTAAGACTGAAAATAGCATCAGGAGCAAGTCATCCAACCTTGACTTTCATAGAAAATTTCACTAGAACACTGGATTTTATTCTTGTAGACAGCTTTATTTTAAACTTGAGAAACATTTATGATATTTGTATATTCTAACAATTGTAGCTAATCATTACAGAGTTTGTAAAATAAAAGATCAATTGCAAATATAATCACAAATTTCATAGTTGACTGTTTAAAGCATATGTGCTGTAGCTGAAGATTGCATTCAGACACTGTATTACCCTATTATGAGCAGTATTTAAAGAAGTAAATGATGGACTAGCAGGAGTACTGTAATACCTAACATAAGTGTGGACTTTTTGGAGACAAATTTCATAAGTGAGGAGTAAAAATGTCAGTTGACCATAACTGGAAAAAAAAAGACAGAAGCTAAATAAAGAAAAGGAAGCGGCAGTCATGCAGCAAAACAAAGAAAGAAACAGTAAGAAGAAAAAGAAAAGAAGAAAAGAAAGAGAGGGGAGATAAAGAAGAAAAGAGGTTGTCGACGGTCAACCAAGCTCCGGTCGGCCACCAGACGCCGGCAACGAGTCCGGCCAGCTAGAGGAGAAAGAAAGGAGAGTGAGAGAGAGAAAGAAGCGAAATAGGTAAGAAAGAAAAAGGAAAAATTTTGATTAAGCTCAATAAGGTAACTTTATGTTGGATTTTTGTTTTATTATGATAGATAGAGTAGAATACTTGATATTCTAGTTAGAAATTTTAGCATGCATGATAGAATTAGAGTTAATGAATTTTAGTGTTTATGAAATTTTAGGAAATTGGGAAAAGAAGGATTTCCTTATATTATTTAGAGTTAATAGTTCTTGTTATGGTGTAGATTACCCAATTAGAAGAGGAAAAAGTTGATTTGGGAAATTAAAGTTGATATTTGATTATAGTTTAGGCCATACAAGATAGGTAAGTGAATGAGTTAAGCCTTGGGCTTAGATTAAAATTAGATTATTAGTTTCTAATGTATTTTTAGTTGTTAGTTTTGATCGTTATGCATATGATAGATCCAAGAGAGCACGTGGCGAAGGAAGCCACCTAAGAGGGAGAGTCTACTCTGAGATTTTTGTATATAACCTATTTTGAGATAAGTATAATACATATTATGAATAACTAGTATTATATATTGTTTGCAAAGTATTATGTGAATATTTTAAAGTATATTATATGTATAAATTGATATTGACATACATATATATTGATAAATGGATGCATGTTGATGAAATGCATATAAAGTGGTTTATTTTGTAAATGAAAGTTTAAGTGAGATTGCAAAAACTGAGAAAGTAAATGATTGTTTGTGACAATGATTTTTGTCAAGTAAGATTGAAAGAATTTAGTTGTGAAAATGATTTGACAATAACTCTATGCAGAACTAATTAAAACTAACAGAGTTATTGTTAGTTTGAGTGTACCTAATATATGCCGGCTAGGGAATGTCTGTAGTGATTCCCTCCCTTCGTGGGATAGTATATCCTTCGGGGGATAGTCCTTCAGAGACATATTATCATTCGGAGAATAGAGACAAATTACCCTTCGGGGGATAGCCCTTCGGGGACAAAGTACCCTTCGCGGGATAGTTATCCTTCGGGAGATAGTAGGTTCTGCATAGTTGTGATTTCGAGAAGTAATCAAAATATCAAAATTGTTTGTAAAAATCAAGAATGTGATTTTATTGATTGTTTTATGTCATATGTGATGACTACACAGATTTTATACCAAAAGATGTGATTTTGGAGTAAATTGTTTAAAATGGTAAAAATGGTATTAGTTGTATTAGTTATAATTATTAATGATGATTGTTTATTACTTGTATGACTGCATATATAATGGTTTATTATATGTATTATGCTTACTGAGTGTAGAAAATTCACCCCTCAATATTTTTTAGTGTCTGTAGATAGTGCAGAAGTAGAATCAAGGGGAGAATTGCATAACCACTCAATTCAGAGGTATTACCCGATTATTTTTGTTATTCCGGGTATAGGATAGTATAAGTATTATTCTGCACTTGTGGCCATGTGATATAGTACTTGGTATTATAAATATTATTTTTGAAATAGTTGCTCTGTTGGTTGTAAATTTGAGATCTTGAAATGTCTATATATAAATATATACAAAGTTCTTATGGGCATATCTTTTTATGGTTGAAATGGGTGATTGATACTGGATTATTTAGATGATTGATTACTTGTGTTAGTAAGTTATAAACCTATGAAAAATATGGTGTAAAATTTGTGAATGAGATGATATGGTGTATTGTGAATGTATTGGAAATCTTTAGGTTAACCGAAATTTTGTGCAGGTATTTTGAAATTTTTGGAAAAGGTCCAAATACAAAAGAGATGCTGTCGAAATTTCGATAGAATTCAGAGGAAGTTTAAGGCTTACGTGGTTTGGGGGATTTATTCCACCTCGAGCTACGTGCCGGTCATGACTTTTAGGTTCGGGTCGTGACAAAGTTGGTATCAGAGCAACGGTTATGGGATTGTGCTTATTTTTATAAGATTAAATTAATAAGTTATAGAATTAGTCTATTATTTTAAACCACAAAACTATAGGCTTTAACTTGTCATTAAGTATTTATTATATTTTAGTTTATGCCTTATGCTTGTTATCGTTTCAAGTTAAGTATATTATATATATATTGCTTGCAGAAATGGTAATACTTGTATTATTTGTTACTAGATGGCGAGATTAAGTAGCGGCCAAGGCAGTAGGGGTGGAAGAACTCCAAATGCAGGCCGTGGCAAGGGCGTTAGGGCTCCAAATATAGGACGTGGTAGGGATAGAAGAGCCCCAAGTGAAGGCTGTGGTAGGAGTGATAGAGCCCCAAATGCAAGCCGTGGCAGGAGCGACAGAGTTCCACAGGCAGCCCCTAACATAGTTATCACTCATGTTACATGGGATAGCTGATGTAGTAGACGGAATTTCACGTCAGGTGAAAGAGAGACAGAAGCAGAAAGAGAGATAGAGGCAGAGAGGGAAACAGAGGCAGAAAGAGAGGTTGAGTCCGCAGCTATTCTAAGACCATAAGATGTTATTCAAAACTTGAATTTGTTGACACAAATTGTGGCCAGGCATGATAGATTACATGTCCAGGCAGAGAGTGCACCTTCTCATCGCGTGCTAAAGAGGATAAGGTGCCATTATCTGAATTCTTGAAGCTTAAGCCGCCTGAGTTTGAGGGGAAAATAGATGAAGATCCTTATTTATTTTTAAAAGAGATTGATTTTAGATGTAGGACAATGGGATGTAACTCTCAGAAAACAGTTTCATTGGACAAGTTTCATCTTATTAGGACGGCCAAGCGATGGTTTAAGACAGACAGAGTACCTAATTGGACATGGGAGGAGTTCAGTAAAGCTTTTATGAATAGATTTTTGCCCGAGAGCATTAGAGATCAAAAAGTGATTGAGTTTGAAAAATTGAAGCAAGATCCTTCCATGACCGTTAGTGAGTACGATGCACAGTTTGTAGAATTGAGTAGGTATGCTCCCCACTTGGTTAGTACTGAAAAGTTGAAGAGATCGCGGTTTATAAAGGTTTGATGATGCGAATCCGTGATCATTTGCTTTCTGCTAGAGTCACTATATACGGAGAGATTGTTGAATGTGCCCGACAGATAGAGATGTCACGAATGGATAACTTAGGGGAACAGCAGTTTCGACCGAAAAAAAAAGCAAAAGTACTAGACAATTCAGTGGCCAGCAAAGTCGTGGTATTGTTACTGGCAGGACGAGTAGGGATTCAGGTCATCAAAGCCAAGTAAGCCAACAGGGTTCTCAGAAAGAAGTTAAGAGTTAAAGATTTACAGGTTATAGCCAGCAAGGATCCAGTCAGTCTGGACAGGGTACCCGTCTTTCTACCTAGTGCTATATATGTAATATGATGCATCGAGGTACGTGTAGAGTTGGACAGAACGTATGTTACCGTTGTGGTCAAGAAGGGCATTTTGCCAAGGAGTGTTCGTTGTCCTTATTATGACAAGGTTCTATACAGAGACATGCATTTGTAATTTCTGCTCCGAGTCACACAGTAGATCAGATAGAGGGAACCAGTGAACGAGGCTCAGGAGGTAGAGGTTTTGGGAGTAGAGGATTGATGCAAGCTGGTAGAGGTCAACCAAATGCAGGCAAAGGTCAGAATACGGGGGCTCAGAGTTCCGTTGGACGTGGACAGACGAGAATGTATGCTTTGACTAGACAGGATGCTCAAGCTTCTAATGCTATGGTGTCAGGTACACTTTCTGTTGATTCTTTTGATGCACGAGTATTATTTGATATCGGGGCTATTCACTCATTTATATCTCCATTTTTGGCTAAGAGGTTGGGTAGACAATCAGAAAAGTTAGATGACCCTTTGGTAGTGTCCACTCCAACAAGAGAGAGTATAGAGGTGAATTCAATATACCGATCTTATAGAGTTAAGGTATGGAGTAAAGATCTTCCAACGGTTCTCCTATTATTTAGATTAGTGGATTTCGATGTGATATTAGGAATGGATTAGTTGTCTTAATATCATGCTTTTCTAGATTATAATAAGAAGATAGTGAACTTTAATCTTCTCGATGAGTTAGAGTTTCAATTTCAGGGAGACAAAGTTTAGTTCCTTATAATCTCATATCAATGCTCAATGCTAGATGCATGTCGCATAAAGGATGCTATGGTTATCTAGCTTTAGTTAGAGACGTGAATTCTCCGAAATCAAAGATAGAAGATGTACCGGTGGTGAGTAAATTTTTAGATGTGTTTTCCGAGAATTTGTCAAGATTATCTTCAGAAAAGGAGATAGAGTTTTGCATAAATGTAGTGCTTGGAATTGAGCCAATCTCAATACCACCTTATAAAATGGCATCAGTTGAGCTTAAGAAGCTTAAAGAGCAATTACAAGATTTACTTGATAAGGAATTTATCAGGTCTAGTGTGTCACCTTGGGGTGCACCAATGTTGTTTGTAAAGAAACAAGATGAGTCTCTACGGTTATGTATTGATTATAGGCAATTGAATAAGGTCACAATTCATAATAGGTACCCACTACCTAGAATTGATGACTTGTTTGATCAGTTGCAACGGGTCTCAATATTTTTTCAAAATAGACTTGAGATCAGGATATCATCAGTTACGTATAAGGAATGATGATATTCAAAGACGGCAGTTCAGGACTAGGTATGGAATACTATGAGTTCCTTGTGATATCTTTTGGAACTCACTAGTGCTCCGGCAACCTTTATGGATCTCATGAATAGAGTGTTCAATGACATTCCTCGATACTTTTGTAATAGTGTTCATCGATGATATTTTGGTCTATTCTAAGAGTAAAGAAGACCATGAGCAGCATTTACGCATAGTACTTCAGACTTTGAGGGAGCATCAATTGTATGCAAATTCTCTAAATGTGAATTTTGGTTAGAATAGTGTGGATTTCTTGGGCATATAGTGTTCAAAGGATCGGGATAAAAGTCAATCCAAAGAAGATTGAAGCAGTTACACGTTGGCCGAAACTACAGTCAGCCACGGAAATTCGTAATTTTCTTGGATTAGCCGGTTATTATAGGCGTTTTGTGGAGAACTTCTTGCAGATAGCTGCTCCACTGATGAAGTTAACTCAAAAGAATGCAAAGTTTGAATGGACAAATACATGTGAGAAGAGTTTTTAGGAGCTTAAGACTCGTTTGACTACAGCTCCAGTATTAGCACTACCATCAGGTTCTGGTGGATATGTAGTTTATTGTGATGATTCAAGAGTTGGTTTGGGGTGCGTGTTGATTCAACATGAAAGAGTTATGGCTTATGCTTCTCGTCAGTTAAAGAAGCACGAGCAGAATTATCCTACTCATGATTTAGAAATGGCAGCGATTGTATTTGCTTTGAAAATATGGCAGCATTATCTGTATGGCGAGAAATGTGAGATTTACACAGACCACAAGAGCTTGAAATACATATTTAAGTAGAGAGATTTGAATTTGAGGTAAAGGCGATAGATGGAGTTGCTAAAAGATTATGATTACTCAATCTTATATCATTTTGGAAAGGCAAATGTGATAACAGATGCTTTAAGTAGGAAGTCAGTTAGGAGTTTAACTCATATAGTAGTTAATAGAAGGTCATTAATTCAGGAGTTACATGGGTTATATGATCAGGGGACTCAATTGGAGATTTGTGATAGTGGAGTATTATTAGCTCACATTAATGTGCGTCTAGTACTTTTAGATCGAATAAAAGCAAATCAGAAAAGAATGAGCAGTTAGAAAAAATTCGAGATGGAGTTATTAAAGGTGACAATAAAGAATTCAATATAGATGAAAATAATATACTTCGTTGTAGAAATAGGTTATGTGTTCCAAAGGTGGAGGATTTGAGAAAAGAGATTATGGAAGAAGCACACCAGTCAGCCTACACGGTACATCCTGGTTCGACCAAAATGTATCAAGATTTGAAGAAAATATATTGGTGCAATGGGATGAAGAGAGACATTACAGAATTTGTGGCTAAGTGCCTAGTGTGCAACAGGTGAAATTTGAGCACCAAAAACTTTCGGGGTTACTTCAAGAACTTCTTTTGCCAGAATGGAGGTGGGAGAGAGTGACGATAGATTTCGTAGTCGGATTACCCCGTACGAGGAAGGGTTATGATTCAATATGGGTAATTGTGGACAGGTTGACGAAATCAACTCACTTTATTCCAGTAAAGACTACCTATACAGTGGCTCAGTATGCTCAATTGTATATTGACAAGGTCGTGAGTCTTCACAGGGTACCAGTATCTATAGTATCGAATAGGGGCACTCAATTCACATCACAGTTTTGGAGGAAACTTCAGGAGGTCTTAGGGACTCGACTCGATTTTAGTACAGCTTTCCATCCTCAGATAGATGGTCAGTCTGAGCATACCATTTAGACATTGGAGGATATGTTGAGAGCATGTGTTATGGATTTTGGAGGTGATTGGAAACAACATGTACCATTAATTGAGTTTGTCTACAATAACAGTTACCAATCGAGCATTGAGATGGCTCCATATGAGACACTATATGGTAGAAAATGCCGGTCACCTATTTGTTGGGAAGAAGTAGGAGATAGGAAGCTATTGGGTCCCGAAATTATACAATTAATTATGGAGAAGGTAGCAGTGATTAGAGAGCGTCTTAAGGTAGCCCACAGTAGGCAGAAGAGTTATGTGGACGTGAGAAGAAAACATCTTGAATTTAGTGTCGGAAATCATGTGTTTCTTAAGGTGTCGCCTATGAGAGGGATTATGAGATTTGGAAAGAAAGGAAAATTGTCTCCTAGGTATATCGGACCATTTGAGATACTTGAGAGGATAAGAGCAGTGGCGTACAGGTTGGCCCTTCCACCGGATTTTTCTGGAGTTCATCTAGTATTTCATGTGTCTTTGTTGAGGAAATACGTGGCAGATCCTTCGCATGTCATTGATCCACAAACAGTTGAGTTGAGTGAAGACTTAAGCTACGTAGAGCAACCAATTGCAATTGTGGATCGTCAAACTTAGAAACTCAGGCATAAAGAGATTGCTATGGTTAAAGTACAATGGAGAAATCATTCCATTAGAGAGAACACGTGGGAGTTAGAGGATGAGATGCGAGACAAGTATCCAAATTTATTCCCACATTCAGGTATGTAGTTATTTCAAAATTCGAGAACGAATTTTTTTATTAAGGGGAGAGAATGTAATACCTAACATAAGTGTGGGCTTTTTGGAGACAAATTTCATAAGTGAGAGGTCAAAAGGTCATTTGACCATAACTAGAAAAAAAAAAAAGCTAAATAAAGAAAAGGAAGCTGCAGTCATGCAACAAAACAAAGAAAGAAACAGTAAGAAGAAAAAGAAAAGAAGAAAAGAAAGAGAGGGGAGAAGAAGAAGAAAAGAGGTTGCCGGTGGTCAACCAAGCTCCGGTCGGCCACCAGACGCCGGCAACGAGTCAGGCCAGCAAGAGAGAGAGAGAGAGAGAGAGAGAGAGAGAGAGAGAGAGAGAGAGAGAGAGAGAGAGAGAGAGAGAGAGAGAGATAGGGAAGAAAAAAAAAGGAAAAATTTTGATTAAACTCAATAAGGTAACTTTATGTTGGATTTTTGTTTTATTATGATAGATAGAGTAGAATACTTGGTATTCTAGTAAAAAATTTTAGCATGCATGATAGAATTAGAGTTGATGAATTTTAGTGTTTATGAAATTTTAGGAAATTGGGATAAAAAGGATTTCTTTATATTATTTAGAGTTAATAGTTCTTGTTATGGTGTAGATTACCCAATTAGAAGAGGAAAAAGTTGATTTGGGAAATTAAAGTTGAGATTTGATTATAGTTTAGGTCATGTAAGATGGGTAAGTGATTGAGTTAAGCCTTGGGCCTAGATTAAAGTTAGATTATTATTTTCTAATGTATTTTTAGTTGTTAGTTTTGATCGTTATGCATATAATAGATCCAAGAGAGCACGTGGCGGAGGAAGCCGCCTAAGAGGGAGAGTCTACTCCGAGATTTTTGTATATAACTTATTTTGAGATAAGTGTAATACATATTATGAATCACTAGTATTATATATTGTTTGCAAAGTATTATGTGAATATGTGGTAGCATGTTATATGCATAAATAAATTATATTGATATGCACGCATGTTGATTGGAATGCATAAAAGTGAATTTAGTATATGAAAGTATGATAAAGATGGAAAATTATTTAAAGGTGAATTGTTTATGTTGAATTTATGAGATTATATACTTTGTGTAGTTCAAAATATAATTTTTACATAGTTATAATTTTTAAGTCAAATACTGAGAAAGTGAATGAATGTTTGTGATACTAATTTTTGTCAAGTAAGATTGAAAGAATTTAATTGTGGAAATGATTTGAAAGTAACTCGATGCAGAACTAATTAAAACTAACAGGATTATTGTTAGTTTGGGTGCACCTAGTATATGCCGACTAGGGAATGTCCATAGTGATTCCCTCCCTTCGTGGGATAGTATACCCTTCGGGGGACGGACCTTTGTGAACAGATTACCTTTCAGGGAATAGAGACAGATTACCCTTTGGGAGATAGCCTTTCGGGAATAGATTACCCTTCGCGGGATAGTTACCCTTCGAGGGATAATATGTTTTGCATAGTTGTGATTTCGAGAAGTAATCAAAGTATCAAAATTATTTGTAAAAATCAAGAATGTGATTTTATTGATTGTTTTATGTCATATGTGATGACTACACAGATTTTATACCAAAAGAGGTGATTTTGGAGTAAATTGTTTAAAATGGTAAAAATGGTATTAGTTGTATCAGTTATAATTATTAATGATGATTGTTTATTACTTGTATGACTGCATGTATAATGGTTTATAATATGTATTATACTTACTGAGTGTGAAAAACTAACCCCCTCAATATTTTTCAGTGTTTGTAGATAGTGCAGGAGTAGAATCAAGGGGAGAATTGCATAGCCACTCAATTCAGAGGTATTACCCGGTTATTTTTGTTGTTCCGGGTATAGGATAGTACAAGTATTATTCTGCACTTGTAGCCATGTGATATAGTATTTGGTATTACAAATATTATGTTTGGAATAGCTGCTCCGTTGGTTGTAAATTTGAAATTTTGGAATGTCTATATATAAATATATAAAGTTCTTATGGGCATATCTTTTTATGGTTGAAATGGGTGATTGATACTGGACTATTTAGATAATTGATTACTTGTGTTAGTAGGTTATAAACCTATGAAAAATATGATGTAAAATTTGTGAATGAGATGATATGGTGTATTGTGAATGTATTGGAAATCCTTGGGTTAGCTGAAATTTTGTGCAAGTATTTTGAAATTTTTGGGAAAGGTCCAAATACAGAGGAGATGCTGTCGAAATTTCAATAAAATTCAGAGGAAATTTAAGGCTTACGTGGTTTGGGGCGATTTATTTCGCCTTGAGCTACGTGTTGATCATGACCTTTAGATTCGGGTCGTGACAAGTACATAACATGTTATTAGTATTGCATGACTATTAGCATTTATTATTTTGATATAGAAACTATGTACTTGATATAGTTTAAATATTGAAGATTAAAAAAAATAGATAAAAGGAGAACTTGTACATGCATATGCAGTAGACTTTGGGGTTAGCGTAGGTTGTTCATTCTGTAGAGGGCTAAGAGGAGTCCAAATCACCCCCTAAAAGTAACTATTAGGGAAAAGAAGAAAAAAGAAGGAAGAGAAAAACTCATGCTATTTATGATTTTCAATGCATGAATGTTTGCTTAGGATAGTTAACAACTCAAGGATGTTATAAATGGGGTAAAAATCGACCTCCGGGCAAAGACATAGGAATAAAAATGTAGGAGTACAATTTTATATAGAGAAAATGCTTAATTGTTGTAATTTTGGTATTCCAAGAGAATAAATCTTACTTGTTTCTTTTGGTAGGTTTTTGGCAGAAATTGGTGCTTTGCATCTTCTGGATGATGATGATACGCCCTTCCCCTGAAAGATATTTATGGTAAAGTTAACAAAAGGAAGAATGGAGGCTCGTGGGAGTCTTTGAGGCATATAAACACCTAAAAGCTCTTGGTTATGTTCTTGGGCGGCATGGGATACCTTGGACAATGAACACTACTAAAGTCAATTCTAGTGCCCAAGGTTCATCAGAAATGCACGAAAAAGTGGACAGAGAGTCAACAGGGGATTTCATCATTAGTGAGATGTTTAGCTGCTTAGAGATTAATGAAGCGAGACCAATATTTGATGTTTACCCTCCTAATAGCAAGTTTAAGAAATCTTCTCCTGGCACTCCGTGTTTTGTCCTATGCCTTGCAAGGTAAATTTTGTTCAGAGATCTTTCACTAAGTTTGTGAAGATCTGCAGAAAACTTTTGTTGTGATGATGCATACTTGCATGCTTAGACTTGAACAGAAACTATTTGTGGCTTTTCCCATACCTTCTTTTTTTCTTTTTTTGGTTTCCCTGTATTTCCAATTTCCTTGTTTATTTTGTTCATCATCCCCTTCCTCATCTCTGTCCCCTCCCCAGCCCATTCCATCTCACCCTAGAAAAGGTCACAATGTTTACCATGCTCCTGCTTCTTAAAACTTTTAAAGAACCAGTAACATTGAAGATAGGCTCAAATTGGGAATAAAATGCATGTGCTTTATTAATCTAGAATTTTTTTTTTCCCACTGATACAAAATGTTGTACAATGCAAATATACTTTTACGTATTTGACAGATTTGACTATTCATAGGGGCATTTCCAATTTGAGCTCATGTCCAATTGCACACATCCTTTTTGTCTCAAGCTATTCTTTTATGACATAAAATTGAAAAAATGATCGGTCTTGTGTCTCCTGACATGCTTTGTTTTAATATTTAATACTAATAATTGTTTTCTCCTTGTGTTAGTGGCCATCCACCGCCAAAACAAGAGAATGGAGAGCTTGAGAGGCGTTGCAGTGGCAGCCCTTTAAAATTTTGTAATGTTGATCATGGACGTGTCAGTTTCTTCTCATTCAACAGGGTAGAGCTTCCTATACTTCCATGATCTTCTCCAACAAATACACTAAATTTTGGCCGTGGATGGGATGAGTTATTTTAGGCCAAAACAACTTACTCTATGGATTCTTTTTGGCTTAAATTGAATGAAACAAATGCATTTTAAGTTATTTTTGAGTTTATTGTTTGGAAGTTAACTTGATACACTTCGAATGGCAGTAGTAGATTTTTCTTGATGTACTAAAAGTAATGTCGATTAGGATCAATAATCTAATGTCAATCCCAGGAAGCTTTGTACTGATGGTTTTGGATTTTGGGTTTGTAAGTTTGAGATGTCTTCCTACCTTCTAATGTGCATGATTGCAACCTACTGCAATATGGTGTTAGTCTTTGGGTTATCTCCCAAGGTGTTTTAAATGTGGTTGCAAACCTTTTGAGTTTCTGAAATATGATGTTTGCATTCGTTTAATTGGTCATGCAGATGCAAGTTTTCTCTGTTTTGATCATTTCAACCAGGCATGTTTTCTGATGCGTCTAAAACTTGACCTGTTTCTCCCTTGCTGGTTGTGATTTGGCCCGGGCTACGGAATATCGTTGCTCGTGTCGGTACCATTCTGCGACTTTCAACTTCCAAAATTCTCAAATATTTTGGTGGCTTTTACTTCTTTGTGGTGCTTCCAAAATATTCCTGTGCGTCCAAATTTTTACTTTTATGCAGGTTGTTATGCTTGAGCAGCTCAACCATTGTCTGTTGGTAGAAAAATTCATCGGAGAGGGACAAAGAAATAAATTTTTGGGTAAAATCTGTGCTGCTCTCAAATTGATCTGCTAGGAAGGTTAGTAAGGCAAATCGCCTAAACTTAAGACGTAGATAATGAGTAAAGAATCACTGAAACTGGCAACCAATGATGCGAGAATTTGTTCAATGAATTTCACATTCTGTGTTTCCACCACTAATCCTCTTGGACCTTTCAAGCATAGTTATTATATATTTGCACTAATGCATCTATACACTGCACATTCATGGAGGTACTGACATACAACAAGGACAAAACTAGATAGTAGCTAATAATTCATCTTCATCCTTCCATCAGCAAGCAGCAGAGTCAAGTCGTGGAATGCAATCAGAGAAAGATGCAACTGTTGATTGGTAATTTACACGAAAGAGAAACAAATTGCTTGGTTACTCAGGTTGAAATGGGATAAGATATTGCAACAAAGTCATTGGATTGCAGCAGGCTGAGAAGAGATTAATCTAGTCTAGGGTACTAGATTCTTGGCGTTTTTGACTCTTAACACTATGCAAAAGCACAACCAAACACTTAATGTGACAATTAAAAAATAATCAGGAATAAGTAATTCAACGTAAATAACAGCAAACAGAAACATCAATTCAAAAACCAAAATAACAGAAGACAGCGTAATATCTCTGCAATTTGTCAATTGGCACATATTGTTAATGAACTAAAAATCTGACTCAGTTTGGATCACCAAATCCAATAATTGACCAGCAAATATAAATAACATATTGGAGGCAAAAAAACAAAACAAATTTGTAGGTATAAGAACACCATAGGCCACTGAGATTGGATGGCCACCGTTACTCTTCATCAGAGTAATTAAACTTCACTGAGTGGGACTGCAAGTCAATCAGACCTCCCCTATAGCTACCACGCTTCTTCTTGGTCTTTTCATGCCGGAAGTCCCTGAAGAAAGAGAGGGGGAGGAGAAGGATTTGTCTCACTTCAGCCGCCAACAGTACATATCAAAGCGGGAAAATGCATCTAAATCAAACAGTATGAGCAAATTCCCAACCATGCCAATGCAAAACAAGAGCCTTTTATCCAATCATAGAAAAGCAAACAATATGAGAAACATGAATAAGCAGCAAAGAACTAAACTACTGAGTTGAGGTCACTCCATGTCTGCCGAAGTTTCCTCTAACCTAGATGTGCTCAAGGCACAACACCAATCAGGCTCAAAACCAAAAAAAAAGGAATGTTTTCATTATTTACAAAAACCATCAGAAGGGAAACCAAAGAAGAGCACAAGAAATATGATCAGTAAACTATACGCAGCTATCCTGCTGATGAATCCTCATTTTCAGCTTCAGCAGTATTCCTTAGGCAGTCTATGCTCATTTTAACTTCAGTTTAATAAGTTCAAAGGCTAATTAGTCCCCTTTACTTGTATTGGTCAGCTCAGGTCCATCAATATCTCTGTTTCTTCACAAGAGTGAATCTTCCCTCTTTGAAAGAAACTAATTACAAGGAAAAAAGAGTATAAAAATAATTTGATCACAGAAGCAAACGGAAGCAAATTAATAAATATATACCTTCCTTTCACCTGGCCCAAGACTTCTTCTGCTTTTGCACCATAACCTGTTTCTGCCCCCTCCTACAGCACCGGAATACATTTTTATAAGACTAGAAATGTAAAATAATACACTATTGGACTGTATACTCCATTTTTATAAGACTAGAAATGTAAAATAATACACTATTGGACTGTATACTCCAGGTAAAAAAAAAGATTCTACAGGAACATACTTTAGCCCAGTAAGAATTATTCTGCAGCCTCTCATCAGCGAACTCCACTGCATCAACCTTCACCCTTTGAAAAGCATTTACTGTTTTTGGCTGCAGGAATACCAAAAAAGGAAGGAAGGGGTTAAAAAAAAAAAAAAAAAGGAGGAAGGAAGAAGATCATCTAAATTAACCAAATTAGAAAAAACAGACAGAAAGAATACATAAAAAAGCCAACTAAGTAGAAACAAGATGTAAACAAACAATTGCAGGCACACACACTTGCAGCCACACAGAGAGAGTGGACTGCCAAGAGAACCTAGAATATGGTCACAGGTTACAAAAGAACACAGTTGAGATGAGCTTGAAAAATATGATTTTAAGGTCAAAAAAGGGTTGTCAACAGACTCAAGTTTGTATTCCAAAACTAAGAGACAAAAAGAGGAAAATAAGAGGAAGTAGTTTACCAATGAAGTATAAATACAAGAAAGAAGGTATAGAAAGATCACCAACAAAAAAAGAAATATGCTTCCATACCTCAGTGGAACCATTGCGCTGTTTCTTAGCACTTCTCAGAGCAGAAGATTTCTGAACTCCATTGCTCAAATCTCCCTTTGTGTTTATATCAAACTGTTCAACAGAAGTTGACTTCTGTGTAAAATTCTCCTCTTTATTTTCTCCACCAACCTCACCATTACCTCCAAGAACTGTATTTACTTCAACAGCAACCTTAGCTTCCTTCACAACTTCACTTTTTCTCCTTTTAGATTCTTCAACTGCAGCTTCTTCAACAGGCTTGACCTTATTTTCATCAGAATCAGATCTTTTTCTCTTTTTCGACTCCTTATCAGCAACATTATCAAAGGTCTCCTCAGATTTTCCTTTGTTTTCCACACCATTATCAGCTAATTTTTCAGAAAGTGCATCCTTTTTCTTTTTCTTCTTTTCTTTTGATTTTGTTTTGCCATCATCCATTGGAAAGTCAGCAGCATTTTTATCCCTGCTCACAACATTTTCAGCTCTCTTGACATCTTCAAGAGGAGAAACTGTTTCTATCTTTTGTTTCTTTGATTTATCTTTAGATTTAGTTGTATCATTACTAACCATAGTTTCAAAAGTCTCTGGTATTCGTTGAGTTACATCATGTAATGATTCTTTACATGTTCCATTTTCATCATTTGATTCAGATGTTAACGTATTTTTTTTCTTCTTCTTGTCAATCTGGTTTCTCGTGGACTCATCTGTCTTCAATTCACAAATAGCAGATTTGGCATTATCATCATTTTCTTCGCTTATCTTCTTCTTCTTCTTCTTCTTCTTCTTACTAATAGTTTCGACAGGAGCATCTTTATCACCATCAGCATCTTTCTCCATTGTATTAAAAGCACTTTGTTCTGCACTAGAAGTCTTCAAATAAGCAAAAACCAGGATATTGACCTGCTAGACTAGATAGGGTTTGGAAAAGAAACTCATATATAATATTAGGAGAATGAGGGAATAATAGTATCATAGAGTCCCATTTCATAAACTACCTTGCTCTTTCTGGCCTTTGAATTTTGTGTCCCCATCTCTACTGCATACAAAAGAAACTCAACTAGCATGAGAACTCAAACTGAAATATGGCGTTATCTGATATGTGTACACTGTGAATTAAAAGGTCTACATACAAATTTGAATTAAACTAGTCACTAAAACTTTTGCACAAAAGAAATATTCTGTTGGAAGGATGGAATCACAACATCTTATGTATTTTAGGTGGTTTCTGCACATGGAAATATTAGCCAAATTGAAAAAGTCATTCCCATTGTAAGGCCTACAAGTTTCATGCCATTTGATAAGCTTGATTTCAAGCCAGACATCACAGCTGTTTCATAAGAAAGAAACCCCCCCCTTTCTTTTGCACCCTCATCATCACATTCCGTTAAATTCAAATGCTGTCCTAAACTCATTCAAGCCTTGGGTACAAATGAAATATCAAAAAGGTGTTCATTGCCGTACTTCAAGAGTTCGATTTGTGCTTAATTTGCTTGACGAAACCATTTCAACCGAGTCTGATACATCATTACCAATGCAATGATATAACAGCAGTGCGAAACATAGAATAGAATTACAGGCTAAATTTCCTCTGGCTCAGTTGATTGTTTCGAAAGGCTTAGAAGTGAATTATTCAACAGTAAAGAACACTTCCCTTGTTATTCCTCAGCATTGTTGTATTGGTTTCTGACTTTGCCACATCACAATAGGTCCACTATTTTACTGGAAGGACATTTATTTTTCAGAAAATTAAGCAACAACTCTCAGGACCAAAAACAGATAATTTTCTATGGTGAAGAATTTTCATTGACAGCTACATACAGCAAATAGTACGATGGGGATAAAAAACTCTCCACAATAGATCCAAGGGTATAATATCAAGAGGACTGAGACCCTAATATCACCACCAACATCTAAATAAAATATCAATCCAACATCTCTCTTCTTACTAGTAGGTTATGCCTGTTGCTCCAGAATAAAAAAATAAAAAAAAATAAAAAAAACCACTGAGTTGATAAAATAAGGTTACATCTCTAAGATGTTGCATACAATCTGAAGTACCGTATAATGCTCAAGATAATATAACTAGGAAAATCAAAACTACCATGCACCATCATTGTCAAATTTCCACCTTACCATTTTTCAAGACAACCACGATACATCTCCTCCAAGTCAAATGAATCTGCCTTCCAAGCATCATCCTGCGACAAAATCATGATCAACTGTCACATTATTGTTTTATACAACAAGAAACAAAGAATGATACTAAACAGAACTAAAAACGCAGAAGTTCTTCCGTGCACATAATCACACACCCCAAATTACATAACTGCTCTAGTTATAATGTTGAAACCTTATCGTTCACAACACATACAATTTGGCAGGAACATTAACCACCCGAGTTTCACAAGATTTGGCAGGTATGTTAACTACCGAGTTTCACAAAAGAACTATGTAAAATGCAGTTAAAAGTCTTAAATAAACAAAATAACATATTCATCACATCCCCAAAACATTGTACCTTCTGCTTTGCCTCCTGTATCTTTCTCTACCAAAACAAACGTTTAACTTCTCAATCAAATTATTAAAATTTCTGTCAAATGCATAGCCTGAACTATATGCCTCTTTATTTATTTATCCATAAAAACATCATACACATACACAAGTATCAAACTACCTCAACTCGAGCTTCTTTCAGGAATCGCTTGAATGTTTTTGCGAAGCCCTTGTCATGGACATACTTGATGACAGAGTGAAATAAAGCAAGGTTAAGTTCAGCCTTTGGGGTGTCAGTTTCCTCTTTGGGCTGCTCCTTAAGTTGCTTTTTGGCCATTGTCGATCTGGGCTCTAGTTTTTGCTTCTGCTCCGCAATGAGGACTTGGCGAGGCTTCAAAGCAATAAGTTTTGAAATTGAACTAGTTTCTTCTCCTCGGAGCATACACTGATATGAGAAACATTCAAAGTTAATGTTGCATAACCTAACATTTGTACAAATTAAATTGGAAGAAAACCCAACCGGGGCAAAAAAAAATAAAAAGAAAATCACTTCATTTCATGTGATTAGCTTAAATCATGAAAAAAAAAAACACTACGACAGAAATTTTGTGAAAATACATAAATTAGTAATAATAACAAAGCCCATCAAAACTTAAATTGGAAAAAAAAAACCCCAATAAAATCGATTCATTCAGCATAAATAGCTAAAAATCATGAAAGAAATAAAGCATTATGAAAAAAATTATGCCAAACATAAATAAATAAATAAACAAATACATAAAAAATCCCATGAAAAACCCACAATTGCACAACCATCTTTTTTATTTTTTTTCTCATCCGATCAGTCTCTCTCCTTCTCTCTCTCGCTTTTTTTTTTTTTTGGTCTATAAATTCCCAAAACGGAGTAATAATAAAAACTGAAAAAAACCCAAATGAACTGAAATTAGCCCTCGTTAATAGCCAAAAAAAAATGATTTTTTTTCTTTTGGTTTCTTTACTTTGGTTTTTCAAGAAAAAATTAAAACTGAAAATAAAAAACAGAAAAGGGGAAAAAAGAAAGAAATTCGTTACCAATAATGTTGGGCGGTAGAGGAGGAGAGCAGAAGATAGAAGTTTCTGGAAGAAGATGAAGATTTTCAGCAGCTGCCTTCAACTTCTTAGCTTTTTAGGGTTCAAGGGTACATTATTAATTGGAGGAGATTAGAGATTAGGGTTTTAGATTTAGTGGGTCGGGTTAACTTAGTGGGTCGGTTTAAAACCGAAGATTGACCGTTGCAAATTGAAATAAAGAGTAAATTACATTTTGCACTCCTAAAAGTTTGCACAATTTCAAGTTACTCCCACGTTGTATTTTGTTGAAAGGATTTTAATGGATTTAGATTTCAAATCCTAGGTTGTTTATGCAAATAACGAATTCTTGGATTTCAAGTCTAAATAAAACAGAGAGGTTTTAGCTTTTGAAAGTGGTTGATTTTAAATTTATTGATTCAACTACTTATTTAATGTTAACTATCACTCAATTTAGAGTAGTTCATTCCAAATCCTAATAGACAAAATTGGATTTCAATTGCTTTGTTTAAATTCATCTTTTTTCAACTAAAATAAATTTTGATTAATGAGGAGTGGAAATTTATTCATTTCAAGTTCTATAATAAAAAGTTGCATTGCTTATTGAAGCTCTAAGCGCAAATTAAACATGAAAAATAAGGTTATATTTCGAAGTGGATATCAAAAGCACTAAATTCAAATTGATCGTAAAATTTATATTTTGTAGAACATAGACATTCTCTTTACAACCATATAATGCTTAAAATCTATAACAAAATTCGACTAACAACCAACAAAGAACATTAATTCAATCATACAACATGTTTTTCATATTTTCACTTTACCAAATTTCTAGACATTTGCAATACAGTTTTACCAAGTCAAATAAATTTTCAAGGTCCTTTAAGTTTCTCTTTTGCATGCAAATTTGATTGAACTACGACAAAATGCTTTTGAGGCTTTAAAAAACAATAAATATAATGACTTTTGTACATTTACACTCACAAAGTAAAAAGTTTATATGGCCTATAAACTGCCAGCCTGTATTTTTTACAAGCTCAACATCTACCATCGAGAATGGCATTTTAGTGGCATATCTGCGTGTTGTTTAGTATCTCCAATGTGGGAAAAAAGGCCTGTAAAATACTTTACAAATTACAATTATGTGAAGTTCTTTATGGTCATTTTCTAAGCTACAAGAACTTTAGACATCTTTGAAGCATCCCCTAAATCCATAGATGAAGTGTTATCAACATGTTAGAATAAGAAAATGGGGGTATTGCACATATGCTTCATACATAAATTTGAGTTTTTGGATCCACTCACATGTTTTGAACTATTTATGTTCGAACAAATTAAAGTACCTAAATAATCTATTTTTTTCAACTCAACTTTTATTTTGAGATTTTTAATTATTCTAATCATTGCTCATTAGGTGTTCTAATGGGGCAAACTTCTAAGGGCATATTTGCCACAATAATATCAAGGCTGAGGAATGGTCTAATTCTGGCTAAATATTTCCCTATGATAGGAATTTGAAGTTGATGCAAATAATTTAGAAATAGCATATATAAAATCAACAAAAAGTTACGAAGCTGAAGCAACATATCATAACTAACTATTCAATCAAAAGCCCACAAGATTTAAAGAGAGATTGAATAATCGAGAATAAAAAAGAAAAAGCCATTATTAGACGGCAAGAATTGCAAGTGATCCATTATTAGACGGTGGTCGTAATGTATTATATTTATTTTAGTAATTTTATTATTTGTTAAGTTATTTTTCCTTCTATTTCTATGGTAGTATTTTTTTAATAAATAATATTGCAATAGAAAAGGCTTATTAATTAATCAATTATTCGAATAATATTGAGATTTCTCAAATCTTGTCTTCGGTGCAATCACGTTTATTTTCCTAGTTTCTTGGAAACTATCCACATTTTCTTTGATACTATCTCGAAGGAGATCAAGTCTCTTTTCCATGTTATCTGCCATGTCAGTTGATGCCAAAGCAAGTTTCTCCTAATTTGATGGCAATCTTACGCGAAGGTAACTCAAAACTCCAGTGATGGAATCAGAGATTTTATTTCAAAAGCCGAATTTGAAGTCAAATTTCTAAAGCTCAACAGTTGCATGGATCAAGAGAGAATTCTCGCCGAGATCTTGTAGAGGTTTGGCTTGGAGACATGTACCACATAGGTATGGTGTTGAGAAAATTGCTCGCAACCCCCCTTTGATTCGTGCTATCTCTCAACAACATCATGAGGATCATGTCTTTGATCTTGATTCAACAGTTGATGCAAAAGAAGAGATAATGTGTGAATCTGATGAACATAATGAAGAGCTAGTCTGAACTTGATGGAGGGGATGATTATGAATTTTTCACAGATACGTGGAAGTTGTTGTTAATGGACAAAGAAGACGAATATGACACATCTGAGGACCCAGATTTAAATGAGTTTTCAATAGATTTATCATATATACCATCAGTAGATCTCATTATTAATTTGGACCAAGTAAATATAAGCCATTGTATTGTATAGAAGTTCAATCACATGAACTTTCTTATGTGCAAGTTTTTTAAAAGGATGATCTCATAGATAGACAACCCGAGATTCATAGCATACGAGAGATACATTTCACAATATCGGTTCAAGAAGTTATCAGTTTTGAGATTTTGTCAAAATTATTTATGATGTACTGTGTTCTTAAGAAGACACGAAACCGTTGCATTAACCAGTTCTAGATAAAATATGGGCCGTACAAAATTCCTGGAAAAACTTTAGCAATGTAATAGAATTATTTTGAGATTTTTCAGAAAACAGAAGGACTAGCCCTTTGAAGTAGAAAGGTCTGACTTAGGACATCGTACCCATAATGTTGAACCTCAGAGTTCAAGTAATAGGTTTTTTAGAGTAATTACTTATCAAAGATTAGGGTAGCCGTCATCTATTGTTATTGTTTTTAGTAGCTTTGATGTTTGCTAATTTATTTCCTTCTGTATTTTTATGGTAGTATTTTCTTTGAAAAAATTACAATTTTGGTACCAAATGTATGGAGTATCGGTAGTTTCAGTCCCTAAAGTTTCGACAAATGTAAATCTAGTACCAAATGTTTTAAATTTTTAGCATGTTTAGTCCTATTGACCAGTTTTACAAAAATCTTATCGGAATCTAGTCATGTGGTACTCATATGTTGGTTATAAAAATTTTCAAAAAGAATAAGATTAGGAAAAAAAATTTTAATTGCCATAATTTGTAATTTTAATAGCCATAGTTTTCATATAGTTTTCATACATGCACCACTTTAGGGACATCGTTTCCAGATTTCCTTGCACAACCACCCTGTTTGCCGTCCAAAGGATTGTGTAACAATTCAGCCATCGTGTTTGCCCATCTTGCACACGGACATTCTGTCCAAGCATTCTGTTTTAGTCCATGCCAACACTCCTTGACTGCTTTTTCGATAAGCACCAAAGTGTCTTTGTCTTTGTCAAGACCTTTCCTTGTGCAAGCATCCATGCCCACAAATAGAAATTTTTCTGGAATGTACGAGGTTCATAAGCCTTACCCGTGAACCCAATGGTGGAGATTGGAGTCACCAAGGTTTGGTCCCCAACGGTGAAGATTGGAGCCATCAAGGCTTGGACAATGCTAGGCAATGATCTATTCTAGAAAAATTCCTATAGGCACATTCTTACATAGATTAGATCCATGGTAGACTGGGTCCACGGACTTTATTGCTGGATCTAACGGTAGAGATTGGAGCCAACATTCCTATCGGTTCATTCTTACATGAACTGAGTCCAAGAGGGTGGAGATTGGTCTAATCTCCACTGTTCGGTCTACGAGTGAGGCCCGTAGACCTGGTCCGTATAAGCATGAACCCCATTTTCCTATTGTGTTCTATTGCCCTTCTTATATACTTTTCAAAATACTTACATTACCCTCTTTTTCTCTTCCACGATCTTCAATATACTCCTGATAACAATCTTAAAAATTTCATGATAAACTTGGTATATTTTTATTATAGTTACACAGATAAGATAATGCAGAAAGACTAAAATTTTGGTTGCACAAAGCGTGAAAAAAAATACTAGAATACGATGGTGCACGAAGTATAAGTTTCAAATACATTTGAATGATAAATCTAAGTTTCAAATACATTTGAATGATAAATCTAAACTACATATTCATATCCGCGGGTACATTATCCCCGGCTAACAGCCACAACCTGCTTCCCAACGTTACGCCCTGAGAATAGCCCTATCAGCGCACTTGGGCCATTCTCCAGGCCTTCGGCTATGTCTTCCACGTAAGTGATTTTCCCTTCTTTTATGAGTGGGAGAATCATTTCCAAGAACTTTGGATAGAGATGATAATAATCAAGCACCACAAATCCTTCCATTCGAATACGCTTGGTGATCAGGCAGATGAGGTTGCGAACACCTTCGGGCTGCTCAAGATTGTATTGTGAGATCATGCCACAAACAGCTATGCGGCTGTGGAGTCTCATGTTAAGAAGCACGGCGTCAAGCATCTTTCCTCCAACATTCTCGAAGTATATATCAATGCCATCAGGGAAGTACCTACAAGAATGAAGATTCTAAATGAGATTATTGTCAACTTGAGACATAGAAAGTAAGAGAAGGTGATATTTACAGAATCATCTTTATGTCGTGTGGCAATTGGGAGTTTTAAGGGAACAATAAAACATGCAAAAAAACATACATGAAACTACACTCCAATTTTGGAATGATGGATTATATTTAGATAATCTAAAAAATCATTTCTTTAGCACAAGGTACGAAAATTCCATGGCACATCAAAATGCTTCATTTTTTATAAACGTCCCTCATATGAAAAAAATGTTGCTCCCGCCAGGGATCCTTTCCAGGAGAAAAAAAAAAAAAAAAAACAGATTTTATGGGCTTATCATCTAACCATACTTTTCTCGGGCTATTTGGAAACTCACCTTTTCAAAGCAGCATCTAAATCTTGCTCTTCTTTATAGTTGAAAGCATCGTCAAACCCGAATTTGTTCTTTAACAAATCAACCTTAGAAATAATTAAGAAAACACTTAAGAGTGAGTTAACATAGTTCAGGCTTTCTTTTTTATGCACTTCTTTCAGGCTTTCTTGTTTATGCACTTCTTTCTCTGTATCAAAATCATCAGAATTGTTTTCAAGTCAGTACTGTACATTAATTTTGGAAAACAGCACGTCAAGCAAGGTTAAATCATTTCTCATAATCTAGCATTAATAAATGTCTTAAACATCATTTGCATATTTGATTTCCTTCTGAAAAAATAACTTCAGGATTACAATAAGTTACTGCTCATACATAGTTTTGTGGAGTTTTTAGTATAACAGGTTAGGCATGGCAACTGTAACTCTGAGCAACAAAAGGATGCAACTATTCAAAGAGACATGTATTTTCATTGTTAAAGAACTTGACTCCAATTCAAGCAATGCTAGCTTTCATCAAAACCTCTCAGGTGAAACAGGCATAAATCTCGAACTTCCCGGAATAGCTAGATTTTGGTCTAATTAATGGAACCTAAACTGTCTGAAAAAATGATTTCGAATTAAGTGCCTTCATTTATAAGCTCAATTTGTTCGCCCACCAGGAACTTGGAAAACTCACAGCAAGGTACTTTGAAGCCACTGACCTTTTCTCTGCTTCCAGCACTTCCAACAACATAACAGCCAGCTAACTTCGCAAATTGCCCAACAAGCTGACCAACTGCTCCAGAAGCAGCTGAAATGAAGACATGATCTCCCTTCTTCGGAGAACAAATCTCAAAAAAACCAGCATAAGCAGTCAAGCCAGGCATACCTGTTAGCAACTAATAGCATTTAGGTAAGCCACTTGAAGGCAAGACGCAAAAGTGTTGAACTACAAGCGTCAAGAATTTGTTGAACTACATCTTCAAGCGTCAAAGCATGAAATTTTGCTACATGATTATTTCGATGAGCACAATTTTCTGCAAACCAGTATATATTGAAATAATACTACAGAATTTTGAACAAGAAAATGACTCCAGAAACACATATTACCCCAAACGTTTGTTTCATCAATTAATGAAACATTATTTACACAAGTATCTGTGGCAGGAGTAAGGAAGTAAATGACACAAATGGATGAGCTCTTAGTTCAACTAAATCTGCTGCACAAGCTTATATGAGCTCATTCTGTTCAGAAAACGACTACCAGACTTGGTTATTAGGTCATGGTGATAATGCCTAACCATTTTCTGAAGGCACTCTGATATTATAAAAGGAACATGCTGCAACAAAGACCACGAGAGATGAAAACAATTTCAAAATAAAAAAGGGAAAAGGGTAAGAAAGCTCATGTTACTGACATGTCTGACATCTTTTACAACAAACTATTTATCTGAACATTTGGCTATATTGTATCAAAATTAATTTCCATGTTACTGTCATATAATTACTAAGCTTGACATCCGAGGGGAACGATATTACTTTATTTGTTCCTGTTTTAAGAGTCAAGAGGAAAAACCTCACCGCTGTGAATATGCAATTCTTGAGAAACTTACCTAGGATTCCCGTATAGTAGGACAGAGGAACATCTGTATGTTCTATTTTAATGAGAGGTACTGAAGGAGTGATGCAGCTGTACTCTTCCCATCCAGTCATCCCCCAAACCAGATCATCTTTCTTGAACTTTGGATGACTAGAATCCAAGACTTCAGATACTCCAAATCCCACAATAGGCTGCAATAAAAACACTGACACGAAATTATGAATTTGAATTGATGATATGCGATCATAATCTTTTCAAATCACTAACAATACCTCTTATGTTCACTATCTGTCCTGATGTTCTTTTTATTTAGTGACATAATATGATCACGTCAGACTAACTTGCATGGTTAACCTTTCCACTGGAGTTTAACAAATTACAATGAACTTTCAAATATTGGATGGTAAGGCAAATCATTGGCAAATTAATTTTTTGGAGTAGCAATAGTAGACAATTGCAAGTTCCCACTTCAAACGCATGTAACTAGCAACATGCAGGTAACAAATTCTTTGTTCCAACCACTAAATGTTATCTACAACCAAAAACAAAATAAAAAAAGCCATTACAGAAAGGCCTTAAAAGAATACCAAATACTAAATATTCAGCCTAAGCTAGCAAATATACACAAAATACACATCATGGTCCTAGTCCGTACAGTTAAAGGAATTATATATATATATATATATATATATATTCAATAATTGAACCAAAATGCTCTTTAAGATTTGCTTTGTCCTTCTTTCAGAATTTTCAAGTTGAGAAAATCCTGTACACAGTGAATATTTTGATACTCTCTCTCCATCATTTTTCCATTTGAAACATCAGACATGAAATCCATTAATTCACAACTCTAGAAAATGGAAGAATGCAATTCCAGTGCCTCCAGATTTCACAATGATGTTATTGTTATTTCAGAGTAAACCAATTTCATTAGCTGCCTGCTAATTTCAGAGTAAAAGGGAGTTTATGGAACCTGGAGGGAAGGACTCAATATAGCTCCCTTGAGTTTCTGCCTACAAGTTCTTGACGCAAGGATCATAGGACGAGTACAGAATCTTCATCAGCACAACCATAGAATCTTTGGAGTCATCAATTTTATGGCACTAGTTGTTAGAAACATCAGTATCTTTAAGGAACCTGTTTACGTAGTCTCTTAATGTCACCTCAGTGTCACTCACTTCCTAATTCCTATGCCTCTCCCATTTTCAAGAACTCTCTACCTATCAAGTGACAATGATGTTCGCTATACTTTTCAATCGAAAGCAAGCTTTCCCATTATGCTTCTCTGAACTGTTAGTGCTTATAATACATGTAGCAACATATAATGTGGAAAATATGGCGAGGGAAGATGGATCATTTAAGCTTTTTTTATCAGAAAGAAGCAATACCGTTCAGATTTCCTGTCAATCTTATGACTCTGAATTTTGTGAATAGCACCCTCATTGAAAAAGTTTTACAATTGCAGTTTTTAATTGTGAATAGCACCCTCATTGAAAAAGTATTTCTTGCAAAGTTAGAATTGTGCCTGACAATCGATCCAGAGTCACGTAATTGTGAATAATACTACTCATTTTCTACACCCTTTTAGAAAAAGTTTTTTTCCTTCCAAAAAAAAAAAGAAAAAGTTTTATCACGAGTTATTTGTGATAATTTATAAATGATTTTAAGGAATAGTTTCTTCTTTTTATAAAAAATAATTTTAAAAAAACTGAAAATCAGTTGTTTCTTATTTTAACTTAAAAAATTTAAAAACATAGTAAAAAAATAATTTAAAATATCACAAAATAGATTTTTTAAAAATCAAACGCTAAAATCAGGTTAAAAAAACAAACCTATTAGAAACCGACCCTAAATATTTTACAAACAGTTGAGTTAGCCAAACAATTGTTTCTGAACTCCAAACAAAAAAAAAAAAAAAAAAAAAAAAAGTTACAGAACTGACACACTTATTAAAAATTTAGTAATATATATACTTACGGATCCAGGAGTGAAGGAATCAACGTAGCTGCCTTGGAGCTCTCCCATGCGACTCCTCATGTAAGGGTCGCAAGACAAGTAGAGATTTTTAACCAAAACAGCATCTTTATTACTGCCTTCAGGAAGCTTCAGCTTCATTTTGATACTTGTCATTTCCATGTCACTCTCTTTTGCAAATCCATTCACGTAGTGCTTCAGTATTATTTGCTTGTTGCTCACTTCTTCCTCCGCCATCTTCACAAACACCACCAATAATAACTACAACTCTTCAATGTGTGTGTGTGTGTGTGTGTGTGTGTATGGGATAGGCTAGCTGATATATATGATGACTATTGACTAATGGATGATAAGATTGAACGATGATGAGAGCTTTCGTTAAGGCCGTGTTGTTTGTTTTTTACCTGGAAAAGGATAAAGATTGCGAGGTGGGAAATTTGTCATTTTTTCCTCATTTGGATGTTTGGAAGCATTTAGAGAAATTTTTTTAGTATTTCTTTTCTTCATTCATTTGTTAGTGAATTTATTTTTGTTTAGTGTTTTTCTAAATTTTTACAAAACTTTTTTTTTTTTTTGAGTTTTTCTTGATTTGATACTATTTTAAGTGTTCCTTTTTTGGCACTTCACGTGCAAAATGCGTTTGAAGAAAAGAATTGCACAAGATGATTTTCAAAATACAAAAGTTCTTTTGATATGTAAAACATGGACATTTGTAGAAGTTTGAAAAATCAGTAATCTATTTAAATAATAGTATTAATTCTCTAGAAACTGGAAACATACATACATAAGGTTAAAAAAAAAAAAAAAACTTACACTTTCCATTTGTTTTATGAGGACAATGTTTGATTTGGGAAAAAAGGTCGCGAAATAGAAAAGACAGTTTAAGGAAGCAAATATGGAGAAATTATGGCCACAATTTGTTTTGTGACGGACCAATGTGAGTTGCCCGTAGTAGCACACACGTGACTCGACCATTTAGTTCCCAATCTCAACCATGTTACCTAATTACATCAAAAATGAAAAAAACAATTAGGCTTAATCTCAAAATGGCCCCTTGTAATGTTAACTCCGTAGCAAATTACCTCATGTGCTTAGGAAATATACAAATTACCCCCTATTTTAGTAACAAATTATCCTCTCATCCATATTACCCTTTTATGAGGACAAATTTGCCCTCATAATTTTTTAATATTGCTATTCTTGTTATTAAAATAATGTTATTATTCTAGGCTAATATTGTTGTTGTACTCTTATATAAAAAATCAAAATCATGACTCCAAAATTGCTAAAATTTTCGTCACAAACTATTCCTATAATTTATATTCAAGATGGAGAAAAGTATGAAAAAGGACATGATTTTTTTCCTTGATGTATAACGAGTATCTTGCAAAATGAAGAACAATTTGTAATTTCTATAAAAAATATTCAAAATAGAGCATCAATAAATGCTGGTAATGTCATTTCTGTTAGTGATAAAAACAAAAAATATAGCAATTACAAATTTTTGTTTTTAATACACACACACACACACACATATAGTTTATGTTTTAGAGACTTCTCTCTCCATTATTATTTTGTTCTACCCACTCATAGGTAGTATAAAAATTTTAAGTTTTAGCACTAAAAAGAAAAAATTGTCAAAGCATTTTGTACAGAAGGGCAAAAATGTTTTTTATCAATTCAAGAGAGTAATTTGCGTATTTCTAAAATACAAGGGGCAATTTGCTACTAATGTAACATTACAGGCGGGGTATTTTGTGATTTAACCAAACAATTATGATCTATAAGAAAATTTCAAACTTTCAAATAATTTAATAGAAATTTGGTCACCTTCCACCAGCAAAAAATATTGACACTGCAAGAGTTTTTGACGCTACGCATGAAATAATCCTAAAAATGCTAAAATTGGTTTTATTGATATTTTGAAGACTAATAATCCTAAAAATGCTAAAATTGGTTTTATTGACATTTTGAAGACTGAAGCCTGCAAAGGAATGAATAGATGATTGAACAGTAAAAATTTTATGATTCCACCTATATGTCGGGGGTTTGAATCCCACTAACATCATTTTCTTCAATCATCATGATAGTGTAGGTTGATCAAACAAACCAGCAAAAATGTTGTTGGTGAATACCATGAATTCAAAGCTACGAACTTCTGATATGAATAAATCTATATTATGTCTCACATTTCTATTGCTCAGCCCTACTAAGAATGGTCTCCAACCAATTTTCGCTTTGTTGTAGCCTCCATGAACAAGTCAATATAATTGCACTTGACCATCACATTTCTAAAACATAGATCCTAACAAGTGAAATAATGTGCTTCTGGAGTTTTCATGATAAGCTGCTTCCATTGAACCAAACTACAAACCGTGGCTCTATAGAATATGTGATAGAAGGTGACAAAAGAAAACGTTATCAATGAATGTCAAGATTCTGATGGTTTACTCTGTGAGTTCTACAATATCTGCAACATCTTCATTATTTGGTTGCAATGGGGCAGTCTCAATCAGGATTTGGGAAAGACGACTTCAATTTACCCATGTCAAGTTATTACAATCCACAAAACAGAGAACAAATCTTGTTCTATACGAATATTAATGAGCTTTTAGAAGTATCTTTGTTCATACCCAAACAGCATTTTGAGATCAAATAAAGTATGTATTACCCACCGATCGGTGTCAGCCTTTGAAACGGTAAAACCCTTAGTTTATGGCAGTTTTTACGTTATTCAAGGTTCTAATTCATTAGAGAAGCTCAGAGCAGAAAAGCTGACAAAGACATTTACAGTATTCAAATTATTCACGAGCAACAACCACCACCTGCTTCCCAACATTGCGACCTGAGAAAAGTCCTATCAGTGCACCTGGGGCATTCTCAAGTCCTTCAGCTATGTCTTCCACATATACAATCTTCCCTTCTTTTATCTGTGGGAGAACCATTTCCAGAAACTTAGGGTAGAGATGATAGTAGTCAAACACCAGAAATCCTTCCATTCGTATTCGCTTTGTGATCAGGCAGAACAGATTGTGAACACCTTCAGCCTGATCAAGGTTATATTGTGAGATCAGTCCACACACTGCAATGCGGCCGTGGAGTCTCATGTTCAGAAGCACAGCATCAAGCATCTTTCCTCCAACATTTTCGAAGTAAATATCAATGCCATCTGGAAAATGCCTGAGAAAAGAACACAGAAGCATTGATGAGTTTTGAGAACTAGCAAGAAATGGAGGAACAAGAAAATCATCTTCCTCACATATGCCAATGGGGAATTTGGAAAGGACAGAAAATGCTAAATGACAAACAAGAAAGAAAACTAGATTGCTAAACCTATATCTGAATTAAATTCAAAATCAGGAGTCAAGACAATTCTGTTTTCCGCTCAAGGCACAAAAAAACAACTAGGTGACGATATACATGCTTCATTTAAATGAATGTCATCTTCATGGCAAGCTGGAAGCAAAAAGTAGTAGTTTGCATGAACTAAGTTTTGCAGCACATCGAAACTCACCTTTTTAAAGCGGCATTTAAATCTTGCTCGTCTTTGTAATTGAAAGCTTCGTCAAACCCAAATCTGTTCTTCAACAAGTCAACCTTAAAAGAAGAAAGAAAAAGCAATGACAAAGGTAGAGTGAGTTAACATGAATAGCTTTTAGCATCCTTCTTGTTTAACTACAAGTCTATTAGAAACAGTCTTGCGGCTAACAAGATAGATGCCAAAAGGAAGGCATGAGAAATCTGAGGCAGTTATAAGTGAGATAATTAATATTTTATGCTATCTTTGCTTTTTCTTTTTAACATTAGATGCTAAACAGCTGCTATCTGAATACTTCTTGCTTTGTTAGACACACTTGCAATGAGTACTGGAAATAGAAGATCTAAACACTGTTCAGACGCTCTGCTCTACAAACAGTAATCCATGCTAACAATTAGTTACTGGTAACTATTGTTAGTTTTCACTATGACAGTACACATTCTGTACAGAAACGGAATGATGTATTCTATAACAAATGTAATTAAACCTATGGATAAAGAACTTGACATTTCCTCAGCCGGAAGCATCCACACGAGCTTATATGAATCCGCTTCAACAGAAACATGAACTGACTTTCAGTAAAGCTATTTCAAGCTTGACTATCACGCCAATGGTAGGCAAAAGAAGTGCAAGGTTTTATGAGCTCAACTCAGTTGCTCAAACCTCAAATGATTAAATTGACCATGTGGATGTCTCAAGGAACTAACCTTCTCTTTGGTTCCAGCACTTCCAACAACATAACAACCAAACAACTTTGCAAATTGTCCAACAAGCTGACCAACAGCTCCTGCAGCAGCTGAAATGAATACACGCTCTCCCTTTTTTGGAGAGCAAACCTCAAAAAAACCAGCATAAGCAGTCATGCCAGGCATACCTGTTAGCAACTCAAGAAAATTAGAGAAGCCAAGAGAAGCCAAGGATGGCCAAGGGTATTCAAGAATATTACATTAGAAGCATCCAAGTAAAAAGCCATGTAATTTGTATAAATTTGTGTGCCTGTGAAAGAGATAACTTTTTTGCCTAAACGGTAAGTATGTTACCATAAAAAAAAAATTGAAATAGATTAGGTAACTTCAGAACAGTTATACAAAACGTATGAAATTATGAGCTCTTTAAACATCATCTAAAGGAAAATTATTAAATGGGGGAAAGAGACTTGAACAGTTATTCCATTTCTCAATATATATGATTAACAAGTTTAAGGAAGAACCGTTCTATTCAAAAGGTATTCAAAGACTTAGGCAATTAGGTCATGGCGCTAATTCCTGGAAATTATCTGAACATAGCTACTTTAACAGAATCTACATACTATTCACAAATCAATAAACCTGTAAGTGAAATGTGAGGTTACAAAACAAAAATGGGGAATGTGGAATAGATTTGGTCTTACTTTAGTGCATATTATGTTTCATGTATAAGAATCTCAACATACATATAAAGAAGTATGATCCCATTATGACCATAACAAATAACTGTAAAGCGCTTCACTTTCTTTCTCTCTCATTTAGACCGGTAAAGCTTGTTAAGGTTACAGTAAAATAGCATTTTGAGATATCAAACAAGTTATGCTGAACTAAAAGATCTCCAACATCTTTCAATGTAGGGAAGGATGTAACTTCTTCGCTTGTATACATAATGAGAATATAATACGCTCAACACAGCTAGGGAAAACATTTTTTTTCCTCAATAGTCAAGCAAACATTTTTCATCAGTGGTGGCCGTGTGATTTTTGATGGAGGAACTTACCAAGGATTCCTGTATAGTATGACAGAGGCACATCAGTATTTTGAATTTTAAAGCGAGTCTCCGGATCAGTAATTATGCTGTACTCTTCCCATCCAGTCAATCCCCACACCAGATCGCCCCTGTTGAACCTTGGATTGCTGGACTCCAGAACTCTAGCCACTCCAAGTCCTGTTATAGGCTACACAAAGGAAACGACGTCAAACTATGAATTTAACTAGGGTTTACTCATATAAGGTATTTTTCTACCCTTTAAGTTGAATCAATGATAACTAATACAACAATGGCTTCAACACCGACGATGTATGGTGATGGAATTTTATCACTCTCGAACCTTTCCACTGTACTCTAATACACAACAGCAAAAGACCAACCTAAATTTACCAATACAGATGCCATACAATTAAAAGTCCTCGAGCAAACAGTTTCCAAATTCCAATTCTTAAACATATACATAGCTACATTTAAGCCCAGAAAAAAAAAAGAATAATGAAAAAAAATCCTTTATTGAGTGGTCAATTATTAAAGCCACAACCTGGACTGACAAACACACAAGCATTATCCCTCGTTGGGTATCACCTAAGATCTAATTTTACTACGGTTTTGTGTAGTTATGTGAATGCGTTCAGTCCTCTTGAATTTTGGATACCATAGATGTATATTATGATAACTTCCATACAGACAACAAATCATTTTCCATGTGATGTCCTGAAACACAAAGTTCACATATTCTGGATCATTACAGTCAGTTGAATACAAAAATTAACAAAGAAAAATGAAATTTCGGCTTAGCATGGATTCAAAACACTGTTACTGTGATAGCGCATCAAACATGTCATTAAGTCCATAATTTAACAGATTGAAATCAGAAATTTTAGCACATGCTAATATATAATTTAACTGTAAAAGAGATAAATTTAACAAAATACACGAACATGCATGCATATAGACCTATAAAAGGTGACACCGAAAACACAAAGAAACAATAAATTAACAAATTCCCCTAATCATCCCCTGATTTAACCCATCAAAAAAAATAAAGGGCTGATAAAGAAAAAAATTTGCCATGGTAAAAGAAGGCTTACAGAGCCAGGAGTGAAGGCCTCAGTGTAATGCCCATCAAGCTTGCTCATGCGGGATCTCATATAAGGATCACATGACAAATAAAGATTTTTCACCAAGATTGCTCCTGAAGATGATCCCTGTGGTAGCTTCAGTTCCAAACTGGAGGTCCTCACCTCCAAGTCACTCTCTTTTGGAAAACCACTCACATAGTTCTTCAATATCACTTGCTTGTTACTCACTTCCTCAGCCATTTTCCCTGTTTCTGTGGACTTGATTCTTGTGGGCTGTTTTCTCTTCTTGGAAATGGAGAGTTCTGAAACGCAGGAAAATATAGGAGTCAAAATTAAGGGTGATTGATTCTTTGCTTTGTTTTCTTGTTTAGCTTTTTCGGGTGGTTGTTTGGCATTAATTGCTTGATCATGGAAGACAAAGCCGGCATTAGAATCCAATAGGATATGATCTTTTTGGAAAACTCATTTTTTTTGGGAAAAAAACAAATTTGAAATATTTTCTAAATTTGTCTTTCAACTACCTCATAACATTTGTAATTACCTTTGTTTTATGTTATACACATCATATTTTTATCTTAATCAATAATTTTTAAAATATGTTTAAAAAAAAAACGCAATTCAAATGGATTGGTTTTTTTGGCATAATCCTCGGCGAAGGGTTTGGGGAGGATCCATTCCGTAACCTGCGGATTCTAACAAGAGACAGGGAAAAAATTGTACAAATTCAGAGGTGTGAATGACATGAATTACCAGAAAGAATCGGGGAGCAATTACATGATATGGAATCATAACCTTAGTATAAGCTACTTGGGTGTGCGGCATTAACTTCTTTTTTTTTTTTTGGCTAGGGGTATTAAATGTCATTGGCCCGGTTCAGATTGCTTTTTTTTTAATATCTTTTGAAAATAATGTTATAGTCCTTCTGATGTAATTTATGCGAAATTAAAAAAAATGATTAATTTTCAAATATTGTTTTAATACAATGAGTACCCAAGCAGACTCATTAATTATTATTGAACATAATATTGTTAAGATGAGTTGATATAGATATTGTATTTAAAATTATAGATTAGGGTAGGAAATAAGGATGGGATAATATTAGGATAGGTGCTAAGGATGAGGATAAGATTAGGATAGATAAATTCAAATTTAAACATTTCTAGGTTCATTGTATATTCTTCAATTTTACGCCTATAAAAATAGACTGTCATGTCATTTGTGAAAGGTGGAATACAAAAAATTTTTCTAATTATTTTATTTTTACATGATATTAGAGCAAGGATCGTTGCGTCTTTGATACAACCGTAAATCAAGAACCATGGCGGAATCATTTGAAATGGTGAAATATATTGATGTTGCCTCCATCGTCTAAGATTTAACTGCACAAATGACAGGAATATATATTGATGTAGCCTCCATTTTATAAGACTTGACTGCACAAATGGTAGAAATATAGTGATGTTACCTTCATTTTATAAAACTTGAATGCATGAATGACATAGGTCTTAAATCAAAGTCAGAAGACTGCACTAACCAATGATTAACCCATGGCGAATATTGGCATCAAGTTGGATGACACCAACTATTCCTTGTAATCTCAAGTTGTCGAGATGTATTTATTTGGCAAAGACAAATTGGGAAATATGAACAGTGAAATTTCTCAACTTGCATCGACAAATCATGCATATCGATAGTGGCGAATTGAAGACTCGATCATGAAAGGATGGCTAATAAAAAACAAGGATCCATCTTTGATAAAAAACTTCATTAGTTTCCCTAACATGAAAGTAGTTTGGGATGTTGTTACTACAACATACTTTAATAGGGTGGATACATCCCAATTGTATGATCTGAGAAGAAGGTGATTAAAATGAGACAAGTTGGATGGTCGATTAAGAAATATTATAATGACCTTCAAGGCTTGTTGAGAGAGATCAATTTCCATTAGCCAAATCCAATGGAGTATTTTGGTAATATCGGTAGGTATAACTCTCTTGTACAAGAAGAGAGAGTTTACATTTTACTCTATAGGTTAGATGATCGATTGGATAAGATTTGTACTGACATACTGCAAATGAAGCCATTTCCAACAATGGAGAAGGCAAATGCCTACGATCAACAAGAAGACAGTAGACAATTCGTAATGCTGAGTGGGAGAGAAGACAGAAATCATCTATGTTATGGCATCTAACAGAGGAAAAATAGACCGATTATGTTCTCTTGAACAACAGTGCAATCTGCGGCAAGAATTGGCATATTCAGGGACGCCTATTTTAAGCTGCATAAGTATCCAAGTTGGTGAAAGAAGCGCATAGTACAAAATCGACAAGTTGATAGGTTGAATTCTATATATCAGATGGAAATTCAGGGAAAATAATCACAGCAGCTATTGATCCAGTGATATTTGTTGTAGCACTTAATATTGCACAGGTACCTTTTGTCCCTTTTACCGGTGCCTTAGCAACTTGCAAACATTTACTTAATTACAGTCCTGGTTGGCATGATAGTGGCTGAATTATCGATTCCATGATTATTGATCATATGACCTCTGATCCAAATAATTTTCATGTGTTACCCAATCAAGATGATCACTGATCTATAATGCTAATAGCATTAAGTATCTAGTTATAGGAGCTAAAATAGTTATTCTATCATTACCTCCTTCTTTACATGGAATTTTATTAATTCTCTCTTTATCAAATAAGTTATTGCCTGTGAGTTTTGATCTTAATTGCGTAATATTGATATAACCAACTTTTGGTCTTCTTTAAGATATTCTTAGTAAGGAGATAATCGATCGTGGTACTAAAAGAGGGGGTTTATACTACATGGATTATTTTATTTTGGGTAAAGTAAATTAGATAAAAAGCTCCGCGAGTACTTGAGTGCGAAAGATCTGATTATGGCATTAGCAATTGGGACATCTATTATTTGGTTATATGAGACACTTATTCCCTGATTTATTCTCCAAGATACATGTTCTGATTAGAAATGTGACACTTGCATTCTGGCTAAAAATCATAGAGTTCCATATCTAATCAATCTAAATAAATGTGATGTTCCTTTTTCATTAGTGCATTTCGATGTCTGAAAACCTTGATTGATTACTTCATCGACAGGAATTTGCCAGTTTGTAACCTTCATAGATGATTATGCTAGGATGACTTGGTTGTATTTCTTAAGAAAGTAAAGTATATGGTACTTCTAATTTTAATACAATGATTTAGACATAATTTTCAACTTCAATTATGGTTATATCATTCAATAATAGCGGTGAGTACAACAATCGATTATTTCAGGAGCTTGTCAATATTAACTACTTTATACATGAGACATCTTGCACTCAAACTCCACAGTAGAACAAAGCGGCTAAAAGAAAAAATCAGTGCACACTTGAAACAACATGAGCCCTACTGATTGGTATTAAAGTTTCACAGTGATATTGGTCTGATGCAGTAACTACAACAATGTATCTTTTGAGTAGGATGCCCTCAAAAGCAATCGATTTTCAAACTCATTGCAAGCTCTCTCTAATAACTTTACTTTAATATCGGTGCTAATGAACACTTTCAGACTGATCAAGGTTATATTGCGAGATCAGTCCATACACTACAACATAGCCATGGAGTCTCATGCTCAGAAGCACAGCATCAAGCATCTTTCCTCCAACATTTTCGAAGTAAATATCAATGCTATTTGGAAAATACTTGAGAAAAGAACACAAAAGCATTGATGAGTTTTGAGAAGTAGTAAGAAATGGAGAATGAGAAAATCGTCTTCCTCACATGTGCCAATAGTTAATTTGAAAAGGATAGAAAATGCAACAAATGACAAACAAGAAAAAAAACTAGATTGTTAACCCTATATTTGAACTAAATATTAAAAATTAGGAGTCAACACAATTCTGTTTTTAGCTCAAGGCACATGGATACAACTAGGTGACAATATACATGCTCCATTCAAATGAATGTCATCTTTATGAAAAATGAAGCTATTCATGCCAGCATCTGTGCTAGGAGCAAAATGTTGAGTCTTTGAACTTTGCAGCACATCATAACTGACCTTTTTATAGCCACATTTAAATCTTGCTCTTCTTTGTAATTGAAAGCTTCATCAAACCCAAATTTGTTTTTCAACAAATCTTCAAAGGAAAATTCAAAATTGGGCCAATAAGAAATTGAGTTATGGAGGTAGATTACAACTCATTAAGTCTATATTAAATGAGAATCCACTTGTATTGCTCAAGTGTGTTTGTTCTCCCCAATTCAATCATAAAAAAGATTGAAGGCATGCTATCCTCTTTCTTCTACACTGGAGATGTTCAGAAACATTATAATGCGAAGTAAAACGGATGATATTTGCATGAAGTATAAGAAAGGTGGACTTGGAGTGAAAAATATCAAACAGTGGAACCAATGTTTGAAGTTGAATTAATTTGGAACATTTGTTGCAGAAAGGAGACACTATAGATTAATTGGGTGCACACAGTCATACTGAAAAATGGATCATTTTGGGCAGCAAATGAAAACGCAGACTAATCATGGATACGGAGAAAAATTCTAAAATTTAGAAAACTAGCATATCCCATGATCAAGGTTATAATTGGAGATGGACAAAAAATATTTTTCTAGCACAACAATTGGCATCCAACTGGGCCACCACATATGAAGTTTACAAAGAAGCTGTTAAGGAACCTAAGATTGGACAAAGATGATACTGTGAATCAATGGTGGGAGAAAGGGGACTAGAATGGCCAAGAGGTAGAAGATTTGATAAGGAAGTACAAGAATTGAAACAAAAACTCCAACTAATTTAGTAATAAAAGAGAATCAACAAGATGATGTAAGATGGCTGGCAGAAAAATTAGGAAAATTTACTGTTAAATCAGCTATGAAGAATATGAAGGCACAAGTGCAAAATGTAGAGTGGGCAAAACTGGTATTAACCAAGGATTTATCCCCTGGTATGCTTTAACATTGTGGCGACTTTGTAGAGAAAGGTTGAATATGAAAGATAGAATCAGAAGGTGAAAGAAAGAGAATGTGGAAGTAGAATGTGTGTTGTGCCAAGAGGAAAAAGAGACAATTGAACACTTATTTTTTAAATATAGATTTACAAGTTGTGCGAGGAGGAAAATACAGTAGATGTTTTTAGTTTACATGGGAATTTATGGATGGTTAGAGGAAATGGCATTTCTAAGTCATCAATGGGTGGCAAACAACTTTGAAGGCCAGCTGTGGAGATTAACACTTATAGCAACAGTGTACAAAATTTGGCAGGCAAAGAATGATCAGATATTCAAAAGAACAAAGAAATCGAGCTAAAGGTAGTAGGGGAAATTGCTGAGGAAGTAAGAACAGTAGTGGAGTCATAGAGGAATGTGAAGAAAACAAAAGAGAATTGCAACTGGTGATAGAACAGGGGATAACACATAAATGCTTTAATGAAAAAAGTAATAGATAAATGTAAATAGAGAAGGGACGAAGTAGCGTGGTAGGGAGGTATAAAGTGTACTAGACGAATTCCTCCATGTTCAATCTGTAAATATTCCAATCTTATGGACGAATTCTGACTTGGTTTAGCTTAGGTATAGCAAATAGACACAAAAATACACAAATCAAGTAATAAAAATCTAATCTCCCAACTTATTCCGCAAGTGCACGGGATCAGTTGTAGCATTTGGAATATTTAGGTGTCGAATCTCACGAGGAATCAAATATGTGCAACTACTAAAGTTTTTTACTAACTTTTATTATCTAAACATAACCAAAGTGAGAAAGATATGAGGTCCCCTTCAATAGAATAGGTAAATGATTGAAGACTTGTGTAAAATTCAATATAAAGAAGCTTAGAACATAGAATCCACTAATAAATCATGCATGAATAACTTAATAAGTGTTACCTTGTTTTGTTTAGAATCTAATTCCTTAAGTGTTATGACTAGATCTCTTTATGAAATGACAATGCTTCAATCTATTCTCATGATGGAACCTTATACAAACATGAATTGTATTGATTCACTTAAAGAACCATTATTCTCATATGATTCAATTAAACATTACTTGTTCATTTTTCATTATTACGTGCATTTCTCAATGTCAAGTAACAACTAAATGACTTGTTTAAGTTGGCCAAGCAAAAACAAGCATTAAATCTTGAACAACTAAACAAACAAATGCAAGCTTAGCAAGTGCAAATAGATTAAGTCATGTTTATTGATTCATTAGCTTTATTTATGGTCTAGATGAAGCTTTTAGTTCAACATGGTGAGTTAAACAATTAAAGTTCAACTGCAAAGTAAGAATTCATGGCAACAAATGAAAGTAAAAGAGATAGAGTTTAGGAATTTGCTCAACTAAATTGGAATAAGCTTCTCTTCTTATTCACCTTCAAAAGTTGCATTACAAAATTCTCTTACAATGATCCTCACTATTCTATTGAAGGATGAACAGAATTCTATTAATTCTCTACCAAGTTAAGTATAAAACTATAGATAACAATTACTTTCTACTGCTAAAACTTGTTTCAAATGAGTTATAAATGGCTTCTATTTATAGACAAATATTCCTCAAGTTATTTTTTAACTTGCATGAGCCATTAATACATTGAAATGATGAAGATTTACTTGGAGATTCCAAATAAGCAGAAAAGTCTTCATTGATGATTCCAATGTATTCTTCAACTTGAAAAATCCTATACCCATCTGAAAATGTCTGTAAAAACAGCTGGTAGAAGATACAAGTTGAAGCCCTAGAAACAACTTAGCCCACTTCGATCCGCAGGTGGCAACCCGCGAATCACTCCTTTGTGGCCCCCACTTGATTTTGGATTTTTGCTGAGCTAGACTCCATAGGTGCAAGCATTTTTCACATATTTTCAAGCGTTTTGATGAAGAATTGGATTTTTTTATTATTTTTGCATCATTATTTCTTCAAATTATTCTTTCAACTCTAACTCTTTGAATCACCTTTGAATTTAATTTTCTTTTACTACAATTGATTCAAAATGAGTTTAAGTGTAATGAACCTGCAATTATACACAAGAATTTGTATTAATTTGTTCAAATAAAAATTTTGCCTCTAAAACTCTACTTTTGAAAAAAAAACCTATAAATTGTTGGAAAATGAGTCATTTGTAACCAAAATCACTATAATTGTACTAAAATAACATCTAAAACATATAATAATATATATAATAATATTGATAAATTTATTACTTATCAAATTCCTCCATGTTTAACCTGTAAATATTCCAATCTTAAATAAATAAAACGTTCAAATTTTGGCCAAAAAAAGTCAACCTTAAAAAAGGGGGGAAAATTAAGAAAAAGAGCAAAGACAAACATAGAGTAAGTTAATATGAATAGCTTTTACCATCATTATTGTTTAAATGGAGTCTCTTAGAAACAATCTTGTGGCTAATGAGATAGATGCCTAAAGAAAAGTATGAGACATCTAAGGCAGTTATAAGATAATTAATATTTTATGTTATCTTTGTTTTTTATTTTTAATATTCGATGCTAAATAGCTGCTACCTAAATATTTGATGCTTTGTGAGACACACATGCAATGAGTACTGGAGTTTGAGAAATAGAAGATCTAAACACCGTTTAGACACTTGCTTTGCTCTACAAGTCATACCCAATGGTCACAACTAGTTATTGGTAACTATTGTAATTCAGTTTTCATTATGACAATTGGCATTCTACCCGTAAATGGAATGATGTATCTTATGGACAAAGATAATTAAATCTATGGATAAAGAACTAGAAATTATCTCAGCTGTAAACATCCATATTGAACTCATATGAATCCATTTCAACTTAAACATAAATTGACTTTCCATAAAGCTAATTCAAGCTTGAAAATTATGTCAATGGTAGGCCAAAAACATGCAAGTTTTTTTGGACTCAACTCATTTGCTCAAGCGTCAAATGATGAAATAAACCATGTGGATGTCTCAAGGTACTAACCTTTTTTTAGGTTCCAGCACTTCCAACAACATAACAACCAAACAACTTTGTAAATTGTCCCACATGCTGACCAACAACTCTAGAAGCAGCTAAAATGAATACATCCTCTTCCTTATTTGGAAACCTAAAAAAAACTAGCATAAGCAGTCATGCTAGGCATACCTCTTTGCAACTCAAGAAAATTAAAGAACCCACTGAGAGAAGCCAAGGATGGTGAAGGGTATTTGAGAATATTACATGAGAATCCAAGTAAAAAGTCATGCCACTTGTATAAATTTGTGTGCTTGTGAAAGAAGTAACTTTTTTGTGCCTAAACAGCACTTTAACTATGTTACCAGGAAAAAAGAAAAATTGAAATATGTTAGGTTAACTTCAGAAGCAACACCTTTTACAAAAAGTATGAAATTATCAACTCTTTAAACATCATCTAAAGGAAAATTATTGGATGGAAGAAAAAGATTTGAACAGTTATTCTAGTTCTCAATGAATGTGATTATCAAGTTTACGGAAGAATCATTCTATTCAAAAGGTATTCAAAAACTTAGGCAATTAGCTCATGGTGCTAACTCCTGTTCATTATCTGAAGATAACTACTTCAACAAAATCTACATAGTCTTCACAAATCAAGAAACCTGTAAGCATGGCTCAAAGTCGCGGTTATAATTACGGTCGTGGCGTACATCGTTCGATATTGGTCTCGGCATATCAGTCGTTTTAAATAGTTTTTATTCTTAAAATTATCAATAATCTTTCAAAATATAGAAAAATATGCTAAATAAAAATAACAAAAAATTAGCACTTTTTTTACTGATATAAAAAAATATATATCTCGTAGCATTGAATGCAATGATATCACAACCAAAATAAAAGTAGTACTTTTTTTAAACCATCAATAAATACCAAAATGCCAATTAACTATAAAAAATATTTATTGTCTTAAACACTATACCTTTATAGCTCTTACACAATTCTCAAGAGTCAACAAAAACGGTTACATCTCTAAAACAAATGCATCATATTCAAAATTGTGTTTGGACACTATTTTTTGAGAAAATAAAATAATTTATTAAATACTTTTTTAGATGGAAAGAAAATTTATTTGAATAATACTATTCAATTTTTTTATAATATCCTGAAAAAATCCTCCCCTTTGTCATTTCTATGACCTTTCCCACCATTGCTCTTCCTTTTTTTTTTTTTTTTGGTAAAACGGTCCATCGCTCTTCTAACCCTTCCAATTTTCTCCTCACATTCCCTCTCTCTTCTTCTCATCCTTCCCTATGCTACCTCCTCACCCTCCTCCTTTCTGCCTCGTTCTTCTCTCTCTTCTCCTCTTCCTTCCCCTACCTGCCCTCTTCCCCCTCACTTTTCTCTTTTTCTTCCCTTCCCCCTTTCCATCCCTCTCATCTGTTGTAACCCAATCGCAGCCCACTTGTTGTTGTAACTCACCCAATCGTAGCCCCCAATTGTTGTTGTAACTCACTGAGAAACACCAGCTGCAGAAGAGAAGGAGGAATGTGGCAATTTGAAGTAGAAAAATGGCATGGATTTCAGAGCTGGGGAGTTCAGGCGCAGGAAGGATTGGTGGTGGTGACGACGGTAGTGATTATCACTAAAAAGGGATTAGGTTTCACGACAGGGATGATTAATGTCAGGAAGGTGCAAGTATCATTTTTTTTACCTTCTTGGCCGAGTTGACTCGGCCGAGTCAGCGGTGAATCGGTCGATTTTCATTGACTCCGAGACAACTCAGTATAAGTCGACCAAGTCAGGCTGAGGTCTCTTCGAGTCCCCTGTCTCTGAGTAGTATCGAATCGGTATTGGACCGGAATCCTTCATTCCGATGACGACTCGACCGAGTTACCATGCCTGTAAGTGAACTTAAAGAACACAAAACAAAATGGGAGAACGTGGAAGAGAAATGATCTTATTTCAGTGCACATCATATTTCATGTATAAAAATTTCATCATACATATAAAGAAGAATGATTCTATTTTGACCATAATATATAACTGTAAAGTGTTTCGATTTTGTTCTCTCTTCTTTAAACTACTAAAACTTGTTAAAGCTACAATAAAATAGCATTTTGAAATATCAAATAACTTATGTTGAACTAAAAGAACACCAACATCTTTCAATTGCGGGAGGGAAGTAACTTATTCGCTAGTGTACATCAAGGGAACACAATATTAGTCAAGCAAACATTGAGTGATTCCTCAATGGGACGGTTATTTGTGAAAAGATTCTGACATGGAAGTGAATTTTGTGGGGCATTGACGGGGTAGTGGTTAGCGCACTTGTTGAATGCACTTTATATTGTGTGCATTCAGCAAATATGCTTATGTTATTTTTTTTTTAAAATGTGCCCACGCATTGTGCGAGCTTGTGTTAAAGAAAAGCTCATTTGCTTAATGCGCCATGCGCAGGAAAGCTTCTCTTTTGGCTGACAAGTTAGGCATGTGTCTTTAACTGGATTGGCAGAAGTTAATGCGTATTTGCATAACCCGCTTTTTTTTTATTCGTCCACAACCCCGTACATGGTGCGGGAAAGCTTCTCTTTTAGCTGACAAGTCAGCCACATGACTTGACTGGATTGGCAAAACTTTAGCAAAATGACCGGCTGGGAATTCACATATGCTTTTATTTCCCTACCTGTGAGACTGGCACACAGCCAGTGAGCCAACCTTTTGACCAGCTTTGAAGATTGATTTGAATGCATTCTTTGAACATTTTGATGGCCATAAATACCAAAGCCTTCACCAGAATTCCCAACCTTCCTTTTCACATTTTTATTTTGATAATTCCCAGCTTCACTTCCATTTTCTCCATAACTTGTCTTCACATTTTATTCTCCTCAGCCAAAGTCTGTCTTTCAGATTCCTCTCACTCATGTTAGTTTCCTATCTTGCTATGTTTTTTTTTTCACTACAATGCAATTTTCTTTTTGTAAATGTGCTGAAAAATTAAAACGTTTGATACTAGATTTGCTTTTGTCCAAATTTTAGAAACTAAAATTACCGATACTCCAAACATTTGGGACCGAAACTGTAACTTTCTAAAAAAAAAAAAAAAAAGAACAGCCATGGGAACTTTAGAGTTCTATGCCATCTCATTAATTTGTTTTGGCCTTAAATCAAATGATATTATTTGGGCTTGGAGCTCCAAATGGGCTTTGAAATTATAGTTGGTTAGAATATTGATAAACAAATTTTGTCTGACCGCTCACATCGATCAAGATTGTAAAACAAGAAGATGGCTTTACGTAATCCTCTTGGTATTTTACTGTACTGGGATGGTGAATTAAGACAGGATGGAGGATTGCACTACTAGCCACCATAAGCTAATGCCACATTCATGCTTAACGATAGAATTGGGTACGAATAATTGGTAGACAAAATATATGATTACAAGGGACTGGATAGGAATCATTTCAAGTTAAATATTATCCTGAGATGCCCATGTAGTCCGACAATGATATATAATGCATGGCTGGTGACGAATGATGGTAAATTGGAAATAATTTACAATGTAAACAATAATTTTGCAGGGTAAATTGTTGAATTTTATATTAAGGAAGAGAAAATTGTTCAAGCACCCCCTACTCAGGCTGTCGGAGGATCCATGATAGCAGATCAATGATGTCCTTACTAAACTCATTGTTATATCTATAAAATCCACCAAATGTGTCATATCCACCCTAATATCAAGTGTCGTATGGTATGTCAAATACTGACACAACATGCATAATACTGGGGAACAGAGCCATTATTTTGAGAAAGAATGTGATACATCCCATGTTCATCAATACAGTGCCCACGAGGAATCCCCCATACACGATCTTGATTCTATTTGTAGTACAAGTTTTGGCAGCCCTCAGTGCAATGATCCTATAGAGAGGTCAGTGCAATTAGAGGAACAACTTGAACGATTTGATAATGGGTAATGAGGATGTCGAATTAGAGAATATCGAGTTTCACGAGTTTGACAATAACTTGGAGATCGATACACACGAGTACATGCCTCATTCTGATACACAGGTTTTTGGTGATGTGCAAAGGCCAATTGACCGATATAATTCTCTCGAGCTGCAAACATGAGAGTATGTTTTTGTTGGAATGCCATTTTTTATGATATTGATATTGAATCAGATGACGATCCGACGATAGAGGACACAGAGACTGAATGAACATGTGGACTAAGGAAAATGCTGACATTCACCTTGGTATGCTATTCGAGAGCAAAAAGCAATCGAGCCACACGGTAAGGCTGTGGACAAGAAGGCAAAATAAAGAAGTTATGGTGGATAAGAGCAAGAGAAATACATGGGTAGCAAAATACAGATACACTCGTGATGCTCCTGGGACATCAAATGAACAAAATTACAAAAACTGTGACTAGTACTGCCATGCAATTTGCAAGAAAAGTCATGGTTTATGGTAGATTACCAGATGGGTTAATGAGCATTAGTGCCTTGATTCTCTACTGAGAAATAATAATAGGAGTCCGACCTCCGCGGTGATTACTCGTTGCATACTACATTCAATTGTCACTAATCCTGTATATAAGGTAAAAAACATCGTGGCTGATATCAAGCAGAACCTACACGTTGACATATCATATAGCTTGACGGGATATGGAGCAGTATGTACCCCTACCATTATTAATGGATACACAGCTTAACTTGCACCGCGTAGGTCGCCAAGGTCGAAAAAACTAAGATTGGTCTATTATTTACCTGCATTATATTAACATTTGGATGACATAACATAATGCTGTTATTGAAAATGTACTAGTAGGTGATACTTGATATCCCTTGCCGGAATATCTTAGTTAGTATCAGGAGATGACATTACTCTATATCTCCAATCCGAGCCACCGTCCTACAGATTTTTCCGAGGGCTACTAATGTGATGCTTCTGTAGCGTAGTACACTGTAAGTATATTTATTAATGTTTATTTTTTAATTTATATTACATCTAATATACTATTAATTTTGCTTTGTGATAGTTCAATATGATGTCCTATTTGCATCACCTCTCCATTAACTCCATAGAGGATGCTCATCCTACGGCTATGGAAGCTTGAATTATCGTGTGAAACTTTATAGCTGCAGCATTGCATAGAGTTGGATAGTCAAATCATCTTTCACTTCGACCTCTAGTTTTGCCAATCATAATACCAAGGAACGTGGCGACGCTTGGCGAGTTCAGAGACTCCAAGCTAGATGAAACCAGTGTGGTGGGGGACGTTGACGTTGTGTTAGACCACCAAAGCCTACTACCTTTCTTGGATCTCAGTTACACGATTTCGGTGAATCACCTCGTATCAGACTGTTTTGTTCCCTAGTTCGGCTACTATTTTCCTTTTATTCAATCAATCTTATACTGTTCCAACTGCTATAGCAATCATCTCAACCTCGCCTATTCATTTTTCTGACTTTAATTCACAAGTCAAGGATAATACTCAGCAAGCTCAAGACGAAAAACAAGTTGTCACTGTGCCAAAGTAATAGAATTTGTAGGCCTTCAGGGTGTGGCACTCATGGCAGATTTGAGAAACATTAGTTGTTTATTAATTATAATTATTAAAATTTATATATATAATTTATCTAATTTTTTATATTATTATTTCTCATATATATTACTTTTATTGTACTTAACATCTTTACCATAATCTACACTAATATAACCTAAGTCCTAAATCCTAATCCATGCCTCCTAATACATCATAGGAGTCCAACATAACTTTAATATATGAAAACTAAGCAAAAAATAAAAACTAAACCCTACACTTTAATAGATTAACAAATAACGAGAACCAAAAAAAAAAATAGTGGGAAAGATATTACCAACCCTAAACGCCACCCTAACCTTGCATCCTAGTTTTATTAAACTCTTACATCCAAAAACTAAGCAAACAAAAAACCAAAAAAAAAAAATGAAGCAAACAAATAAAAATCAAGCAAATAACAAAACTGAGTAGCAACAAAAACACTAAACTAGGGTTTGAGAATAAATTTAGGGATAAATTAAAAAAATGGCTAGGTTTTGGGGGAGAAAACCTAGGGTTTCAAAGAAAATGGCTAGGGTTTTGGGGGAAAAGGGTTACATTTTAAAAAAATAAAAAAGAAAATCCGGCCATAAATGCGCATTTGTTGAATGAGCATTAAAAAGCACATTCAACGAATGTGCATATTTTTTATAAAAAAAAGAACACCTCATGTCATGTGTGCGGCCTCCTGTAGGGATATAAATAGATGTGGACGTATTTTTTTTTAAAAAAAAAGGGAAGCACATTTGTTGAATGCGCACAAGATAAAGCGCATTCAGCTAATGTGCTTACCCTTCTTCTAGAAACCACCTACAAAATCACCCCTATATCATAAATCATTTCAAATTCACTCCCCTTGAGGAATCTCTTAGCAAATATTTTTCCTTTATAGTGACCATGTATTTTTTATGGAGGAACTTACCAAGAATTCCTGTATAGTATGATAGAGGCGCATCAGTATTTTGAATTTTAAAAGCAAGTCTCTGGATGAAATCGGCAATTATGTCCAAACTAAGTTAATGATGATTTTTGTTGTTGACACCCAAACACAAGTGTGTTGGTCCTTAACGATCATCCACACCTTATGCTTGCTTCTTAAAGTAGCTCTTAACTTCCAGTTGCATGGTGGATAAGAGTTTTGAGACTTGCATCGTACAAACCAGGTATTTGGTATACTCTCACATACTTTGTAATCTTTGTTGTGTCAAATAGACCACAACTTAACTGCCCTTTGCACTTGTTTCTTAGATTAAAAAATGTCCTAATTGAAGCTTCCCATGTCTATCATCCCATACATTTAGTTTTTCCACGTGTTCCACTTTCATAGTACCAAACTCCATTATACGATCAACTCCTTCTTTGTATTGTAACCTTGGTGTTACATCATAGATTCTCAGTGCAACATTTGGACTTGCGTCATCATCCAGGTTGACCTCATCTTGCCCACCAAACTTCGATTGCTCCAAGTCATCTTCATCAGAGTCATCACCGTACGATTCAGGTTTAGAGTCTTCGTCCTCCTCTACCTCATTGTTCGCATCCCAATTGGTGGGCAGGAAGGGTAACAAAGGCAAAACTCTAGGAATTGATGCCCGCTCAACCGCCACACTTGTAAATGTGCATGCTGGTTTTGGAAATTGCTTCGTTGTCCATGCTTCCTTCTCTCAATTCGGATGCCTCCATACTCTGTTTGGGTTTGCTACATACTGTAACAAACATCTAATGCATTATGGTCAACAACCCATATGAGGTTGAAATATAATAGGTCCCTGGCTACGATGATGCACCGATCGTGGCTGCTCCTCTACTTCCACATACACGTCATTAGCATTTTAAGGCGACGTCGCACTCGTATGGTACAATATCTCCATTCTAGTGTCATTTTCCAACACATTCCCAAAACAACACCCACTCCTACCATATTTCTAAATAATATGTTCATCCTAAATGATTCATGGTTCAATCCCATTATATTGTACACTCTATTAACCCGTTAGGCATAACCGATTAGTTCTTTTGAAAATAGAACCTTTTTACATCGTAGAGGGTCATATGAAATTGACCCTCCAATCGATACTATTTTTCTGTCACAAAATAAATTGAATTACAATCGACATCGTTTACCTACTATTCAAAGAACTACAACAATAAAACACATTTACCAAAACAAAAAAAGCATTGCAGTAAAAATAAAAAATATTACCTATTGTTCAATTTTATCTTGAGAAGGAAGTTGAAAGCCATGTGGTCAATCATTTTTATTTTTCCAAAAAAAAAAAGAAATAGTCAAAAGCATATATTAAATATTAGCATCAACAGTAAACAATAAAAGGAATTGAGAAAGGAGAAAGATTCCAAAACGAAAAATTCAAAATACCATATAATAACGGATAACTTTTTAAGAGTAAAACCATAAGGGAAGAAAGTAAATAAAATTTCATTTTGATGAGTGAATTATTAGTAGTATCTTTATTGGACAAATTAATTGTAGGTAATCAAACATAACAAGGAGAGATGATATTGATTATTCTTAAATTAATTACCAACCATGGTAAATTTCATTTCTATATTTAATTATACGTATCATTTGTAATCCAATATACTGTGGACTACAAAGAAATAATAACCAAGTTTCCTCAACTTTCAGTGGTACTATAGGTGATGCCTTTATAATTCTCCATTTTTCACCATACACAATCAAATCTCAAAATTAAGATAAAGTAATAAAGCTTCCTAGAATGGTATAAAACTATACAAGACAAAATATACTAGACGAAAAGTTAATCTCTATCTAAAATAAAAACAAAAAATTTGTCCAAAATATGGGGAAAAAAAGGTGGAACATTTCAAACTTAAGCATTTATCTATCAGTTCTGTAACCCTCTTTTTTATGGTTTTTTAAGCCAAAAGAAAAGATATAAAAAATGCAAAGACTTATTTCCTTTGGTTTTATTTCTCATCCTTTTGTAAACCTACTAAGTCAATTCATGTGAAGAGATTATACACTAATTATTTTCATCCTTTTGCCCTTGAATTTTTTACCAAAATCAATTAAGCAATAAAAAGATTAACGACATATAATAAAGCCTGATGAAAAAAGCAAATTAATAACACTGAAATATGCTAGAGTGGTTGTAGTGTAAAAACTAACCTACAACATACACAACAAAAACAACAACATATCACATATTATATGCATAAAACAACGATAGATAAGATTAAAAAAATTTTAAAGCTTCACATTATAATAAACAAGTCAATTAACATATGTTACAAACATAAAACAACAATAAAACAGATATTTAAAAAAAAGCATGGCAGTAAATAAAAAAAACATTACAGCAAGAGAAGAAAAGTAAACTAACTTGAAATTATGAAACAATTGTTGACAAGAGTTGATGTAGATGAAGTTGAGTAAGACAAAAGAAGCGGGAAAGACAACAATAGGGAGGGAATAAGAAAATGAAGAGAAGTAGAGAAGGAAAGTGTAATGTTGGTATAGAAGAGAAGTTGCGGGTTTTAATACTAGTGAAGAAGAGAACCCGTCTCAGCCAAATGTTTTTTGTAAAAGCTAAGCAATGCTCATCTCAGCCTTTGACTAAGCAATGCTCAATCAGTAACCTTTTTTTTTAAGAGTAAAAAGAATTTCCCACTTAGAATTCCCTCTAAAAAATAACGACCATCTTTTTATTGCAGTGGACCTTGCTATCCTAAAAATAATTAGTTCTTATAATTTTTCGCAAATTTGGATGTTGGTATTGATTTGGATATTGACATATCATAATGAAGTAATACTTTAATTGTAGGAGTAGCAATTTTCGACATGACTTGAAAACATGACACGAATCTAACCTCACGGGTTGAAATTGGGGTTAAACTGACTGACCCACGAAGAAAACAGGTCGAATTTGGGGTCCAGGTGAGTCGACCCGGGGATCCCAAAAAAAAAAACTAACAGTTTGTGGCTTTATTTCAACCATACACATTCAAACATAAATTTCACTCATTTGATAATTACTCAATTAAATTGTAAGAGAAATCAAGAATTCTACCTAAGTTAATGAAGAGTAAATTGTAAGAGAAATCAAGTGTGTGTTAGCGTGTAACTTTGATCTTAGTGTGTGCAAAAAATGTGATTGATCTATGTGTATGTAAAAAGTGTGTGCTAGTCTCTTTTCTTCTTCTTCTCCTTCATTTTTTTTGGGGTCTGCAAGTCTACCCGCCAACCCATGGCGGATTGTATTCAAGTTGACTCTTCACGGGTCGGCGGGTCAAGTTCAAGTTGGCGGATTTCCTGTTATATTTGGGTATTAATCCAACCAATCAGTTCGAAACCTGACCCAATCGCCACCCCTATTTAATTGACAATCACAAGATCAAGAGGTCCACCATAAATAGAATTATTATCATAAGAAAAAAGAAATGTTTAAAAATTGTGTACAAAACATCTACCACGCCTGATTTTGCTCTTTAAGTTTGATCCATCTCTTGACATAATATCGGGTTAATTACATCTACCTCCCCCATAATTTGGCAAAATTACTAAACAACCTTATGGTTTGACCAAATTACGATCTAACCTTTGAATCAAAAAATTTTTTTAAAATAATCCCCTTAAATCACAAATGTCTATCAAATGCACCCTTGCCATTAAATTTATCACAAAATATGCTTACACCATCAAAATATTTTATTGAAAATTCCAAAATACCTTTTTTCAAATTGGATAATTACATTTAGCTCGCTTGAGTTTTGTCCAAATTACGAAACGACCCCAATGACGTCGTTTAAATTAAATAATGCCAATAATATTTGTTATGAAATTCTCAATATGCTCATTAATTACTAATCCTTTCTTTTTACATGCTACAGTCAAGGCCAAAAAAAAAATTTATGTACTTGCAAGCAACCATCAAAGTAACACAAATTTTACTTATATAATGTTATTTGCATTGTAGTTCGGGCCACTATTAACAAATACTAAACATGAATAACAATTTATATTTGTATTTGCATGTCACCAAATTTTTTTCTTAAATACGATAAATTTCTAACAAACTTTAGAAAATATCCTCTAATTCTACTCTTATGGCACCATCACTTATTAATACAATAAGCAATTATTAAAGTCTAAGTAAAATTTCATGGAAGAATATTAGAGATTAAAACAAAATCTCCACTTTAAATTCATGATAAAGATTTCTTAATTTAAAATACAATTTCTTTTTATATAAAAATCAAAATAAATCTTCTTACTCTACATCCAATACTCTATCTATATTTTATTAATATTTTACCTTTTTTCCTTTAGCATTTTTAGTGATTGCGTCTAGTTATTTTTATTTATTTATCTTTTAGATGACAAATAATTATTTTATAGGATTGGACTAATTTGGCCAAACTACAGGGATCATTTTCTAATTTGAACAAACCTCAAGGAGGTAAATGGTTTTTACACTAAGGTTATTTTGGTAATTTCACCCTTTCTGTTATGTTATTAACGATTAATGTTTGGCCAGTCAAAGGTAAAAATATAATTTAGTCAAACTAAATGGAGGAAAGTAGATGTAATTAATCCACAATATAATATAATATATCTGGGTTATTCGTTTTGAGATTGAGAGAGAAATGCTATACTATTATTTTATGAACCAATTTTAAGGGCGTCATTGAATAAGACGAGAAATGCTACTCGTTCCTTATTCCTTTGCAATTTGAGTGCGCCGTGGCAACAATAAACAATTCCATCCCCCCACAAGCAATCCCCAGTCCAGATCTATTGGAATCGTGTCGCATGATGGTCATCGCCGCCAATCATTGGCTGCAACATTTTTTGTGTGTGTGTGTGTGTGTTTTTTTTTGAAATATTTTACAAAAATAAAATTTGCACCCTAGTATCCTAGGGACCCGAGTGCAAATATGCATTGTCGCCGCCGTGTTGTTCTTTGTTGAAATGAAATTTCACTCCGGTCCCTTAGAGAGTGGAGTGCAAATATGCACATTGTCGCCACCAATAAGGGGGCAGAGTGTTTTTTAGGAGGCGTTTGGTTCAAATTCCTCAATCACTATCACTATGGGTATCATTAAACCTACTATGAGTATGGGTTTTGATGATTCCCCCCAACATGTTTGGTTTAATAATGGAATGGGTATCATTATAAGAATATTTGTTTGGTATATTGAAGGGGTATCATTATAAGAATATTTGTTTGGTATACTAAAATGGCTTTCAAGTAAATTTTAAAATTTTTATTTATGATATACATATTTTTTAGTTCTTATTTTGTATATTTGAAAAAAATTTAAAAAGATTTCTTCAATTTTAAATATAGTCATGCTCTAATTTGAGTTTTATGGAAATGATAATCTTAAAAAAAAAAGTCATTTTTATTATATTAATAGAGAGTATTATATATCTTTGATTTTCAATACAATTTTTTATAAAATTATTGAATGTAAAAAAAAATTATTAAAAAGAATTTTTATAAAAAAATTTATAAAGTACTAATAAAAAATATTCAAAATCAAAAGAAGAGAGAGAGAGAGAGAGAGAGAGAGAGAGAGAGAGAGAGAGAGAGAGTGGGTAACTCAAAAGATATATATATTTTAATGGGTGTGTTTTTGCCCTTAATAATAAGGGTTAATGGGTTTGATAGACTAGTATTTTGGAGGGAATCATTAACACCCCAATTAATCACTATCATTCCCATTGAATGATAGTGATAGTTGTTTAACAAACATCAACAATGGGTATCATTACTTGTGATACCCATTCCCCTCCTTGATTCCCCTAAACCAAACACCCCCTTAGTTCGTTAGCTGAGGCTATAGACACAGAAATTTCTGGATAAATTTAGTATTTTAATTTTTGCCATTATTTATAAAAATTGCCCGATTTGACCATATTAACAAGATCTAGAATTATCCACATGTGACCGTACCATTTAGACCCCAATTTCAACCATTTTACCAAATGACAAAAATGAAAGAACAATTTTTATTTATTGGAAAAATTCAAACTTTTAAATAATTTGATAGAAATTTGGTAAATATTAACACTACAATTGTTATAAACCACGCAGGAAATAACGCTAAAAAAAAAAACCAAAATAGGTTTTATTAACATTTTTGCGACTTTGGAGCTTGCAAAAATGTTGTTGAATACTTTGAATCCAATACTGCGAACTTGTGACATGAATAAATCTAAACCATGTCTCAGGTTTCTACCGCTCGGGCACACTAAGAATAGGCTCCCACGAATTTTCTTTTTGTAGCCTCCAAGAACAATTCAAAATAATCGCGCTTCTCCATCACGTTTCTAATACTTAAATCCCAATTTGACACTGAAATAATGTACTGGGCTTTCATGACGAGCTGCCGCCATTGAATCTAACGACAAAACGGCTCTAAAAAATATGCTAGAAGGGGAGAACAGAAAAAGTTAACAACACATGTTAAGAGTATAATGGAAAATATTAAGATAGATCGGGTCCATGAATTTCACCTGTAGACTCAACGATTGAGATTAAGCTACAAAGGTTCAGGACGTTTCTCTGAACCTTTGTGACTTAATCTCAGTTGTGAAGTCTACATGTTTATGGACTTTTGGGTCCACTTAATTATTTTCCGAGTATAATAGCTTATTTTGTGTGTGGGGCCAGACTGAACGACACAATTCGCTACCAATCGTTAACTTATCGAGCCCAAACTAAGGCCTAGCGTGCAAACCCAGGATATGAACTCAATCGCTACACTGTCCAAAGCCGACGGCTGAGGTCTCGTGATTATTTGGTCTTCAGCTCCAAGGCAAGTTTTATACAGGGCTCGGCCTATAGTTTGGCCTCAACCGAGCTAATCCTTCAATTACCACAGGTGACAAGAGCCTGTTAAGGCCGCCCTTCATCTGAAGAGTCCTAGCAGTCAAAGCCAGGCAAATATGCCACTGAGCTTATTGAATTGTCTAAGATGGGACTGTAGATAACTTACACAAGAAACTATCTGATATAACATGATAAGAACATGAAAAGTCACAACTAGCAACGCTTGAGCACACGCAAGTAAACCTATGACTGACTCAACCACCTTATGTGATATGTTACCCACGTCAAGCAGTTCAGATCCTCGGTGCCAGCTTTTCCAGTGCCACTTCAGTGCCATTCACCAGGGACTGCCACCTTGCATTCACACTTATCACATTTGAGATTAATTAGATAACTATCCTAGTGTGAATGCAAGGTGGCAATCTCTGATGAATGGCACTGGGGTGGCACTGGAAAAGTTGGCACCGAGGATCTGAACTGCACGTCAAGTCCTCAAATACGTCCTCAAGTGCAATGATACGGTCCCCTCCAACTCAACTCTTTTCAGGTATAAATACCCCATTTTTTCACCTGGACATACACACGTACACATGCTCATCATTATACTAACTCCCTACTTTTACTAATTTTCTTCTCCAAATTGCTAACCTAAGCTTAGGCAAACTAGTCCCCATATGCTTCTGACCCGCGTCTGTTTTGCAGGTGATCCATAACTAGGCTTGCGTAAAGCAGCCCAAGCCAGTCAATTTTTACCGCAACACACTGCAAATTCTACAATATTTGCAACATCTTTATCCTTATTGGTTGGTTACAATGGGGACAGCCTCCATTAGAATTTAAGAAAGAATACTTCCATTTATGTATGTTAACGTATTACAATCCTCATAAAGCGATACAGGCAACAACCGTGGTTTATGTGAATCTGAAAAACAGGAAAGCACCATTAAAAGGCTCTGAAACGAGCTTTTAAAAGTGTCTTTGTTCTTCATACCAAACAACATTTAAGATCAAATAAAGTATGCATTACCTATCGATCAGTTCAGCTTTGAAACGGTAACATCTTGATTTTATGGAAGTTTTTATGTTATTCAAGATTCTAGTCCATTAGAACAGAGCAGAGAAGTAGACAAAAACATTTACAGGATTCGCCCTATTCACGAGCAACAACAACCACCTGCTTTCCAACATTGCGACCTGAGAATAGTCGTATCAGTGCACTTGGGGCATTCTCAAGGCCTTCAGCTATGTCTTCCACGTATATGATCTTCCCTTCTTTTATCTGTGGGAGAACTGTTTCCAGAAATTTAGGGTAGAGATGATAGTAGTCAAACACCAGAAATCCTTCCATTCGCATTCGCTTGGTGATCAGACAGAACAGATTGTGAACACCTTCATGCTCATCAAGGTTATATTGTGATATCAGTCCACATACCGCAATGCGGCCGTGGAGTCTCATGTTGAGAAGCACAGCATCAAGCATCTTTCCTCCAACATTTTCGAAATAAATGTCAATGCCATCTGGAAAATACCTGAATAAAGAACAAAGAAGCATTGATGATTTTTCAGTAGTAGCACAAAACGGAGAACGAGAAAAATCATATTCCTTACATGTGCCAATGGGGAATTTGGAAAGGACAAAAAAATGCTAAATGACAAACAAGAAACGAACTAGATTGTCAAACCTATATCTGAACTAAATATTCAAAATCGGGAGGCAAGGCAATTCTTTTTCAGCTCAAGGCACAAAAATTCAATTAGGTGATGATATACATGCTTCATTTAAATGAATCATCTTCATGGAGAACTAATTCTTGCCAGCATCCGTGCCGGAATCAAAAAGTTGATTGTACGAACTAAGTTTTGCAGCACATCAAAACTCACCTTTTTAAAGCCGCACTTAAATCTTTCTCTTCTTTGTAATGGAAAGCTTTGTCAAACCCAAATTTGTTTTTCAACAAGTCAACCTTAAAAGAAGAAAGAAAAACAATAAAAAGAGAAATGAAAAAGGTAGAGTGAGTTAATATGAATAGCTTTTAGCATCCTTATTGTTTAAATAAAAGTTTCTTAGAAAGAAGTCTTGTGGCTAACAAGATAGATGCCTAAAAGAAGGCACGAGAAATCTGAGGCAGTTAAATAAGATGATTAATATTTACGCTATCTTTGTTTTGTAATTTTAACATTAGACGCTAAATAGCTGCTATCTGAATACTTTTTGCTTCGTGAGACACTCTTGCAATGAGTGCTGCACTCTGACAAATGGAAGATTTAAACACCGTTCAGACACTTTACAAAGTAATCCATACTAACAAGTAGTTACTGGTAACTATCGTAATTTAGTTTCTGTTATGACAATTACCATTCTTTACAGAAACAGAATGATGTATTATATGGACAAATATAATTAAACCTACGGATAAAGAACTCGCATTTTCTCAGCTGGAAGCATCTATACTAAAGGTCATATAAACCCGTTTAAACCATGGTTTAAAGTCGCGGTCTCGGTGGCGTGTATCGTTCCACATCGGTCTCGGCATATCGATCACGGTCTCGGCGAGACACATATTTTAAATTAATTTTTATTTAAAAATGATAAATAATTATTTAAATTATTAAAAAAATATGCTAAACAAATACAACTTTAAAAAAATTAGTCAAAAAAAATCTCTAAAATTGTACCATTGAGGTTGAAACTTTGTTTAGTTATCTGCCATTGGCATTAAATTAACATGAAAAAAATTGTACGCTATTTCAATTCTAGTTCCTTTTTTCTTTTGGCTTTTTTTTTTTCTTTTTGTCTGTATATTTCTTTTCTTTCTTTTTTTATTATCTAGAAGATGTTAAATGGTTCATTTCTTTCTTTGGAATCATCGAAATCACGTGCCACTCCAAGTTCAATTAGAAGCCACTGTTGCACGTTGAAATCTGAACAAAGAATGTCATTAAATTATCTTCGCCAACTCCAAGTCTCGGGCGAAACGACCCTTTATCCTTCTTTGATCAACTAGCTCCTCTAGTTATGTGCCTCTTGTTTACCTCGACCCAACTGAGGGCACCAGAGGCGTGAGTAACTTCCGAGTTTTTTAGCAGAGTCACTTTTACCCAATCGCTGGAAGGTTAGTCAATAAAGGGCTCTCAATTGATTGTCGTTATCAAGGAATTTTATGCTTAGGTGCAAGGGCGAATTGAAGCTTAATCAATTCCTCCATGAAGCACATGAAGATGTGGATCTGTGAGATCTATTTGTTCCTTAGGACGATGGAGATTCATTTGGAAAGGTACAAGTTAGATTCTTTGAATGTGATGGTTATGCTCTAATTGGCATTATGTTGCTCACCATAGCTGATGGATTGACTGGTTGCACTTCACAAGTTACATTCTTTGTTTGGCTCGGCTGACTCGTCCGACTCGGCGGCGACTCGGTAGTGACTCGGTCGCTTTTCCCCGACTCGGAGATAATTCGGTCTGAGTCAACCGAGTCCGGCCGAGTTCTCAGCGATTCTTTCATCTTCGAGTAGGAGCAGAACGGTCTCGGACCGAAGTCGGCTGAGTCGTCTCCGACTCGGCCGAGTCTTTGAACCATGGTTTAAACTGAAACGTGAGCTGACTTCAGTAAAGCTAATTCAAACTTGACAATCACGTCAATGGCAGGTGAAAGAAGCGCAAGTTTTTATGAGCTCAACTCATTTTCTCAAACCTCAAATGATGAAAATTGACCGTGTGGTTGTCTTAAGGCACCAACGTTTTCTTTGGTTCCAGCACTTCCAACGACATAACAACCAAACAACTTTGCAAATTTTCCAACAAGCTGACCAACAGCTCCAGAAGCAGCTGAAATGAATACGCGCCCTCCCTTCTTTGGAGAGCAAACCTCAAAAAAACCAGCATAAGCAGTCATGCCAGGCATACCTGTTAGCAACTCAAGAAAATTAGAGAAGCCAGGGATGGTGAAGGGTATTCGAGAATATTACATTAGAAGCATCAAAATAAAAAAGTCATGCAACTTGTATAAATGTATGTGCCTCTGAAAGAAATATATTTTTTGCCTAAACGGTACCTTAAGAATGTTGCAAAAAAATAAAAAGAAAAAAGAAAAAAATTGATATAGGTCAGGTAAACTTCAGAAACAACAGTTTTACAGAAGGATGAAAATATCAGCTCTTTAAACATCATCTAAAAGAAAATATTAGATGAGGGAAAGAGATATGATCAGTTATTCCAGTTCCCAATAAATCTGACTAATAAGTTTAAGGAATAATCCTTTTATTCAAAAAGGTATTAAAAGAATTAGGCAATTAGCTCATGGCGCTATTGCCCAATCATTATCAGAAGGTAGCTATTTTAACAGAATCGACATACTCTTCAAAAATCAAGAAACCTGTAGGTGACATGAAAGATCACAAAACAAAAATGAGGAACGCGGCAGAGACATGATCTTACTTCAGTGCATATCATGCTTCATGTATAAAAATCTCAATATACGTAAAAGAAGAATGATCCCATTCTGACCGTAATAAATAACTGTAAAGTGCTTCAGTTTTGTTCTCTCTCCTTTAGACTGGTAAAGCTTGTCAAGGTTACAGTAAAATAGCATTTTGAGATATCAGACAAGTTATGTTGAACTAAATGACCTCCAACAACTTTCAATGGAGGGAAGGAAATAACTTATTTGCTATTGTACATCATGGGAACCCAATAAAAACCAAGCAAACATTTTCCCTCAGTGGTGACCATCTGATTTTTTATGGAGTAACTTACCAAGGATTCCTGTATAGTATGATAGAGGCACATCAGTATTTTGAATTTTAAAGCGGGTCTCTGGATCAGTGATTATGCTATACTCTTCCCATCCAGTCAATCCCCACACCAGATCACCCTTGTTGAACTTTGGATTGCTGGACTCCAGAACTCTAGCCACTCCAGGTCCTGTTATAGGCTACGCAAAGGAAAACGAAATCAAATTATGAATTTAACTTGAGTTTACTCACAGAAGGTATCTTTTCTGCCCTTTAAGTTGAATCACTGATAACTAATACAACAGTACCTTCAATGCCGACTACTATGTATGGTGGTGGGATTTTATCACTCTTGGACCTTTCTACTGAATTCTAATACATAACAGCAAAAGACCAACCTAAATTTACCAATACCATTGCCAAACAGTTAAAAGTCCTAGAGCAAACAGTTTCCAAAATCCAATTCTTAAACATTATGTAGATACATTTATGCCCGGAGAAAAGAAAATATTAAAAAAATCCCTTCTTGAGTAGTCAATTACTAAAGATACGAGCCACACTGACAAACACACAAACATCATCCCTAGTAAAGTGTCGCTAAGATCTAATTTTACTACATTTATCTGCAGTTATATGAATGCATCCAGTGAACTATAATTCTACTTAAGATTATGCAGTCCTTTTGAAATTTGGATACCATAGGTGCATATTACGATAACTCCTAAACAGACACACAAATCAATTTCCATGTGATGTACTGAACCACAAAGTTTACATGAATGATTCCTCAAATGGGGGTGATTCCCAAATTCATTCTGACATGGGGTTGTTTTTTATTTGTTTTCTGAAGGGGGGGTTCGCACATTCGGTGAATGCACTTTTACTTTGTGCGCATTCATCAAATGCGCATCTATACTTTTTTTTTTTAACAAAAATCACACCCGCGCAATGCACGGGCGTACTATTTTTTTTTGTCTCCGTCACGCCCCGCGCATTGCGCATGGCCTATGCGCATCTTTACCTTTTTTTTTTTTTTAAAATAAGCACGCCCGCGTTTTTTTTTGGTCCCCAGCAAGCCCCGCGCCATGCACGAGGGCTGGTAAATAAATGCTGAAATGCGCATTGGCTAAATGCGCATTTAAGCTATCTGCGCATTACGCGGCCAGCTGCTTTTTTAAATGCGGATTTGGCCAATGCGCGTTTGTCAGAAAACCAGAGTCCGCGCATCTGGTTTTTTACAAACGCGCAAAATACGCTGACGAGGCTTCAAGAGAGAAATGACCAAATGTGCAAAAAGTTTTGGACGTTTCGAACAGAATTCTGCACCTAAAATAGGTTTGCAGCCTTTGACCAACTTTCTAAATTATTGCCTCCAATTTAACTTTCTTCTTTCTCCGTTTCACTTGCTCATTTTTCATTTCTTCCTCTCCTTTTCATTTTGCAGTTTCAAAACTTCTCGTTCTTCTCCAGCAGACATTTCACTTTGCTTTCCTCATTTCCAACCTTCTGCCTGAATACATCTTCCTCAAATTCTTCTCTTCAGGTTAGTTTTCTAATTCTATCTGACTTTTTTTATTTTATTTTTTACTATAATTCAGTTTTATGTTTATAATGTGTTTATTATTATTTTGTTGTTGTTTTTAGTTTTATGTTATTAGTTTAGCAGTGTATAATTTTGTTTTTAATTTTATGTTGTTAGTTTAGTATTATATAATTTTGATTTAGTTTGATGTTGTTAGTTTTACGTTATATAATTTTGTTTTTAGTTTTATGTTATTGATTTGGTATTATATAATTTTGGTTTTAGTTTTATGTTGTTAGTTTAGCATTATATAATTTTGTTTATAGTTTTATGTTGTTAGTTAGTTTAGCATTGTATAGTTTTGGTTTTAGTTTTTTGAATTAATGGCGCTTTTACTTTGTTTAAAAATTGTGGCATAAAACTGGAGAAAAGAACCTGATCAAAATATTGTATGCTACTATAAAAGTTAATTTTGGCAATTTTGTAGTACCTATTTACAGCATGACCCCTCAACTTTAACAAATTTACATTTTGACCCTCACATTGTGAATAATTACAAAATGACCATTGGAAATTGTGCAAATTTAAATTTGCGCCATTAAATTTGACATATGTACAAAAAGATCCGTAAATTATTTAAATCTACAGTTTATCTCCTCAAATTTTGCATATTTACCAAATGACCCTCAACTATGGCATATTTATATTTTGGCCCTTCGAACTTTGTAAAATTATGTAATGACCCTCAAATTTAGAAAAATTACATTTTGGCGCGTGAAATGTTACATATTCGAAAAAACCAATCAATTTTTAAAATTTTACAATTTAGCCCCTCAAATGTTGAATATTCACATAGTGGCCCATTAACTTTTGAAAAATTACAATTGAACCCCTCAAATTTTGAATATTACAATTTTAGACGTACGACTTTTTTGCATAGTTAAATTGTGCCAACTAAACTTGTGTATATGTATAACATGGCACCTAAAATTTTGCAAATCTGTATTTTTGCCCTTAAACTCCAATATATTTGCATTTTACACACATACTAAAAATTGGCACCTAATATTTTGTATATTTGTATTTTTTTCCTCAAACCATTAAATTTGACATATGTACAAAAAGATCCGTAAATTATTTAAATCTACAGTTTAGCTCCTCAAATTTTGCATATTTACCAAATGACCCTCAATGATGGCATATTTATATTTTGGCCCTTCGAACTTTGTAAAATTATGTAATGACCCTCAAATTTACGAAAATTACATTTTGGCGCGTGAAATGTTACATATTCGAAAAAACCAATAAAATTTTAAAATTTTACAATTTAGCTCCTCAAATGTTGAATATTCACACAGTGGCCCATTAACTTTTGAAAAATTACAATTGAACCCCTCAAATTTTGAATATTACAATTTTAGACGTATGACTTTTTTGCATAGTTAAATTGTGCCACCTAAACTTGTGTATATTTGTATTTTTTTCCCCAAACCATTAATAAATATTTACATTGGATTTAAGATGATTGATTTTCTATTACAAAAAGTAAAAAAATTATTTATTAAATCCGTGAAACTTAGGGTTAGTTATTAAAATAATGGGTAAACTAAAATTATAGTTAGTTAGAAAAATGATAAACAATTTTTGTTTGACAACTCACATCGGTGTTTTATTGTACTGGTGTGACCAAATAAGATACGAGGGAGGATTGCACTACGAGTCATAAAAACCTAACTCTATGTTCATGCTTAACGATCGAATTGGGTATGAACAATTGGTAGACAAATTATACAATTACATGGGCCTGGATAGGAATCGTTTCAAGTTAGAAGTCATTTATAATTGCTTGACCCGGGTCCTAGCAAGAGGTAGGCAGGCAGTCTGCTAAGCTCTTTGATACGCATTAGGGTAAGGTGGGGCTGTCACAGATAATATCAGAGCCTAGGTTTGAGAGAAGTGCGTCTTAAAAGTTAAACAAAAAATTGATTAGGAATGAATGGTTATTAAGTACTTTTAGGATTAGGCCTCTAATCGATTTGTCATTGACAAATATAGGTATGGCAGAGAGTGGACATAGAGAGGCATCCCAGCCATCTGAGGTATCCCAAAGATATCAGGGGCCTCGCACCATACCTGTAGTTCGGTATCGAGAGGGACCTAGACATCCTTATAGGATATTTTCTCTTGCTCGTTGAGTGCGTCCCTCTTGTGGTTGTTGGAGAATGTACTCCTATCCTGACTATATAGTGATTCCCCTTATTGAGGAGAGTAGGCATTTGGGACGTGCGAGTGACACTTCACAAGATCGTATCCATGAGTTGAGGGAGACAATGCGAGCCCAGAGTCAGAGGATTAGGGAGCTCGAGGCTCAGGTTCTAGAGGAGCAGGAGAGGACCAATGCTTTCAGGGAGTTAGTTCACGGTACCCCTGCCCATGGCCAGCCAGCACACCCACTTCCTGAGGTTGAGGAGGCGCCCCAGGAGAAGGCCGAGAGCGAGCTTATGGAGTGAGTGCTGGTTGGCCATGGATTTTAGACTATTTTCATGTTATGTAACTTAAGAATTTTACATGTATTTTTAATGTAGTTGATATTAAGCGGATGTGATTTATATAAAGTTTATATATTGAATTCTACATTACATTATCCATAAAGTAAAAACAATACAAACAAAAGGGCAAGGGTTTTAGGGCAAAAAAAACTAGGGTTTTGAAAGAAATTTAGATTTAAATTAAAACAAAAAAAGCTAGGGTTTAAGGGGAAAAAACTAGGGTTTTGAAAAAAATTTGGTTTAAATTAAAACAAAAAATGAGCTAGGGTTTTATGGGAAAAAAATGCAAGAAAAGATAACATTTTGAGAACTAAATTATTGTAAAAAAGAAGAAAAATTAAATATTTAAATTTATAATATGGAACGCAAAATTTACAAAATGAACTCTCAACTTTTATGGATATATTTTTAGGCCCCACAAATTGAAAATTTCTTTTTTTGCCCTTATACTCATACATAGTTGCATTTTGACGAAGAATGATTGAAATTATAGTTAGTTAGAAGAATGATAAATAAATTTTTTTTTGACGACTCACATCGGTCAGAACTAAAAAAAACAGGAATATGGCTTTACCCAATCCTCCTGGTGTTTTGCTGTATTGGAGTGGTCAAATAAGATACGACAGAGGATTACATTACGAGCCACAACAACCGAATGCTATGTTCATGCTAAACGATCGAATTGGGTACGAATAATTGGCAGACAAAATATACATTTATATGGGTTTGGATAAGAATCATTTCAAGTTGATCATTATCCTTAAATGCCCATGTTCGCCGACAATGACACATGTTCCATGGTCGATAATGAGTAATGACAGCATGGAAGTCATTTATAATTTGAACAACAATTACCCTGGGTATATTGCTAAATTTTATATCGATAAAGAGCAAATTATTGAGGCATCTCCTACTCAAGGCGTCGAGGGGATGTATGATAGTGGACCGATGATGTCTTTATTGAATCCTTTTTTGCACCCATATAATCCATCATACATGTCATATCCCCCCCAATATTACAGTCTTGTGGTGTCGTATGGTATGCCTAGCCCAGAGATATCGATGCAAAATATTGAAGAACGAAACCCCTATGTGGAGGCTGAATTTGGTTCATCCACCATGCATCAATACAGTGCTCCCAAAGAAACGCATGTGCACGGTTTAGATTCAATTCAAAGTTCGAGTTTTGGTGGCCATAGCCACAACAGTCCTATAGAGAGGCTAGTGCAATTTGAGGGAAAACTTGAGCGATTTGATAGTTCATCCTTAGACGAGGATACTGAGGAAGACGAATCCCAAAATGTTGAATCTCCTGAATCTGATTATAACCTAGACACCGATGCAGGCGGCCAAGCACATACTTCTTATGCACAAGATTTGGATAATATTCAGATGTCGACTGATCGATACGACCCTTGCACATCAGCTAAGATGCAAAACAACACTGGCTCTCTGGAATTGTCTCAAAGAGAATATGTTCCTTCTCGAATGCCATTCTTTTCCGATCTGTGCATTGAATCTGATTATGATCCCATTGATAGGGGACAAAGAGACCGGATTAACATGTGGAGCGAAGAAGATACTGACATTCGCCTTGGCATGCAATTTGTGAGCAAAGATCAATTAAGCCATGCAATGAGGCTGTGGTCAACAAAGCATAATAGGGAATTTAGGGTAGTTGAAAGTAAGGGAAATACATGGGTAGCAAAATGCAGGTTCGCTTGTGATGTTCTTGGGACATCTAATGAACAACATTACAATATTTGTAACTGGTATTGTCGTGCAATTTGCAAGAAAAGAAACGGATTCTGGAAAATCACCAGATGGGTGAACGAGCATCAATGCCTTGGTTCGATGAGGGGAAATAATAACAGGAATCTAACTTCTGCAGTGATTGCTCGTCACATATTGCATGCAATTGTCACCGATCCTACATACAAAGTTAAGAACATCATGGCTGATGTTAAACAGAATCTCCACGTTGACATATCATGCAAGAAAGCTTGGTACGTTCGACGGAAAGTTATTCAGATTATTTATGATAATTGAGAATCAAATTTTACAAAATTGCCTAGATATGTTGAGGCGTTGGTTCAATCAAATCTTGGTACCGTGGTACAATTTTTTCACCATCCGTGCAGTTCAGAAAATGTTAAGGTTTTTAAATATGTGTTCTGGGCTTTTGGACCTTCAATTGATGCATTCTGCACGTGCAGGCCAGTGGTGAGTATGGATGGCACTCATTTGCACGGTGAATATAAGAAAAAATTACTTGTTGCGGTGACAGTTAATGCCAACAACCGCATATTACTCCTTGCGTACGCAATTGTGGATGAGGAAACGCATGCTAGTTGGTCTTGGTTTCTGCAGCAATTGCACCAATATGTTGTACAGGGTCGACATCCAATTTGTCTTATATCGGACAAACAAATGGCATACTCAATGCCATTGAGAATGCAGAGTATTTACGCGAGCCGTATACGTATCACAGGTTATGTTTCCGTCATGTCCGCAGTAATATGCTTGCCCGATTTCAAGGCAAAAATTTAAAAAAATTTAGTATGGGCAATTGGATATACCACACAACCGCGCAAGTGGAAAAAGTCATTGGTAAAATTAAGGAATCTCTCTGAGCCAGCCTGGCAGTACATGACAAGCATTGATTTTAGTCAATGGTATCTTGTACGGGACGGTAATCATCATTGGGGCATTACCACCACGAATATTTTAGAAAGTTATAATAACATCTTGTGTGGTGTAAGAGAAATGCCTATCAAGGCATGTATGCAGCTGACATTTAAAAGGTCTGTAAAAATGTTCAACGAGAATCGAGAATTTACTGCACACTATCGGGAGCCATTTCCCACAAGAATTTGGAAAAAATTAAAGGAGGTTGAGCAAAAAGGAATGCGCCATAAGATTCAAACATATAACATTTCGGAAGGCAAATACGAAATTCTAACTGGACGAGGACTGCATAACAAGGGGGGAAATTCTCACACCGTTATGTACTACCAAAAAAATTATACATGTGGTAAATGACAAATGTATAGAATTTCTTGCTCACATGCCATGGCCGTGTGTAAACGGAGAGGGGATAATTCAGCTCAACTTATTAACACTGTGTATGCACGTACAACGCATATTGCACAGTATTCAAGTTCATTCAATCCCTTACCCAACGTCGATGAATATTCGATACCGAATTGGGAGTTTCGTCCTGACAATACTTGATTTGTTGACCGTGGATCAGGCCGTGTTAGGGTCAGACGAATCAGGAATGAAATGGACTGTAGGCAACCGGATGAGCTACGAAGGTGTAGAAGATGTCATCAACCTGGCCATAATAGCAGAAATTGTCGAGGATAGATTTTAAGATCATTTTCATATTATGTAACTTAAAAATTTTACATGTATTTTTAGTGTAACTAATATTAAGCGAATGTGATTTACATAAAGTTTATATATGAATTTTGGTTTAAATTAAAACAAAAAAAAAGGAGGTAGGATTTTAGGGCAAAAAACTAGGATTTTGACATAAATTTGAGTTTAAATTAAAAAAAACGAGCTATGGTTTAATGGCAAAAAAAAACTAAGATTTTCAAAGAAATTTGAGTTTATAATTTCCTGCTGTCTCTAAATTATAGTTGGGGTTCTGCAGTTCTGGCAACACTGTATTGTAACATGTGTAATGCTACATCACCCACATCCCGCGAGATTTCTAGTGCACTAGTACTGTTACAGATATGGGCTTGGGAGAGACTGTCTACTATCCGTCCTGATCGTTTAGTACCCGAAACATATCATCGTGGACCGTATGCATCCCGGTAGAATGTTACATTTGACTTGCATAGGATTTCTCGATATGTCTTGTCAATATTTCGTGATCAATTAGATAGTCTCCGGCCATAAGAGGTCAGTTTATTTTATAATATTTTTAAATTTATTTAGTTTATGTAGTTTTGTTCTTCGTAATAATAACTAGTTTTTTGCATCATTTGCAGTTTATTTGGCAACCATATTCTGAATCAACGCTTTTTCAACTCCCACCTTATTGCACTGCCGGTCATAATGTATGGCGGTCAGTTACGTACCTCATATGTTGGGAGATTGTGGAGGTCCATTTGCCTAATAGAGTGTTGCGATAGTTCGGTATGGAGCAGTACATACCACTTCCTTTACTCATGGATATACAGCCTGACTTACACCGTGTAGGTCGCCGAGGTCGATCCGGTACCGATTGGTCTTCTGTGCACCGGCGTTATGTTGACATTTGGATGACACGACATGATACAGTCGTTCAAAATGTGCAGACAGTTGATGCTCGATATCCCTTACCAGAGTATATTAGTTGGTATCAAGAGAGAACATTACAATATACTTCAAATCCGAGCCGTCGTCCTACTGATCTTTCAGAGGGCTATCAGGGTGATACTTTTGCTGCGGAATACGCTGTAAGTAATAGTTCAATTTATTATTTTCTTTTATATTTTTATTCATATTAGATATAATATACTATTAATTTTATTTGTGATAGTTTGATATGCTATCCCGCTTGCATCATATTTCCCTGAACTCTATAGAGGATGCTCATCCTGCGGCTGTGGAAGCTTGGACTACCGTGTGAGACTTCACAGCTACCATATTGCATACAGTTAGACAGTCGAGTCGACTTTCACTTCAACCTCCAGTCTTGCCAATTCATAATGATGAGGAATGTGGTGATGCCCAACGAGTTCAGAGGCTCTGTTCTAGAGGAAATTAGCGTGGTGGGGGACGTCGTCGCCGTGTTAGATCACTAGAGCCCCCACAGCTAAGTACATTTGTTGAATTTGATTGGCACGATCATGGTGCTGGCACATCGCACAATCCAAGCGAAGGCACATCGCACCAGGTCATCCAGTCGTCACTATTCACCCCGACTATTACTGTTCCGTCCCCCAGTTCAGCTACTATTGTTCCATTTTTCGGTCAACCTTACGATATTCCAATCGCTACATCATTCACTTCGACATCACCTGTTCATTTTCCTGACCTTAATTCACAGGTCGAAGATAATACTCAAGTTGGACTGCGACGAACTAATAGAGTTTGTAGGCCTCTAGGGTGTGGTACTCATGGCAAATTGGGAGAACATTAGTAGTTTATTATTTGTATTAACTCAAACTTTTTTGAACATATATAATTTATCTAATTTTTAATATTAGGGTTTGCCATATATATTAATTTTTATTATATTCAATATATCGAATATAATTTACAATAATATAACCTAAATCCTAAATCCATATCCATATCCCTTAGTACATCATAAAAATATAACATTTTAATATTTAAAAACTCAAAATAAAAAATTAAACCTTGAACGTTAACATGTAAACAAAAAAAAAGAAAAAAATTAAATTAAAAAAGGGGCTAGGGTTTTGGGAGAACACACATATGACTACAAAGAAAATGGCTAGGGCTTTGGAAAAATTGCCTGGGGTTTTGAAAAAAAAAAGGGTTATGTTCAAAATAACTTAAATTAAATCCACATAAATTGCCTGGGGTTTTCATTGTATTTTTTTGATAAGTAACTTTTATCATATTTAATATATCTAATACAATTTACAATAATATATCCTAAGTCCTAAATCCTAATCCTAATTGACAAAAAAGAATTTATATTGTAAAATAACGATTTTGTCTCTGAACAATAAAAATTCATACAAAAATATCTATTGACATAAAAAAATATTATAAAAAAATTGAAAATAAGCTTAAAACCCTAGAAAATGCATTTATGACTCAAAATTGGAAAAAAAATAAATTTAAATTATAAAATTATGATTTTGCCTATTGAATGCAATATTTATAGAAAAAATAGCAATCGTTCCCGAAAATATCAAAAAAAAATTTAGAAACGTGCTTAAACAATTAGAAAAATAAATTTGAGACCTAAAATGAGCTAAAACGGTGTTCGCGAGGCGAAATTATCATTTTGTCCTTGTGCTGGTAAAAACCTAAAAAGAATATCAATTAAATTCGAAAAAATTATAAAGAATTAACAAATTTTTATGAAAGTAAAAATATAAATTTAAAATCCCGAAGCTAACACAAAAATATTTACTAATAAAAATTATTATTTTACCCCCAAAATTATTGAAAAATTAAAATTTCACCCAAAAATTATAAACTTGCCCCCAATCTTTCAAAATAAATGGTGCAAGGTTTGCATGGACAGGGTACTTGATCCACGGACAAAAAATATGAATTGAACCAGTCCTTGCGGTTGGGTAAAATTTTGAACCGTAAATCGGTCCACATATAGCGGATACCTAGCCTTTCGATTACCTGCAAAATCAGTTCGGATAGGTCGGGTATCTAACCCAGTCCATAGTAATTTACCTATATATTTTCTAAAAATATATCATATTTAATATATCTAATACAATTTACGATAATATAACCTAAGTCCTAAACTCTAATCCATATCACCTAATACATCATAAAAGCATAACATTTTATTATTTAAAAACTCAACAAAAAAATAAATAAAAAAGAAAAATTTGGTAACATGTTACCAACCCCATACCTTACCGTCACCCTCTAAATCCTTATATTAAAAAACTAATCAAATAAAAAATAAAAAAGACAAACGAAGCAATTAAATAACAATTAAGAAACTAAATAAAAATTTAATAAATAACAAAATTGAGAAGCTAAATTTATATTTAAATTAAAAAACGGCTAATGCTTTAAATTTATGGTGATTTATACTTAAATCACCGCAAATCGTGCTTATTTGTTTTTGAAAAATCCGTGCACGTCTGGTTACTGCTGAAGACTCGTCACCACATTTTGCTCGTTTGTAAAAGGCAGACGTCCGCGCAATGCACGGAGTCCACTTTTGTACAAATGCGCATTGGCCAAATATTTTGGTCCCCAGCAGGCCCCGCGCATCGCGCGAGGGCTGCTAAATAAGCGCTCAAATGCGCATTGGCTGAATGAGCATTTAAGGCTGTCCGCACCATGTGCGAGCGTGGTTTTTTTTCAAAAAAAAAAAAAGTACGCCCGCGCATTGCGCGGCCGTGCTTTTTTATGAAAAAAAAAAAATTAGATGCGCATTCAGTGAATGCGCACAAAGTAAAAGCGCATTCACCGAATGCACAAACCCCCCCTTCAGAATCAAGATGAAAAACAACCCCTACGTCAGAATAAACTTTGAAATCACCCCCATTTGAGGAATCATTCAAGTTTACATATTCTATATCACTACACTAAGTTGATCTTTATCACAAAAATTTAAAAGACGAAATGAAATTTCTGTTTAGCATGGATTCAAAATACTGCTGCTGTGATAAGCACATCAAACATGACATTAAGTTCATAATTTAACAAATCGAGATCAGAAATTTTACAACATGCGAATACATAGTTCAACTGTAAAAAAGATATATTTACCAAAATACATCAGCATGCATGCATATAGACCTGTAAAATGTGACACTGAAAATCTAAAGAAACAATAAATTAACAAGTTCCCCAATCATCCTCTGGTGCCAGAAAAAGGCGCTGATGAAGAAAAAAAATTGGCAGGGTAAAAAAATTGCTTATAGAGCGAGGAGTGAAGGCCTCAGTGTAATGTCCATCAAGCTTGCGCATGAGGGGTCTCGTATAAGGATCACATGACAAATAATGATTTTTCACCAAGATCGCTCCTGAAGATGATCCCTCTGGTAGCTTCAGTTTCAAACTGGATGTCCTCACCTCCATATCACTCTCTTTTGGAAAACCACTCACATAGTTCTTCAATATCACTTGCTTATCATTCACTTCCTCCGCCATTTTCCCTGTTTCTCTGGGCTTGATTTTTGTGGGCTTTTTTCTCTTCTTGGAAACGGAGAATTATGAAATGCAGAGTTTATTATGCAGGAAAATATAGGAGTTAAATTAAATTAAAGGGTGGGTGGTGATTCTTAAATTAAATTCAAGGGTGGGGGGTGATTCTTTGTTTTGTTTTCTTGTTGACTTTTTTTGGGTGGTTGTTTGGCATTGGTTAATGATCATGGAAGATAAAGCTGGCATTAGAATCTAATAGGATTCCTAGTATTATTTTAATGCTACCAGACGGCCCTTTCGTGGTTTGGCTGCATTTAACTAATATATATCATATTTTAGAACGTAACAATAATTTTGGAAACATATTTAAAAAAGAGTATTTAAATGGATTGGTTCTTTTGGCATAATCCTAGGTGAAGAATTGGGAGGGGAAAAAGTATTAAATGAACCACTTGCATTATTACGTGTTGGATTAGAATATCACGTGATCATAGTGGATCACACATTGTATTATTTAAATATATGTAATTGATTCTAATACACCACGACAATACCTACTATTGGGAGAAGTAGGGTCTATTCCATAGCCGGCAGATTCTAATGAGAGACGAGAAAAGTTATACAAATTTAGAGGTGCGAATGATATGAATTACCAGAAAGACTTGTGGAGCAGGCACATGATATGGAATCATAACATAGTATAAGTTACTTGTCAGTCCACATCCTCTGTTCAATTTTTTATGATATCTAATAATGTTCAATATAAAATTACATCGTATCAAAATGAAACTACACAAAACTACGTTGTACTATTTAATAATAAGACGTAATTTATATTAGATACAGTTAGACGTTAAAAAAATTAGAGAGATGATTTGATCTGGTTACTTTGGGGCGGGACATTAATTTTTTTTTTCCTTTTTTTAGGCCAGGGCATAAATGTTATTGGCTGGGTTCCGATTGCTATTTTTAGTATTTTTTGAAAAATAATTTTATAATACTTGGGATGTAAAAGTTTCGAAATATGTGCACAGTTGTGAAATGTCAAAGAAGTATAGCAACATTCTCACCTCCACAAAAGGTCACCTGGGGATGTCTACAGATTCTTGCTGTGTGTTGAGTGGCCGATCAAAACTGACAGCTAAAATTTCTTGCTTTCGAAGTGAGATGTTTGCAATCATTTTCCAACTGCGACCTTTGAGATGTTTTGCCCAGAAAACAGCAAAGTATTTTTAGAAAGATGGGAACTAGAATAGAAAATCAAATTTGTTATTTAAAAAACACGAAACCATTCGCTCAAACACAATCCAAACATGCATCATTAGTCTAATATGTGCTCTCAATTATGAAGTTAACGGGACAAATAGAAATAATCTTTGTAGTTCTTTTGGAAACGATACTAAATCATGGTTGCACTCTTCGACCTCAATGGCACATAGCATCATCTACAAGAACAAATTTTACAAAGAGCTACCGGAGTATCTTCACATGAAAGCTCGAGCTAGTGGACTGTCTAGTGGCAAAAGCCACTACACTTAGGTGCAGAAAAGGATTTGCTGAGATTATTCATTAGCTACCACAATCACCTGTTTCCCCACATTGCCACCACTAAAGAGACCAACAAGGGCTGCAGGGCCACTCTCAAGGCCTTCTACAATGTCTTCCAGATAGGTGATCTTCTTCTCCCTTATATATGGCAGTACAAATTCCAGAAACTTTGGATAGAGGTGAATGTAATCAAAAACGGCAAATCCTTCCATCCGAAGACGCTTGAAAAGAACAGAGGCCCCATTATATAATCCATCAGGTTTATCAAGATAATACTGTGAGATCATACCACACACAGCAATTCGGCCATGCATGTTCATATTAAGGAGCACAGCATCCAACATCTTTCCCCCAACATTTTCGAAGTAAATATCAATTCCATCAGGAAAGTACCTGCAAGAGACCACTGGTCGGAGTTTAATGATTTACTAGTAATATCAAAAGTTTTAGCGTTCTGACCAACATAAATGTTTCCTTTGCAAGCAAATAAAATGTCAATCCATTAGAATAAGGTTATGTATGCAGGTATTTTCTGTTTCCTATGTATTATTATCTATGAAATGGAAAAGTAACGTACAACGTAAAGAATAAACTAGAAATTTTGATGATGGAAAGAAGAGATGAACTCCTGATAGCTGTTTAATATAAGCTATCGAAGCAAAATTGTAGAATGACCTTAACAATCTTTTGTTTCTATTGTCGTCTCCCATATCTTTTTCCATTTCAATTTCTACAGAAAGCCACCTTATTTTACAACTCACAGCTTGTTCTTTCATCTTTGTATTGGGCTCACATGTCCAAGAGAATATGGGCATGCGGTATGTGCATTGTGCCTTTAATAAGATCCATTCATGATACTGTTGACCCTTTATGGGAACAGAAACAGGTATAATTAGTGGATTCCCATGGGCTTCTTGCTTTAAGTGCTTTCACATCAGATATTACACAAGTTGAACAGTAACCAAAATGTAAACCTTAGTTAAATAATGCAATAGGACCAGCATGCTTCGGAGAACCATTAACATTACCACCAGATGTGCAGCAGCTGATTAGTGCTACATCTCTTGATCTTCTGTGCAGCTTGATAATGCTAAAGATCTGCGTTTTTTAGTAAAGGAGTGCTAAGGGTCTAATTCTTTGGTTTGCTTGGCAATAGGACCAGCATGCTTCGGAGAACCATTAACATTACCACCAGAGGTGCAGCAGCTGATTAGTGCTACATCTCTTGATCTTCTGTGCAGCTTGATAATGCTAAAGATCTGCGTTTTTTAGTAAAGGAGTGCTAAGGGTCTAATTCTTTGGTTTGCTTGGCAAGGACAAAATTACAAACTAGGATTTCTCGAAGTTTTAACCTACAGAACTTTGAAACTTTGTGCATTCCTTTCTTTTTCTCAGCTACAAATTGGATGAATGCCTTAGTAATATTCAGCATAGATAGAACTATTATGTTGTTGAAACTATTATGGTTACTAAGAAACTCATGGGAACAAATTTCAGAATTCAACTATACAAGTCGACCTTGCTAATGTTGCCTATGAGATATGGCAAAAGACAAATAAGATGTGCTTTGGATATGAAAAGGAGATCATCAAATTAGGTACTGGATGGATTTGTTCTACTTTTCGAGGCCAGTGAGTTACATAAGAAAGATTCCTGGTACTTGTGACAAATTGGGCCATTTCACCAAACATGTTCAGTGATCAATTCATGAACTGCATGTTTTGAATGAGAGGGAACGCAAATTTTAGTTTATCAATTCATATTCTTAGAAGCATAACGTTGTGTTCGTAGTCCGCTGCTTTATCACTTAATAAAACACGAAATTATTGGAAGAAGAGATAGAAGAAAAACCTCCATGCAAGTCACTTGTCAGTTTTTATAATGATCATTGCTGCTGCAGTCTTTCTCCTGCACAACATCTGCAGTTTAGGGTCACTGAATTCTCTTTTCTTTCTTTAGTTATTCTTTTTTGGGTTAAGGGGGGAACTGGAATGAGGGGAGAAGAAATGGGGACAGGGGATTTGGACAATTTCCCAACCAATGCCAGTGGCCACTAGGCTAGCCCCACTGGTCAAGGTTCATTGTATTCTAAGCAATTACTTTACCTTATCGTGTGCCAGATCAAGATTTGGTGCACAAAGATGATTAACAAACATTAAATTTCTAAGAGCCGCTCATAAGGCAGAACACTTTCCATGGCAAACAAAAAGTTGATGTCAAACCATTTAATCCGCAGGAGATTCAATTACATAGCTAGTCACATTATGCTAATTTTAGGTGATGATGCATACTCACCTTTTCAAAGCAGCATCCAAGTCCTGCTCTTCCTTGTAATTGAAAGCGTGATCAAATCCTAACTTGTTCTGAAGAAAACCAACCTGTAGTTCATAAATTTAAAGTGGAAGTTACTATATAGTCAACATGGAAATTTAATTAGCTGGATAAACAATGGAAGAGGAGCCATTTGAAAATGAAAATTCTCAAATTAAAAATTCACTCAATATTAAGCAATCAGGTCTCATTTGTTCCACTGTCATTGCTACATTGTGAAAGTATGTTAGCCCTGTTTTTAGTCCTTGAATAACATACGAAGAGCTAAATGTTTATCTGGACAAAACGAAACTGGCAGCCAAATTTTTAGGTTTTCAAAACCATTTGACCTGCTTCGTTCACATGAATGAGACAATACTTTGAAACAAACAATCAGATATCCAGATGTTGCTAATTAACATGAGAGAGTTTCTAAAATGCTCTACCAGTGTAACTGCTTAGATTTTAGTTATATGGGGATAGTGTAAAACCGATTGCTCTATATCATTGCAAGAAAAAGCTTTATTTACTAATGGAAGGATGAGATTAACAACTTCACATCAGAGATACACTGCAGTTGGAATTAATACATCAGGCTGAAGAGTTGATTATAAGATGGGTTATACAAGGCAATAATCGTTCAAAAATATTCTTCATATATGCAATACAGGAGCATACATATCATTACAATATCCACACTAACAGTCACAACAAATAGTTCTAAGGCACACATTTGTGTAAAATACCTAGTTATTTATACATCCAACCAAATTTAATGTTCAACAATGAAGGAACAAATGGTTAATGTACCTTTTCTCTGCTTCCAGCACTTCCAACTACATAACAGCCTGTTAATTTTGCAAATTGTCCAACAAGCTGACCAACTGAACCAGCTGCAGAAGATACAAATACTTTTTCTCCCTTCTTAGGATTGCAAACCTCGTAGAATCCAGCATAAGCAGTCAAGCCAGGCATAACTTTACAAGATGCAGACGTATCAATTTAAAGGAAGAAATGCTAAAGGCATATACATAAATATTTTTGAAGATATTAGTAGATGAATAGCAGCCTTTTAAGAAGAATCAAAGATCTCCTAACGTTATCATCCAATCATCTGGTAGTGTAAATTGCTGTAAATTATATTAATCAGGTTTCTCATCTACAGAAAGCAGTAGTAAGAGAAGGTCTTGAATCAAGGGCAGTATGTGTCTTTTAAAAATTAAATGGCAAAATGGAAAACCATTCCCGTCCAACGATGAATGAGAAGGAACTGTATGGGCAGTGGGATGTTTGAAGACATGGGAGAGGAAACATTTCTAAGTTTCCTAGGCAATGCAATTTGCAGAACACATTCTCAGATTCATATAGCAATTCCCTTTAAGTTGCACAATACTTTGATGTTATACATATTCAAAGAACAGAGAACCAGGAGAATAGAAAAGTCATTGTCAATTAAAAAATAATTGACTGCAGACCAACCTTAATTGAGTGAATGAGTTGACATCCAATGATTATGAAACCATACCACAAAAGGAAAGATTCCTCCAACCGAGGGACGGTATGGAAATATGCAACCACATGCTATCCAAGAAATGCTAGATTTCGGGATATGACAACGCAATGCAGCAGCCAAAAAAAAAAAAAAAAAGGAACTGTCCACAGACATACTGTGCCTAGTACATAAAACATTCAGTTTAGTCTAATCAAAATTCTTAGCTTATTTTCAGCTGCACAGTCTCTAGTCCCAAATATATTCCAAATCAGCAAAGTCACCCTGACCAAGACATACCATGTATAGGTGTCCTAGAATAATTTTTGTAAACCTATATGTATGGCTTAATAAATTGGAATGCATAATTTTCTCCCATCTTTGTTTTCTCTGTTAGCAAACAGGAAACTTACCTAGAAGTCCAGTGTAATGTGTAAGGGGCACGTCCGTATGCTCGATCTTGACCAGGGATTCAGGTTCTGATAGGAGACTGTAATCTTCCCATCCAGTTAGACCCCATACCAAGTCACCCTTCTTGAATTTTGCATTCCTTGAATCCACTACCTTAGCCACCCCATACCCATTTATCGGCTGCATTTTACAACTAAGTTAACAGCTTGCAACCTTAAAGTTGTCAGACCCATTACTTGCTACTAGGCATATAACAAAACGCATTCACATTCCTCCATTTAAAATTATCTGGAAATTTTTATATTTTTATCTTAGTTTAGCTTGTACTAATGAACTCCAATAATACAAAATATACTGCTTACAGATCCAGGAGTGTAACTATTGAATGCCTCCTCGAGAGAATTAGAATTTTGCATCAAAAATCCCATGTAAGGATCACATGACAAGTAGAGATTCTTAAGCAGCACTCCACTTGAGTTTTCTGGGATTTTCAAGCTGATAGTTTTGTCTGTGCTAATGATAAAATCAGTCTCTTTTGGGCAGCCATTCACAGAGTCTTTAAACAGCACCTGCTTGTTCTTCACTACCTCTGCTTCTCCTGCCATTGTAGCAAAGTATCGAAATTTTCGTTAAGCTTTGACAATATTGTCTGTCAAATGTACTTGAGATTGTTTGGAAGAGAAATCTGCTGGCATTTATAGGAGAGAAAAACTGCTTTTGGATGGGAGAAATGACTTCTATAATATCTTGGAGTTTGAAAGGGAACAAATGTATAATATATTGCGTTTGGATGGGAGAAATGTTTCAACAATTTGTGTTACATCTCCAAAGATTATTCGAAAATAAGTATGTAAATAGATAAATTTTTCTGAGGCAAGTAACCAAAATATTATGACAATTAAATCACAGGAGCTAATTATTTAAAATATTGGAGACAAATGATCAAGTAGGTCCAGTTGCACAAATGCTATTTTCCACCCCTAACGTGGAGCATCCTACATCACATATATACAAGACGTTTGATTAATTGGACAACTAATAACTTTATTTAAAATTTTAGGTATGAGATTTATGTTTAAATGGTCATTGAGTCACCTCTCTGTTTTAAATATTATAGCATTAGTATCAGGACAAATGTCATGTAGTTTCTCCCGACTGTACTTGAGTGTGATGCGAATATGAATTGGATTTAGGATGCAAAGACTGTAAATATGTATAATTATGAGAATATGAATTGAATTTCGTTAGGACGCAGAGGTAATATGAAAATATTATACATTCCAAATTGATTGGTATCAAGTCACGGTAAACCTGAGTGTAATATGAAAATAGACTGAATTCTGTGGGAGCACAAAAGTTGCAAATGCAGATACTTGTAACGTCCACATTCTACATCGAACAGATAGTGGACTACTAATAATTTGATTTTAAAATATTAAGCCTATAATTTACGCCCAAAATTAACTCTGTGTGTGTATGTGTGTAAGATTGAAATGAGATGTGCAATACGACAACAACTAAGTCTTTATCTGATTGTGTGGGGTTGCTTATATGAATCATATGTCATCATTTTGTTTGATTGAGACACGTATTCTTATTGATGTTTTAAGTGTAACATGTCTTTTTTAGTAATTTCTTTTCAATTCTTTTTGGGACTGCACTTTTCCTTTTAATTTGAGTCAAGACTTCTCTAGTTTTAACATTCCATATTGGGGCATCTAGAGGTTTACTATGTACATTTTCAAATAATCTTAAGCGTGATTCTCTTATATTCTCACCTATTGGTACTAGTACCATCCCTACTTTCCTTCTAATGCACTCATTTCTTATTCGATCTAGTATTATGCAAATTTTAGTTACAAATATATAACAATAAAAGTCAAAAGAGTTCTCTAACCACAATTGAAGATGCGGATTTAAATTTATCTCCTTCTCTCATCAATTACTAAAAGTTGTGATTTAAATTTTATCTAATTCTTTTTATTATCTAGTAAAAAGCCATAACTGAAAAGATCTTTAATAACAAATGATTGACCAATAGTTTGGATTGTTAAAGAACTGGGCCTATTTCAAAATCAAGTGGCAATGACGAGAGTGACCCATCAACTTTATTAATTAGTTTATAGTAAAAGAGGTGATTCAAATCTTATCTAATTATTTTTATTATCTAGTAAAAACCCATAATTGAGAATCTTGGATAACATACGACTGAATTTTGACCAATAGTTTAGATTGTTAAAGAATTTGAGCTTCTATCTCAAAGTCAATTAGCAATGAGTGGAACGGTATATGAACTTTTTTAATTAATTTATAGTAAAAGCTATGGTTCAAATAAATCTTATGTAATTCTTTCAATTAGCTAGTTTAAAGCCATTAATGAAAAGCTCTAGGCAACAAATGATAGAATTTTGACCATTAGTTTGAATTGTTAAATGACTTGGGCTTCTATTTCAAAACTAATCAGCAATGAGTGGAGTGATCCGTGAATTTTATTAATTAGTATAGAGTAAAAGCCGGAATTCAAATCTAATTTCTTTTATTTTCTAATGAGTGGAATGATTCATGAACTTTATAATTAGTTTATAGCTAAAGCAGTTATAGCAAAAGCTGTGATTTAAATCTTATTTAGTTCTTTTTATTATCTAGTAAAAAGCCATGATTGAGGATAATGAGCACAACTTAGTTGATAAGACGTTTCACTTGAGATTTATAGGTCCCGGATTTGAGTCACCAAGGGGATAGGTGGAGTTTTACTGTTGATCCTCTTTGAAAAAAGAGAAGAATTAGGGGGGGGGGGGGGGGAAACCGAGATGCTCTAGGATAATAAATGACTGAATTTTGACCAATAGCTTGGATTGTTAAAGAATTTGAGCTTCTATCTCAAAACTAATTAGTAATGAATAGAGTGACTTATGAACTTTATTAACTAGTTTAGAATTCTTCTGAATCCCAGTGTGATACTTTGCTTCTTTAATACAATTTTAGAATTCTTTGGAATCCTATTGTGATACTATGCTTCTTTAACACTTCATGATTGAAGAGAGCTGCAAAACGAGCAAATTGAAAAGAGCCCATGAATAGCGAGCAATTGATAAGAGTCTATGAATTGAAACAGACTTGGATTGAAGAGAGCCGTTGAAATGGCTCAGAAAAAATTGAATGGAGCGTGAAAATGTGGATTAATTGGGCGGAGCATGGAAATGTGGATTAAACTCAAGCTTTGATACAACGTTTAAGTATTTGAACTTCTATTCTAAAATTAATTGGCTCTGAGTGGAGTGGCCCACGAACTTTATTACTAATGTGGTATTTTACTTCTTTAACATGTCTAAATTAGCTACAAAATGATACTCACCTAAATGCTTCTAAAATATAATTTTCGACTTTTAATATGATGTAAGATTAAATGCAATCAATCCCTTGAACTTACATGCAAGTTACAACTTATCTCTTGAACAAATTTAATAGGCAATTTACACTTTCGATCAAGGGTCAACTAACTTTCAAACTAAAACGATCCATTTTACACTTTTAGTTGAATATATAAACTAATATAACCTTTTTTTTTTTTTTGGAAACTTATTTTCTCCCCGTTATTGTCAACCTCAAAAGAAAAACTTGAATAATCAACTTCAATTTTCTTTTATTCAGCATTGAACTACCTTGCCCCATCAAGTTCATTGTTACTAGTAGCAAACTCAAGAAATGAATTTACATATTTTTTTTAAATGTAAGGCTCTTTTTGCGCTCTATTAATCCCTAGTGGATCAACGACAATTAGAAGTGAGAATATTTGTTTTTAACCCAAAAACTGACTAAATGAAATTCACTTTGAAAATATGACATTATTTGATTTTTGATAAAATCAAGTTCAGAATTCGGTGATACAGTTTGGAGATGGCTCTCTCATTTCTCCATTTCAGTTTCAATCGAAATAAAATTCATATTTTTCATGTATTTATATGTATTGCCTATTTATTTCTATTCATATTTCTTATATGTTTTTATGCATATTAGCCAATTATATACAGAAAATCCAAGAGTTGCGAATTTAGGAGACTAGGAAGGTCTAGATACATGAGTTCGTGTCCTTTTTGTGTTGTATTTGAAGTAAGAATAACGACTGGCATGGGTTAGCTGATTTTCACTGCTAGAGAAATTACAAATTACAGTGCCATGTCTTTGAGAAAAACTTGCAAAAAGGAAAGAAAACAAACTGCATGAATTTATGCAAAATGTTTTTTTTATCAAACGTGATTTTGTCTAAAATTGTAATGAAATTATTATCTGGTATTCAAACAATTCTAAAAAATACATTTAACAGCAATAGTCATCTTATTGTTGCTAGTCATGGATAATTTTGTCAATGTGAGGGTAAAGTGGCTTGCATTTGGTTTTGAACTTTAAAACTACCAACAGAGTTTGTCAGAGGGGTGAAACTGCCAATTTAATAACTTGGAGGGGGCAAAATGGAACTTGAATGAAAGTTTGGGGGGGTTCTGCAAAATTCAAAATTGACAGCCTAACCTACAGCAGGAACTAAACTAAATTTAGTTTGGGGGGTTCTGCAAAATTCAAAATTGACAGCCTAACCTACAGCAGGAACTAAACTAAATTGAGGTGTGGATAAATCCACAGTGTCATTCGCTCATTCAATAATTGAAATTTTTTTTTTTATTGTCAAAAGGCAATAGTTATATGGCTCATTCAATAATTGATTGGGCTGCTAGTGTCCTAGAAGGATGCCTGCATGATGGCACAAGTAGACAAGACTTTTTTTTTCTTTTTCTTTTTTAAAGCAAGTGAGAAGTACTTGCCTTTGATTATTCCAAATCTGATAAAACGAAGCAATTATATCTAAAGGGATCAAGTTTTTTATTTTTTTATTTTTTTTCCTTTAGAAGTGTAGTGACGACTAAGCATTTTGGATGGGAACAAACAAACAAAAAATCTTGGGCAGTGTGTAGTGTAATCTGAGATGTCTTTTTCTTGTCTGGCCGTTGGATTTTGGACTTTTTAGAGTGAGATGATGAGAGCATTCATTTAGACGTGCTCTTGGGCCACGTACAGGAGGGGGAGTGAGTATTGCGTGCACCACGCGCGCCATGTGGCGTGCCACGTGGTGCACTAGAACCAATCACACATCGCCAAATAATACGAGGTATGGCCCACTATTGCCACATGGCGATAAATTATTGGTTCTAGTACACCACGTAGCAATGCACGTGGTGTATTGTATACTTTTCCCAGGAAGGGACGGTCCGCCGTTTAATGTTCAACTAACTGTCGATCCCCAAATTCCACTTACCTATTCATTTTGGGGAAGAGGAAAAAAAAAGAAAAGAAGTTGAATGTAAATTTACGCAACTCCCGTCTGGACAAAACTGCCTGCGTCATGTAAGTCTATCAATTGGCCTTTGTTTGTATCTGCAACCACAGAGGCCCGGATTTGGAAAAAATTCTTAAATAGATTCGGTGGGAAAAATTCTTAAATAGATTCGGTTAATGGTTTTATTTATAAATTTTGTAGTTTGAAATAAAGCTATATAAGTAGCCTTACATTATTTTCTTACGTTAGCATGCATCATTATACTTATATGACATTCTTTTAGACCACAATATCTACAAATAGAACAGTGAACCCGATCTACCTAAGAATCTCTCTTGATTTGGGTAGGTTAGGTGAACTTAATTGGTCAATTAACCTAATGGATTTATGAAAAGCCAGACTTTGGATAGAGATGAATCCCAAGATGCTTGAAAAAGAACATAAGCCAAATTATGTAATCCATCTGGTTGATCATGATTATATATTTGTATTGTGAGATCTATCTAAAGTTTCCACCGTGTTTGATTTAGGAGGATAGTGCCAAAGTGGTCTGATTCTTTGACTTGCTAGGGCAAAGAGGATACAGTGCAAATACAAAATGAAAACTAGGGACTTTTCAAGGTTCCAACTTACAAAACTTCTCCAGTTATGTTTTTACTCTTGCTGGTGAAGCTATATCATGGAACAGTTTTAAACTATTTGTCATTTCTTCTCCACATTGGAAGTCAAATTTATAGCACGCCATGAAGCTACTTCTCAAATTATTTGGTTGTGAAATTTTATTTAAAGGCTTAAAGTTGTGAATTCTATCTCTAAATCTATAACACTATATTGTGACAATCCCACTGTTGTTTTCTTCTCAGCAAACTAGGAAGGTCTGGCTGTGCAAGGCACAGCCTTGGCCCTCCACAAAGTATAATTAAGCTAAGCCTTCAAGAAGAAAGTGTAATTGTATGATAATGAATAATTGAACAAGTTGATTTACCATGAATGGCAACAGGCGAAAAATGCATACAATACCATTTGTTATCAATTGCCAAGTTCTCAGCGCAATATCCAGCCACCTTAGAGTAGAAAAATAAGCAAATGAATGATACAATTACATATGCCACAACACTCATGTTATCACCAAAACCACAACGTGGCCAATCGAGCAAGAGAGAGGGACAACTGAATATCAGAAAATAACAACGGTGGAGCAATTTTGATATGATAAGCCATTGATCTTTATACCTGCAAACACAACATGATCCAAAATTTTGACAAAATGATAGTATAATCTTCCAATGGATTATAATATAGATGCATATTTGACAATACATTGACAACCAAGTGGAAGGGCATAGTAACATTTCTGCAGCAAATGGAAAGACAATGGTATATGGAAGCATCAAGGTTTAATAGGTAAAGTAGTGATAGGGAAGATTTGTTGAAAAAAATGGCCAACTTGTTATACTTTGTTATTCATCAGTTCATATCATATTAACAGCAATGGTTACATCTTTTCACCAAAAAAAAAGCCACATTGAGTACACATTTAAAAGTAGTTGCGTAAATGAAATTAGTTGTCTACAAAATTGAACAATCCTACTTGGTGAAACTTGGTAGCATCAAGATTAAATGTACAATGACTAAATAACAAAATAAATCAAATAAAACAAAAATTATATACATGATTCATAAACAATAAATTCTCAGGATGTATCAAATATAACAAACACATATTCGACAAACTCATATAGAATACTCATATACAAGCAGTAGGAACATTAGTATTCATCACCAAAATACAAAATAAAAGATCCCCTTGCCAGATTATAATAAATGGTAATAACACAGAAACTCAAATTGCCTTTGATCTTATTCAAATGCTCTTTTTATAACACATACTTCAAGCTAAATAATGAATCCTCAATATTAGAGGAAACCTACAAGAGAATAAACCAGTCTTGCCCTACAAATGCAGACAACGCTCAGTCCTTCAGTCAATGATTAAATTTTAACCCAATTCTTATTCCTAACAAAACCAAAATGTATAGCTAATAATGATCTTTGTGAAAAAAATTATCCAAAAGTATATATCACCTGTAATGCACAAAAAGTGGTATTAAGATGCGAGAGAATAAGCACACAAACACAAGCTAGAAAATATTTTAATGGAAAAAGAACAATAGTTGAACAAAAGAAGAAAAACAAAATACTTATTTGGTACACCAATTTCATCATGGAAACTACCAGTAACAATTACAAATGGCTCTCAGTTTTAATATGATCCTAACATGATACATGAAAGCCTATTGGAAACTATCGGAATTAAAATTACCTTAAGCCAATAACAATGTTAGCATGTTAGGACATTACTTTTGTTTTATTTTGAATAAATGGTATCTTAAGGAAAAGTGCATTAGACCATTTAATCTTTGACCAATTGCAGTCAAATATATTCCCTACCCTTTATTCTTGACAAACTCAACAGATTGGCTTTAAGCCTCTAATGTTGACATAATTCTGCAAAGACTATTGAATTGCATTTCGAAGCCTATGGAAATTTGCATCCATTGATAAAGAAATGTAAAATAGCTAGATTTAGAAGTATAATCATTTGAAGGATTTTGAGATGGTTGTCATTACCTCCTCGATTTCAGGATCATACCAAGATTTTGAGCTAATATGAGGACGAATGAAAGAAGCACAATGACATAAGCCTACAACCAGTCTCAATAGTCCACATTATACAATAAATCACCAATAGACTTACCAGAGGAAAAAAAAAAAACAGGGATGTTGAAAAGATGAAAAGGATACCTTGCTTGTAGTTGTTCTAAGAAATATTGGACACAAAATTGATATTTTCTCCAAAAACAACCATGAAAGGTTGATCATATAATTAATTCAGGAAAAATTGAAAGAAAATGATGCATTAAAAGGTTAGAGAAAGTGAAGAGGCAATGAAGAGCTCTAATTTCCTTTCTTACTACTACTTTTATCCTCAAAAAGGGCCAAAAGTGGAAAAACTCATAAAATAGGCAACTATATATAATAAAAATACAAAAGATCAATACTTCTATAATTTTTTTTCTTGGGAAGGACAAAGTTAATGAACTAAGAAGCTTAGCAATCATGCAAAGTTCATTAAAAGAAAGAAATAGAATACATAAAAGAAATGAACACACACAGCTCTTTCAAAGTGAAGAGGAGGCCTTCTGATGAGTTCAAATTGCAACACTTTTTCGTAAACATAACAAATTTATTAACTAATAAGCATGCAAATTAAACTTAGTTCAATGACGTCATCTAATAAGTAAATAAATAGCAAAGAAGCTCATAAGAGAACAGCTGAGCAAAATCATGATTTATAATTGAAAGCAAGAACAAAAATTTACTTAAAAAAATAGACTTGATTTATAAGTTAAAAAACTTTGAAACAACAACTGTAATAAAACATTAAAACAAATAGAATTAGGAGAATATGTTGAACAAATAAGGAGAACATTTGTGCAAAATCATACTTACAACTTACCACGTCAAAAAAACCTAAGTTTCGTCTCTCTATTAAAAATGAGTAACAATTACTTGCAGTAATCCAAAACAAACGATGTTAACTTCATATCAAAGATGATCATTTTCTAAACACACAAAATTATAAACCAACATCATAAAATTTCTAAAGTGCAGAAATTCATAAATCACAAAGAATCTATAGAAAAAAATACAAATACATAGAACAAATTAGTAAGATATATCATTGCACAAATATTGTTTACCATACTCTAAAATTACACCAAGAGAAAAATTCTCTTACTCCCAACATAAGAGGCATTTCACACACTTATCATGGCCACTTTCTTATTCAGTTCCCATATTTTAGTCCACATTAAATATCAAATAACTACTTTTAAAGAAATTTTTAGCACATGAATTTTGATGCACAGTTAATAATTAAATAGTCAAAGTTTAAGGTCCTTTCGACCACTGAAGCATTAGCTCGGTAATAGATATTGGATGAACAAATTTAAAATGCTATGTAGCCATGGCATAATCAAATGTCAGCAAAAAGCTCTAATCTTTTAGTCTTAGAATCTAATAACATAAAAATCACTGTTGGCTCTATTTATTACTCTTTTAGACTAAATGCAAGATTGAAAAAACAAAGAAATAGAATAAAAAAATGAAAAAAAGAATCACTTATGTAGGTATAAACAAAAGCTTTAAGTTTTCAATAAAGGGATCAATTTTATAGCAACTATGAAAACCACCTCCGTAACAATGCCTAGAATCATTAGAACTAAATACATGATTGACCCAAAAAAGCAAAAAAAAAAAGGAATAAACTAAGGAAAATTGATATACTTAAATAAATATAAAAAAATTTGACTAAATCATACAAATAGCACAAATAGAGCATATCAATTTGCACCAGGGAAAAGAAAGTAGAGAATACTGGATTGCTAAATGCAAACAAACTATATAAACAAACACAAACACAAATTAGATTACTAAATGGAAATTACAAACACAAATACATACCATAAACATACAAAACAAATTGCAAGTTAGAGCACGACGGAGTAGGCTATGAAGATCTGCAAAAATATACACAAATCAGATAGTTAAACTGCGAAAAGAATAGAGAAATCTGAGAGAAGAAGAAGGTAAATAGAATAGACAAAGATCCCTTTTCTATTTATTTTTTGTTAATTTCGGTAGGCCTAATGAATAAGAAGAGAGAAGAAAGAGGATTCACAAGATGATGAAGAAGAGGATGCGAGAGAACGAAGAGATTGAGGAGAAAAGTAAGAGGAGGAAAAGAAATCAGATTGATATGCTGTCTAGAGGCTAAGAGTGAGTATTGCGTACACCACGCGCGCCACGTGGCGTGCCACGTGGTGCATGAGAACCAATCACATCTCGCCAAATAATACAAGATATGACCCACCATTGCCACATGGCGATAAATTATTGGTTCTAGTACATCACGTGGCAATGCACGTGGTGTATTGTATACTTTTCCAGAGGGTAACGCTGCTGAATACTCAAAAGTCAACAGTGAAGTCACATGGGTTGGTCAGAATGGTTTAAAAACTCTGGCTTCAAACGACATCATTTCTATTTGATTCAAATATTTGGGACTGAGCAAATGGCTGACGAAGCTGAAGAACTCAAAGCTTCTCAATGAGGCATGCCACGTGTCAACTAATGGGGATGCTACAGTAATTATTGTGTTCTTTTATTATATAGGTAGATAACAAGTAATCTAATAAATCTAACATACATTAATTGAAATATTATGTTGTTCGAGAGAGAATTTAGAAACAAAATGTGTCCATGAATAATATAAAGACCAACATAGGCTTTTAGATACATTGACAAAAGCATCGACGTCAAAAATTCTTTTGGAACATGTTTGCTCCCTGCATCTAATTAATTTTGAATGAATACTTGCTCATTATTTTGTGCATATAATGAAAAATATTATTTCCTTTTATTTGTGCATGCTATAGCATTATGAGATTTTATATAAGATTAATATCTTGGACTATCTATAGACTTTACTATTTTGATTTTCTATTTCCTTCCCATTCATTTTATTTACATTCTAGTAATTAGAATTGTAATGCATGGAATTATTATGTACATCATATGATATATGGCCAACATGATCCATTCTAATGACTATCTAAGCTATTGAATTTACACTATTATGTGGTCATTAGTCCAAGTAGAAGAATGTAAAAATATTAAAAAAAATTAGTGTTTTGTAACCATATTAATATTTCAAATATGTAACTTCCATCTCTATACTTATATCTAATGTCATCTCACTGCTTGGTGGATTTCATTCCTATAACTACTTGCAGGATTTCACGCCACAACTCATGTGTAACTCTCATCCTATTACTTTGTGGTCATGTTATCTTGTGGATTTCATGGCCACATCAGTGTTGTGAGTTTGTTACACCTGTTTTATTATTTTAGTGATTTCATGAGCCTATTATTGTATTATGTATATTGATGGTTACAAGAATTCATTATTAGATTAAATATGTTGTAGGCCCTATGCAACCTAAAAGGGGAAGTGAATTAGATTGCACAAAATATATATTGCAAATGTGCCAAGTTTTTCACCCAAATAAAAAATCAACTTGCAATCAAATATTGAATTAAACAAAACAAGTAACTATCATAATATAGTAATTTAAAGACAATGAAAGTAAAAAGGATAGGAAAAGGAATGTGAATGACTTATTGTGGTTCGTTGTCAAACTTGACATCTACATCCACTCCAAGTTTCACAACTCGGAGTATAAATCTATTAATAGCTCCTTCAGTTGTTTGTAAAGCAAACCAATTTGTATAGAAGGACCAATCACTCACTAGTTGAACCAAAGAGTTTTACAATTCTACCTATTAACCCTCACTATGCTATAATTGAATGCTTCCACTCACTCAATGAAGAACTATACTCAAACCGAATCACCTACCTTACAAACTATTACAAGAGAAAAAACAAACGAGAGAGTATGTTCCTCTAGAATTACTGTTTAACACTTACAATAAATTTAGGTAAAGGTTTTAAATAAATTTAAACTTCATGACTTTTATAGGGCATCATAAAAGGCCTTCAACTACCCTTCAATGACTAAGCATTAAATGCATAAACAAATTAGCCATTAGGGGTATTCAGCTGGCCTAACCTTAATACCTTGGCAGAATTCCCATCCCATCCCTAGATTCTTGATTTTGTTTAGACACTTTAGACGGTCGATGATATAACCCTTCATCCAAAGCCCCAGCTGAACGTCTTTACCTTTTATGATGCTACTTTGGATGGCCAAACTTGTGTTTGATCTAGTGTCTGAACATCTCTTCCAACGATGTTTTCGGTGAAAAAAGGCCTCCTATTGATAGGGTGCATATTAGCTGATGAATTTGTGTCTATTTCCTCCTTATTCTTACTAAATATTGTATTAATTTATAGATTCTACTTATATTTGGTAAATGGTGTTAATTGCAAAAATGTCAAAGTCCTGCTGTCAAGTCTGGAAGTTCAGGATTTTCCTGTGTGCGTGAAAGAAGATTCCAAATCTGAGTCATATCCGTCAGATCAATTCTTTCTCTTCAGATGTTTAGCATTCTATTAATATTAGGAAACTACATTTTCTTTATCTTTTTACTTTAGGATATCTTCAAAAAGGGAATTTGGAAAGCATTGAATAGCCAAAAAAATAGAAAAAAAATGTGGGAAGAATCTTTTTATCTATTGTTCTTTCGAAAAAAAAATAAAAACACTCTTCCTCCTCTTGTAGAAAAAAAAGGACAACTTTTACATTTTTTGGAGAAGAGGCTTGAGAAAATTTTCATCTTTGGGTGGTGTCTTCTTCCATGAAGAACAACTAATTTATTTTTTCTAGACAAAGATCAATTTGAAAATGCAACTCCTAAACATCTGTGAGATCAAATTGATTTTTAATTGTTTCTTTTTGTTCATTGATATTCATATGTTTTTTAATTTAATTTCTTATGATTTTTTTGTTATTTGAATGTCAAGAGCACGATATTCGAATTAACCCAATAATCTATTGCGATATTAACCAATTAAATATGTAATTGTTTGATTGGTTAATACTAGTAGTAACTTGTGTGATTGGTTTCATGTTAGGGGAATATATGATCTAACTTAAATAAATCCTTGAAAAGTGTTTATTGGTTAGGGTTAGGCTTTTCTAGCCTTCAATGCAATTGAGAAATTAAATCTCACGGTCGAACCTAGGGTTATTTTTTGGTTAGAGAAATAGGCAATGGTCATATCTTGGCTATTAATAAAGTAATGAAAAGTTGGCTGTTAGAGCTCATTGATGGCTATAACTACCCTATTAATGAGTAATTGAACTATTCTTGTATCAATGATCAGTTGTGTGGATCGTATCTGAAAAGTTGCACCTTTGGCTAGAGCCGTGTTTATAATTAATTTAATTCATGCTTATTTTTGTCAATTCTTTTTATAATTAGTTGATTATTTATCTTCAAATTTTTCAAAACCCCGATAACTTTTACTCTAAAAGAAACAAATTTCTCCCCAATCCAAATGACCCTACTCACTGCTATATACAAAATTTATATTCTCTAGAGTAGGACTTTTATTATTGTACAGATTCGACACCTGTCACCTATTCCTTAGTATGAAGCTACCTTCTTCACTTGACATGCTTACTTCTATGAAGAGTTTGCAATTCAGATGGTCGGACTAATGTTCGAATTGGTGTCCGAACTTCTCTTACTTTTTGTTGATTGGCCGAACCACTAGCCGATCCTTTTTTGCATGCAAAGTAGTTATATTTTTGTTTGGCAAAATTACATTTTTATTCCGTTTTTATCGCTAGAAAAAAGAAAATAAAAAATTATAATTTGACCACAAACACCTTTTGTAGCTGTCAAAAAAGATTTTAGTGGGTTTAGAATCAGGGGAAAAAAATTCATTTGAAATTTGAAATTGCTTGTGAAATTTGTGGCGGGCATAGAAGCAAAAATTAACTTCAAGTATGGGTAATTTATATCTCTTCTTCAGCTTGGCTTGGTTGTGATTTTTGAGCTATGCTATCTGCAGTAAAAGAAGGAAAACTTGGACAAATTTTTTGCATATTTGGAATGGGTTGATGGTAGATGATGTTTTTTGATGGAAAATTGAATGAAAACCTGGACAAATTTGAAGAAAAATGAAGTTTTTAGCAATGGAATTCGTCCATCTAGGGAGAAAACTGTAGAGGAGCGAAATAAAGTGAAATAGAAGCTGTTCGCTTCTTTAATATGCCGCGACCCGAACGTTCGCTTCATGGATATTGCGTCCAAATTATGCATCCGCTACCCTACTGACTCTGAGCGGACGTCCATTCCTTCGTCCGCTCCCTTTTGGGGAGCGTCCGTATGGCTAAAGTCATTCAATATACACAAGAAACATTTTGCATGCAAAATAGTTGCATTTTTGTTCTGCAAAATTACATTTTTATGCTGATGAATTACAAATCTTGAAAAGTTACATTTGTTTACTGGAAATGTACATCTTTTCATTGTAACATGACACACGCCTCCAACTTATTCTAATCGGACACCTGCTATCTATAATGTTAAGGGTTAATAACCTTTTGCCCCCCTGAACTTAGGTGTTAGTCAAACTTTACCCCCCCCCCCCAAACATTAAATATATACATTTTATCCCCCTAAAGACTAGTCAAAGTTAGAAATTCAAAAAAAGTGAGTGCTACGACATTATTGCCCTGGTATATATGATATTATTATAAACTAATATCATTTACTTTCATTGCTAAAAGATTTATATATTTACTATAGTATCAATTATACAAAAATATTAAACTAAAAAAGTTAAAGAAAGTTAATATTTAGTTTATATCCTTGAAATTTTCCTCTTGGATTAATATTTACTTCTATATATATTTTGTTTAATTTATTAGATTTTAAATCAAACAAAACTAATAAATAATACAACATTACAAAAAAATTCAATTGCCAAAATTTATATAAAAAAGGTAATACCAAACTCATTTGTTTAAATTAATTTTTTATCATTTTAATTTATTTAAACGTTTGGATTAATATCATAGTCATTTTTATATTTATCAAATTAGTCCAATATGAAATTCTTAATCAAAGAATATTTTGGGAAAAAAAAAAGAAGAGTTAGCCCATTATATAGCATTAGGGCAAAAAAGAATAAATAAATCAAAAATAAATAAATAACACAAAACTAAATTTGTTTAAAAAATATAGTTTTTTATTATTTTAGGTTTATGTGAAATTTAGGCTAATATTGTTGTCATTTTTTGTTGATATATTGATAGTTTACTATTATTGCTTTTTCTTGTAAAAAATAAAATTTGATTTAACCTTTATTTTTCTTCTCTAATTAAAAAATGAGTCATATCAACTATTTAGCAATTTTGATTAAGAATTTCATATTGGACTAATTTGATAAATATTAAAAATGACAATGATTAGTCTAAAAGTTTAAATAAATAAAATGATAAAAATTTACTTTAAATAAATGAGTTTGGTATTACTTTTTTTATATAAATTTTGGTAATTGAATTCATTTTTTAGTGTTGTGTTATTTATCAATTTTGTTTGACTTAAAATCTAATAATTAAACAAAACATATATAGAAGTAAATATTAATCCAAGAGGAAAACTTCAAGGATATAAACTAAATATTAAATTTCTTTAACTTTTTTAGTATGATAGTTTATGTAATTGATACTCTAATGAAGCTATAAATCTTTTAGCAATCAAAGAAAGTGATATTAATTTATAAATAATTTCATATATAAAAGGGCAATAATGTCATAACACTCACTATTTTTTCTAATTTCTAATTTTGACTAATCTTTGGGGGCAAAGTATATATATTTAAGGTTGATGGGGTAAACTGTGACTAACTCCTACGTTTAGGGGAGCAATTTTTTATTAATCCTAATATTAATCATCATCTGCTTGCATCCAGAGAGGATTCGGACGTAGCATTGGACATCTGTTACTCCACTAACTTTGAGCAGATGTCCATTTCTTCGTTTGCTTCTTTTGAGGGGCATTCGCATAGCTAAAATCACTCAACATACACAATGAACACTCTGAATGTAAAGTAATTACACTTTTGTTCTGCAAAATTACATTTTTATGTTGCTAAATTACAAATATTGAAAAGTTACATTTGTTCACTGGAAATTTATATTTTTTAACTAGAACGTTATACACGCCTCTAATATGTCCCAACCGGATGCTTGCTATTTATAATATTAATCACTATCCGCTTGCATCTAGAGATGATCCGGATGCTGGATTGACTAATACAATTAGTCCAAGTCAACAAAATAGAAACCACTAAGTTGCAAACTTCAGATTATCATAATTTGAATATGATAATGTTTGCTATGTATGTGATCATTGAATTCAAATTCTAGAAAAAGAAAAGTATAGTCTCATAATTCTAAATTCATAAATTCATTTATTATCTAATGCAATCAAATTAAGGTAACAACACTTAGATATATAATTAACTCAACACATTAGAAAATCAAAATTTGTTTCCTCATTTTGATTTGTAACATATTACAATTGTTAAGGACACATTAATCTATACCCTTGGTCAAATATATAATATTTGCATGATTTGTATAACTATTAAGTTTTAATATTCAATTCATCTTTCCAGCATATTTTTTTCTATTACGTTGTACTTTAAATGAATTTTTTAAATTATCTTGACCTATAAAGACTATATATAGAATGACCGATATAGAATGAAACAACCCTGTGATAGGACAAAACATTAGCATATACCATCTTATAGCACAATCTAACTATTTCAATTAACTTCAAAATTTGTATTATCCATTTATGAACTTAATTATACACATTTTACAATTATATTTATAAAAAAAATTTCATTGCTCAGATATTCCACTTTAATTTTTTTTATTTTCATGTACTTAATTCAATAAGCTTGAAAATAAAGTTTCGTATTTGCAATAAAATCAAAGTTAAATTATTGAGGCTAATTCTAGAATCCATCACCATTGTGAATCAAACACTCAAATTAGTTTAATAGATTGGGATTTCAATCATTGGAGAGATCTAGCAATAAATGTCCCATGATCATGGTAATTAAGTAGTGGATAAAAAAGAGCATGTGCATTTGAATGTGTAATTTAGATTTAAAATGTTTAAAGACATGCCTATCAACTCAAAGTAAGAATCAGCACTTCATAGATAACAAACAAAAGGACATTAGGTATGGAGATTTTTCCCACTTTTCTCTAAATAAAATTGTTTGTTCATTTTTGTTTTGTATAAATAAATCTTTAGATTGAATATTTAGGTTACTAAAACTTATTGTATTTTCGATCTTATGAGTATGTGTACCAACTATCATAAAATAGGTTAAAAGGGATCACATATTTTTTTCTAGGAAAAGTGTTACACTTTTAAGGAAAGGGAATGAGATTAAAAAAAAGGTTGTTAATTTTGAACTTTTTTTTTAATAGGCCTCTTGACCCTTTCCTTTGCTTACTTTTCTTAAGTTTTCTAAAATTTCCTACTCTGGTATAAAATAAAAATACTTCGAAAGTGTTTTATATATTTTATTGAAGGAGAAATAAAATTTTATTAATATATAGTAGACTTCATCTTTTTTTATTAATTGTAATAGAGTAATAAAATGATTTGAATAGTTAGAACTTTTTTCCTTCTTAATCAACTTAGAACAACACATTGTTTAATTAAGTATCACAAAAGAAAACACTTACAACGTGCAACGCACATGCCTTCACACTAGTGTTCCAAAATGCAAATGTATAATTTGCCACCTACTATTATTTTTGGTCCCAAATTTAATCATATATTCTCTCTGAACAAAATCTCTCTTTATAGGCTAAGATCGAAGGAAGGATAAAATGTTTAGGTCTCTTTTACCGAATGTAAATAGGCTTTAGACGGAGAGGAGGCCTAACCTGCTTATGAATAGACCCTTGCCATTTATTAGCATTATGTTATTTTTTAATAATAATAAAACAAGAACTGGCATTCAACTGTAGTTTGCAACTTTGCTGGCACATAGTATTTCTATTTTTTAATTGATTGCTGTTTTGTTTATTTGGGCAAGTAAGGTTTTGAGTATTTTCTCAAAAAAATAAAAATAAAAATTGTTGAGAACAATGAAGCTCATGTCTGAAAACAAGTTATTTATATAACAGTTAATTGGGGGATTCCATTTGGGATGATTATTGATCGTAATAGGCCTTACTTTCCCATTCTTTTCATTTTCTTTATTAAGTGTACATGTAGATGTAGCAAATATGCGCCTTCTTTCTAACTTGGCCAATATTGAATTCTTTCAAAACTTTAGTATAACCAAATTAAAAAATAAAAAGCAGTTATGGTCAAATTGGACGTCTAAAAACCTTATTAATCCATTTTGGTAACTTAGCTCATTTCTTTTTTTTTTTTGGACGAAAAAACTTGCATTAAAGTAAATCTGCAAAGGCTGCATTCAGTACATTTATAGGGAAATTTCCAAACCACAAAAATTGCCCTACTACAGAAAGTCCTATTTTGGCTGCTGCATGAGCTACCATATTTGCATTTCGGCTAACAAACTGGACAGAAGCAACAGGGAAAGACTGCAACCTACTGCGGAATTTCTAGCCACCAGATTTCCTATTGGAGAGAGGTCTTACCGGCTGCTATTAACTTTGCTAACTACACTTAGTGCATCGCTTTCCAAAATGAAGTGGGATAAGTCAAATTCATTGAGCAAATTGCAAAGCTTTGAGGATGGCGAGAGTTTCTGCATGTGCAACACTACTGCAGTGAGGAATGTGTTCAACGACTACTGCTTGGAGTTCACCTGTGTTATCTCTTACAATGATTCCAACTCCTGCTGTTCCATTGATGACAGAGGCATATACATTGAGTTTCATAAGCCCTGCATTGGGAGGTTTCCATTTGTTATCCGAGGCTGAATGACTGAGATTGTCCCTGCAAGCCATCCTTCTGACATGAAGTGATTGATATTCATTGAGTAAATTGATGCCATATTCACAAATTTGTTTAGCTCCCCTAGCTGCACCTTGAAAGATAGCTTCATTCCTAGATTTCCACAGGAGCCATAAAACAATAGCTAGCAGCTCAACATCTTGTGTATTGTTGCTTTCCAAAACTGCTATGAACCATTCTTTTAGGCTACTGCATCTTTTCCAAGAAGGTATGGCTAGATGCTTGAGCTCCTTCCAAACTTGCTGTGCCTCCATGCATTCAAAGAAAACATGTTTATCTGTTTCTAAGGGATGAGAGCACCGTGTGCAAGATTTGTGCAATGATTTCCATCTGCTTGCAAGATTCTGATTTGTGGCAAGAATGGCTTTGCAAGCTTTCCAAAGGAATGTCTTGACTCTTGGTGGCACTTTTAGATTCCATAGCTGATTCCAAAATGATTTTTCAGGTTGTCTACCCAAAGAAGAACCCTCGTTACTATGTCGTAGTTGCAAGCCCAAGTGATAAGCAGATTTGACAGAAAAAACGCCATCATTGGTGAAGTGCCAAATGAGTTCATCTGGGAAGTCTAGCGAAGAAATGGGAATTTTACAAATAAGTTCGACTTCTTGGTTTGGAAACAATGCATAGGAGCTCTTGATGCTTCCATTGGCAGGCTTCGAAGTCAATTAGATTGTCAACTGTGGCATCTGGGCACATGTGCTTTGCATTTTGAGAGACAGTAAAAGAGTAGGGTAGGGGAAGCCATGGCTCAGACCAAATGTTTATAGTGCTTCCATTTCCAATTTGCCAACGAAGACCCTTCAGAAGTAGGTCTCTGCTAGCTAAAATGCTTCTCCAGACAAAAGACGGCCTGCTACCCAAAGTGGCATGACGGAAATTCTTGGAAGGAAAGTATTTGGCCTTAAGGATCCTGCTAAGGAGAGAATCCGGTTCCTTTATAATACGCCATCCTTGCTTAGCTAACATGGCTAAGTTAAACACCTCTAAATCGCAAAAACCTATGCCTCCTATTGCTTTTCTCTTGCATAGGTGACTCCATTTGAGCCAGCACAAGCTTTTCTTCTTCTGCAGGTTACCCCACCAAAATAGTCGGATCTTGGCTTGTAACTCATTCAATAGTGCTTGAGGGAGCTTGAAACAAGACATGACATAAGAGGGAATGGCCTGTAACACTGCTTTGATCATGATTTCTTTCCCTGCTTGAGACAACACATGTTCAGTCCAGTTGTTTAATTTTTGCCAGAATTTGTTGCGAACATAGGAAAAGATCTCTTTCTTAGAGTGTCCTACCATGTAGGGCAATGCCCAAATATAGACCCTTCCCATCGTCTTCTTGAACTCCTAGAGTTTCTGCTAAGTCCGTCACTTCCTCTGGAGTAAAATTGGATCCACAAAGGACTTTGGATTTTTGTAGGTTGATTTTTTGGCCTGCTACCTTTTCATAATCTTCCACAAAGGACTTAGCTCATTTCTAATTACCAAGACTACGAGTTTGCTTATAAATCTATGTATAGTAGCTATTTGGGCCAATCAAAAATTAAATTGAAAGAATAAAAGACTAAGAAATTAATATTGGATTTATGACAATATTTGACTTGGGCCCTTAACAGTCCCACCAAAAAGTGGGCATTTGATACACTATTGGACTGATGATTTATGAAAAAAATGTAAAAATTTTATGTAATTTACCATAAAATTTATATTTTAAAAAAGAATTAATTTCTATGCGCGAGCAGTGACACATCATCACTAATGATATTTTATACTCCCTCCGTCTCATTTTGATATGCTTACAGTTTTTTTTAAACAGTTTAAGAAAAATTAATTTACTTTATTGAAAGAATAAATTAATCTATGATGTTTCTAAAACACCTTTATATTCATCATTAAATATTTAAATTTAATACAAAATAGAAAATTGTACCATAAGTCTAATTAACTCCATTTGATATATGAATGCATGATTTGATATGCACCTTTCACTTATAACAAAGTAATTAAATAGGGGTATTTTAGAGAAGTTGAAAATTAATTACATTCTTTAATTAGAAAGTGAACTATAATTTGGAACGGATGAAAAAAGAAAACAAACCTATCAAAATGGGATGGAGGGAGTATTACTTTCTTGTACACGTGGCTGTATTTAATTCAGCTTATGTCAATGCATAGAAATTTATTCCTTTAAAATATATGGAAAAATTCCCTTTTAAGGGCAGTAGAAGTTTTTGAAAGGACGAGGAGGGCCAATATTTTACATAATTCTGAGAAAGGATAAAACCTTTTTTGCCTAAAAAATAAAATTTATTATTTAAACATATAAACGTCCTCATCCTTAGTATGCCCTATCAAATACTTCAACCTAAATAGAAAGATGTAGTCTTTTAAACAAGAGAAGATTACAATTTTAGTATTAAATGTTTGGGTATCGATAGTTTCAGTCTCTAAAATTTGGACAAAAACAAATCTAATATCAAAAGTAGCTATTATATTACCTTGGCATTACTAAAATATACTAATCAATATCTTTTTTATCTATATATTGTTTGTTAGTAGCACAATACATAAATAAGAAAATATTGTGCCAAAGATAAGAAAGTAATAATTTTCTAATCAAGTTTTATTTTTTAATATGTCATATTCTTGTGGTAATAAAAATATTTCTTTTATTTGTACTATATCAATACCTTAAACACTTTTACCTTTTTTTTTCTTAAAATAGTAGAATTCTATTCATGTAATGCAAATATTGAATTTTTAATTTCAAGGTATTGTTTTATTACAGTATATTAACTTTCTAAGAAGCTGGAAGGAAATTGAATTTTAGAAATTATTTTGACAATACTTTTAGAAATTAAAGAATAATAGAAAGGTTGGAAAATATGAGAGATCATGGATCAATTGTTCAAGTTTGGCAAATTGTGGAAGACGAGAAATCTAATGAAATTGTTACTCCAAATAGACACACACAAACACACACATATATATCCATTTTGCTTGTACATTACAATTATCCATATTACTGAACTTGCACCTTTGACGACTGATATAAAAATTCATAAATTGATGACTGATATGTTCCAATCGGATGCTCGCTATTTATAATATTAATCACTATCCGCTTGCATCTAAAGATGATCCGGATGCTGGATTGGATGTCCGCTTCGTTGATTGCGTAAAAGTAATAAATCCAACCGCCAAATGCAATTTCACTTCCTACACCTTCCCCGCCTTGGTGCCTAATGCTATGGTTTTGGGCTTCAAGAAATTGCTTTTCCCTCTCCAAGATTTTGATTTAATCTTTTGTGCTTCAGTTTGATGTTGATTTTTTGGATTTTTTTATTTAGTATTAAGGTGGTATGTTGACGATTTCCTAACGCCGTTTTCTGTTTTTGGTCCATTTTTCATTTTCTTTTTCTTTGCCATGTAAGGACATCGTCTTCCTCGATATCCTTGCTAGCTTGATCTGAGCCATCCGTATGCCAAGTTTCAATTTTGGCTGTTAACTGTGTCAACTGCAAACATCTTAAAATTTCGACGCCCGTTCCTGAACAAGTAATTATCGATGGCAATCTAAATTTTCAATGCCTTGAGAAATTAGTTGAGATTCTAAAAGATTAACTACTTGGAAATTAATTTGGACTAATGACTGCCTAAAACGATGTTAGGCCAAAACAAATCAAGTTTAATTCGTTTTCAGCTCATTTGAGTCAGGAAGAGAGCCCTATGAGTTCTAAGTCATTGGCTGCAAAGAAAAACCAGGAAATGCCTAGAGATTCTTACCTAGTGCCTAGTGGCCGATCAAAACTGAAAGCTAGGATTTCTTTTTTTTTTTTTTCCTCCAAACGAGATGGTTGCAATTATTTTCCAACTGCTATCTTTTGAGGCGTTTTGTCTCCCAAAAAAGGAAATGCAAAGTCTTTCTTTTTTATCCAAAAGAAATAAAGGGAACTACAATAGAAAATCAAATTTGTTATTCAGAAAAAAAAAAAAACGCATAACCATTCTCTCAAACACAATCCAAACATGCATTATTACTCTAATATATAGTCTCAATTGTGAAGTTAAAGGGACAAACATAAAGTCTTCATGGTTCCTCTGGAAAGGATATTAAATCATGGTTGTACACTTCGACCTCACTAGTAAATAGCATCATCTGCAAGAACAAATTTTACAGAACGCTACCAGAGTATCTGTATATGAAAGCTCGAGCTAGGAGACTATCTCGTGGCAAAAGCCACTAAATTTAGGTATGGCAAGTAAAAAAGGATTCCTAAAGGATGTTCAGATTATTCACGAGCAACCACAACCACCTGTTTCCCCACATTGCGACCACTAAAGAGACCAACAAGAGCTGCAGGGCCACTCTCAAGGCCTTCTGCAATGTCTTCCAGATAGGTGATCTTCTTTTCTTGTATATATGGCAGTACTAATTCCAGAAATTTTGGATAGAGGTGATAGTAATCGAAAACAGCAAATCCTTCCATCCGAAGACGCTTGAAAAGAACAGAAGCCACATTATATAATCCATCAGGTTTTTCAAGATTGTATTGTGAGATCAGACCACACACAGCAATTCTGCCATGCATGTTCATATTAAGAAGCACAGTATCCAACGTCTCTCCCCCAACATTTTCAAAGTAAATATCAATTCCTTCAGGAAAGCACCTGTAAGAAACCATTAATCAGAGTTTGATGACTCACAATTAATATCGGAAGTATTAGCATTCTAACCAACACAAATGTTTCTTTTGCAAGCAAATAAAATGTCAATCAATTCCAACAAGGTTATATATGCAAATATTTTCTGTTTCCTATGTATTCTTATCTAGGGAATGGAAGAGTAACATACAACACAAAGAAGGGAATGGAAGAGCAACATACAACATAAGGAATAAATTGAGAATTTATGATGGAAAGAAGAGATGCACTCCTGATAGCTATATAATATTAGCTATTGGAGCAAAATTGTAGATGGCCCTAACAACCTTCCATTTCTTTTGTTACCTTTCTTACCTACTTTTTTCCAATTTCAAATTCAAGGAAAAGCCTTCTTTATACAACTCACAATTCGTTCTTTCATCTTTGTATTAGTGACATTCTTGGGCTCATGTGTTCAAGAGAATATAGGCCTGCTGTATGTGCACTGTGTAGTTTAATAAAATCAGCTCATGTTAATGTTGACTCTTATGGGGAAGAGAAATGGACATGATTGGTGGATTCCCTAGGGTTCTTGCTTTAATTGCTTTTACATCAGATATTGCACGAGTTGGATAGTAATCAGAATATAAAACTTAGTTGACAAACGCAATGGGATCATTTGGTTGGGCATGCTTCAGAGGACCATTAACAGTACCACCAGAGGTACGGCAACTGATTAGTGCTACATCTATTGATCTGCTGCCTTAATTACATGTGCAGCCTGATAACACTAAAGATCCATCATGTTTGTTTTAGTAGGAGCTGCTCAGAAGTTGGCAGAATACATTCCAGGGCAAACAAAAAGCTGATATCAAACAATTTAATCTGCATTACATTATGCTAATTTAGGTGATGATGCATAGTTACATACTTACCTTTTCAAAGCAGCATCCAGGTCCTGCTCTTCCTTGTAATTGAAAGCATCATCAAATCCTAACTTGTTCTTAAGCAGATTGACCTTGTAGTTCATAAATTTAAAGTGGAAGTTTGTATATATACAAAGGGAAATTTAATTAGCCGGATAAAGAATGGAAGAGGAACAATTTGAGAATGAAAGTTCTCAAGTTAAAAATTCTCAATTACTCAACATAAAGCAATCAGATCTCATGTTTTGCCCCGTCAATGCAACATTATGAATGCATGTTAGCCTTGTTTTTAGTCCTTGGGTAAGTTATAAAGAGCAAAATGCTTACTTGACCAAAAAATGAAACAGAAGCCAAATGTTAAAACTTCAAGAGCATTTGACCTGCTTCATTCACCAAATGTGGCAATACCTCGAGATTAACAATCAGATATCCAGATATTGCTCATTAACATGAGGAAGTTTCTAAAATGCTCTACCAGTGACTGCACAGCTTTTAGTCATAGCGGTATAGTGTAAGACCTATTGATCTAGCTCATTGCAAGTAAAAAGCTTTATCCACTAAATAAAGGAATGAGATTAGCAACTTCGCTTTAGAACTGCCCTGCAGTTGGAATTTATGCAGCAGGTTGAAGAGTTGATTTTAAGATTAGGTTATACAAGGCAATAATTGTTGAAAATAATTCAGCAGATATGCAATACAGGCGCATATATATGATTAAGTAATCCGCCCTAACAGTCACATATACCTCCAAGGAACATGTGTGTTAAAATACCCAGAAAATTATACATCCAACCAAAATTCAATGTTCAACATGAAAGGAACAAATAGTTAATATACCTTTTCTCTGCTTCCAGCACTTCCAACTACATAGCACCCTGTTAATTTTGCAAATTGTCCAACAAGCTGACCAACTGCACCAGCTGCGGCAGATACAAATACTTTTTCTTCCTTCTTAGGATTGCAAACCTCGTAGAATCCAGCATAAGCGGTCATACCAGGCATACCTTAAACAAGATTTGGAGGTATAAATATGATGACATGCTAAAGAAATATATGCAAGTAAAGAATATAATAAGTATTCCGGAAGATTTTAGTAGATGAATAGCAGTCTCTTAAAAAGAATCAAAGATGCCCTAACTTCATCAACCAATCATCTGGCAGTGTAAATTGATGTGAATTATATCAGTCAGGTTTGCCATGGGGAAAAGCAGCAGTAAGAGAAGGTCTAGAATCGAAGTATATGTCCTTAAAAATTCAAAGGTAAAAAAATAAATAACCATTTGCCTTCTAGGATGAATCGGAAAGAACTGAAGGGGCAGTTGGCTGTTTGAAGACAAGGGAGTGGAAACATTTCTAAGCTACCCAGGTAATGCAATTTGTGAAACACATCTTCAGATTCATTTAGGAATTCCCTTTTAGTAATGAAACTTCCATTAAGAAAGTCATTTCTTGTCTCCCTTAGCTTTTTTACCTTTTATCCAAAAAGCATTTTTTTCCCTATTCAATGATATACATTGAAAATTTGTAACCAACAATTAGAAGTTGCACATTTCAGTGTCCCAGAAAGCTTGAAAACTATGAGCAAAACCACATTGATAACGTGCTTTGCTAGCAAAACTTTGTAAATTTTCATATTTTAATGTAACAAAAGTTCAGCAGACTCTTTCTCTTTCCCTTAGTTAAACACTACTTTGGGGCTATTCATATTGAAAGAATAGAGAAGTAGGATACCAGAAAATTCATTGCCTATTCAAAAATAATTGATTGAAGACCACCCCTAATCAAGAAGATGAATTGACATCTACCACTAAAGCAACGATGCTCCAACCGAAGAACAACATGGAAATGTGCAGCCACATGCCGCAAGAAATGCTAAATATCAGGATTTGACAACACAATGCAAAACGAAATTTCATCAAACAAAAATAAAGTAAAAGCTCGCAATTTGCAAATGTCAACTGTTTGTGCACAGACATACTCTGCCTACAACATAATATATTCAGTTCAGTTCTCTTAAGTTATATGAATCAAAATTCTTAGCTATTTTCAGCTACACAATCTCTAATTCCAAATATATTGCAGTCAGCAAAGTTTTAAGTGATTGATAGTTTTAGTTGCCAAGACATACTATGTATAGGTAATCTAGATTGTTGTTTGTAAACCTGTATACGGCTTCTTTTCTTCACTTGTAAATATATTAAAATACATAATTTTCTGCATTTTATTTTCAGTCAGCAAGTATACGACTTACCGAGAAGTCCGGTGTAATAGGAAAGGGGCACATCTATATGCTCGATATTGATGAGGGAATCAGGTTCTGATATGAGACTGTACTCCTCCCATCCAGTTTGTCCCCATACCAAGTCACCCTTCTTGAATTTTGGATTCCTTGAATCCACAACCTTTGCTACTCCAAACCCATTTATCGGCTGCGTGTTATCACCACTAAAGTTAACAGATTTCCAAATTATCAAAGTTGTCAGATACATCACTTGTCATAGTCATATATATAACAAAACGCATAAACATTCTGGAAATTTCCATTTTCTTAGCTTACTTAAGTATGTACTAATGAACTCCAGTAATACAAAATATGCTACTTACAGAGCCAGGAGAGTAACCAGTGATTGCCTCCTCGAGATTACCAGATTTCTGCATGAGAAGTCTCATGTAAGGATCGCATGACAAGTAGAGATTCTTAAGCAAAACCCCACTTGAGTTTTCGGGGACTTTCAAGCTGATAGTTTTATCTGTGCTAATGATAAAATCAGACTCTTTTGGTAACCCATTCACATAATCTTTAAACAGCACCTGCTTGTTCTTCACCACCTCTGCTTCTCCTGACATTGTAGCAAACTATACAAACACTGCTATGCTTTGACAATATTGCCTGTAAACGTACTTGGGACAGTCTGAAGAGATGTTTGCTGGCTTTTATAGGAGGAAAATTTGAGTCTGGGTGAAAGAAATGACTCGCATAATATCTAGAAGTTTGAAAGGGAACAAATGGATAGGTCCCAGTTTTGAGACAATTGTTGAATTGCTTGGTGCCGATTTTACAGGTGTCCGAATGCTCCTGCAATGTGTTCCATCTCCCAGGACCATTCGAGATATGTCCAAAAAAATTTTTAAAAAAGGAATTTTTTTTGAGCAAGTAACTAAAATATGTTGACAATCAAATGACAAGACCAAATTATTTAGAAACATCGAGACAAATGATCTTGTAGGTTGAGTTGTATACACTTCTTCATTTGGATGGTTTTTTGGTGTGTTTTTATTAAATAACATTACTATAATAATTTGAGATGTGTTTATTGATGCATCTGTACGATCAAAAAAAATAATCAAAGAATCTAGTTGAAATTTTCTAAAAACATGTTCTTAAAAGAAAAAATTACAATTTTGATACCAAATATTTAGAGAATCGACAATTTTAATCTCCAAAATTTGGATGAAAGGAAATCTAATACTAAATGTTTTAATTTTTCAATATATTTAGTCCTATTGACCAGTTTTTTTAAAATTTTATTAGAATCTGGTAATGTGATACTCATGTTTTAGTGGCAAATTTTCAAAAAAAATTAGAAAAAAGGATTTAGCCCTATTTTTGAAACTAAATTGAGGCGTGGATAAATCCACATTTATCATTTACTCATTCAAAAATTGATTGAGCTGCCGTTCCTGAATATCCTAGAAAAATGCATGCATTATGGCAAAAGTAGAAAGGACTTGGTTTTTGAATATTTTTAATACCTTATTATAAAGCACAACAATTATTTCATGAGGGTACTCGTGGCCATTAGGGGCAAAATCAATCGCCATCAGTAGCCATTATCTTTACTTGAATAGGATAATTTTACATACCTTCCTTGAAGTTTGTCATAATTACAAGAACTTCTCCTTAGAGTTTAAAAATTATGCTTACACCCTTTATATTTATATTTTTTATAACAAAACAAACTCATATTCATAATGTATCCCAAAAAATGTTAACTAAATATCCTAAAATACCCTTAATTGCTTTTAGGAAGAAATAATAAGTAAAAAGGTAAAAAGACCCTAAAATCTAAAGTTTCTTACTCTTTTGATTGGGCCTATGCATGCTTTTTTTATTATTAAATTGGTCATACATTTCTTCCTAATATGTTTATTTGTAAGATTTTAATAAATAAAGGAGATTTATTTAGAGTAGTAAGATAAATGAGTTTTGAAAAACAGATCTGGCGGAGATTAAAACATTTGCATAAAAATATGAGTCTTTTGACATTTTTATAACTAATTAATTAATTTTTAAAGTTTATTTTTCTTTTTTTAAGTAATTAAAAATATTTTAAGATATTAGCATAGAAACACGTGCGTTGCACGTGGCTTGTAACTCTTTTTGTAATTACTGCCAGATACTTCTTTGAAAACTATCAAAGAGAAGAAAACTATAAAGGATTTGGGGGGGGGGGGTTTGGGGGGAATATGATGAAGACTGATATTCATTTAAAGTATCCTAAGTTAAATGATAATTGTCCTAAGTGATACAGTTTTTACAACAAAAGAGAAACTTAAAATTCAAAACTATACATAAACTACTTTTAGCTACAATATGGAATTACTTTAGATTATAGAAGTACTGTAAATACTTGTAATGAAAATGAGCTAAAAAAGTTATTCATTTCTGGACTTTTCTGCTTATTGATATTACTTAATTTGTTTTAATCATTCACCTTTTCTACACAAATAATTTATATGTCTTTTATAATTAAGCACGAATATTACTTATTTAGCTGTTTTGGACTTTTATGAATACATCATTTTTTTTCTTCGGCCCTATCAATATGTTTTTGTTTCTTTCACTCCTAATTTGGAACCTTAATATTAATTATTTCAACAAATCAAGGATTATATTTTTTTTCCTGCAAATATTTTTCTCTTGTGACTCAATTTCTTTACTAATTTATCAATATAATATCAACAAATTTAACTCAAGTTCTTTACTAATTTATCAATATAATATCAACAAATTTAACTCAAGTTCTTTACTAATTTATCAATATAATATCAACAAATTTAACTCAAGTTCTTTACTAATTTATCAATATAATATCAACAAATTTAACCCTTTTTAATTGGATCCTCTAAATTAAACTGAAGGATAATTGACTACTAATCCTAGACCTCAACATCTTGAATTATTGTTACTTAACATTTTATGTTTCATTTGTCGCTATTCTTCTTCTTGGAACTTATCTATAATTTTGCATCTTTACAAAGGTTGCAGTATCTTAAACTAATTAAATCAAAAGACATTATTGAGTGAAGTGCAGACTTACACGAAGTTATAGTTTTATAGAAACTCGGCATTTACATGATTCTATTTTAAATGTAAAAAAAAAGTTTATCTATTGAAAAATTTAGACATGGAATTAACAAATGATAATAAAAAAAAAAGCAAATAAGCCCCAAAAATAGTATGATTACTTGGTATCTTTTATCATAAGAATTCATCAAAACAAAAGAAAGAGAATAACACATAAAAATGGCCAAAAAACTAAAATAGAAAAAATGTGATTTTCGACCTATCTAACAAAATGTTAGCTGCATCTTCTTCAAAGTTTCTACTTTATGCTTTGATAAGTTAAATTTCACCAGTTGTGTTAATGAAAAATATTTATAATCTAAATAAAGAAATTAAATATGCAATTTAGCTCCACCAACTTTGGAGATTACAATTACAAGTTTACAAAGATTGTGGTGAGCATGATCCAACATCAGTTCCAAATAATATGTCCAATTTGGGTATTTTATGTTCATAATATAATTAGGTTAATTGCATATAAGAAAAACAGTACTATGTTCTCTCATAAATTCTCATTTAGAAACCATGAGAGTTACACATAATTTGGGTAATTGATTATATAATTGCATTGATTTTTTGATTAAATTAACATATTTTAAGGTACTTGTACATCATAATGATTAAAATTACATGACAATTTGAAACTCGTCTTATTATTGCATGAATGTATTGAATCTTGACTTATTTAATGATCTAGTTAGGAGCATCTTGCTCTCGGCAATCTCTGTTCTTCATTTAAATGCCAATGGTGGACTTTGACACAAGTAAATATATACCATAATTCCTATAATTCATACAAAACCATATCAAAAAGTCCAACATATATATGCAGATATGAGAAAAATTTACAAGCATGAGAAACAATTACCTTGGAAAAACAAATTTGTACATTACATATGAAGGTGGCTTTCTACGCCTGTTCAACACCAACACTTTTCTCTGAAGTTTGTCATATAGTTTATACGCAAAACACATGTAACCATAGTATATAGTAGTACCAGTGGATAACTTTTCTCTTTTTTGAAAGAGTTGGACTGGTTTGTTGAGTTGTTTTTTCATGCATACAATGAGTAGGAAGCATTCCCAGATCTTTTCAACAATCAAAGTACTCGTTTAATAAGGTTAAGGCATCCAAGAAATTTTCTTTATTATTCTTGTTTAATTTCTAAAATTTATACCTATAGAAATTTCCTAAAGTCAAAATACAAATCTTTAATATTCTTTAGTTTTTTAAAGAAAATTTCAAAGTAATTTCTAAAACTTGAAATTCTTTCCCATTCACAAATGTATGCTTAAAAAAATTAAGGAAACATGCTTCTATAAAAACTACATTCCTAAAATAAATATTCAATATTAATATTACCGAAACATCCTTACCAATTTTAAGAAAAGGCATTTCAATATTGCCATTAATTATTTTGTAATTGCACTATGAAAAAGAAAAAGTTAACAACTCGCAAAACTCCCTCTTTTTAATATACTAGTCTAAGAGCATGTGCATTGCACGTTGCAGGGTAACATTGATGTACTCTATTGAATCATTATTAATAAATAATTTCTTTTAAAATCATAAGGGGAAGAAATAGTATTAATTGTTAATGTACTTAAAAATATATTTGTAAATTTTCTTCATTAATTTATTTTTATGACTATTTTCTTTTGACTTTTCAACATATTAATTGTTATTTTTTTTCTTAAGTTTTAATCTTCACACTGAAATGAATTTAATATTACATTAGTATTTTTTTTAAATTCGTAATACATAACTATGTGGTCGGTTATGAATTTGGCTTAATTAATTACTTTTGAGTAGCTAAACTAAGAGGTCTAACTGGTGGCATAGAAATATTAAATAAGCTAATTCTTAATGACCTAGAAAAATAGAATAACTAAGCAATTCTAAAACATCAGCTTAAACAAACATATATAGAAAACTTCGGCCTTTAAAATGTATTAAAGCGAAAATGACTAACTACTCCTTTATTGGTTGAAATTGTAATAACAAAATTTGTTTAGGATAACTGAAATGGAATCAATGGGTGGTTAATTAAGAAAACAACCCTGAATTAATTTGCATTGCAGGATAACAAAATAGTATACATTTTGAATTATGGTACAAAATATAAGCACTCAGAGTCCTTACAACAAAAAAATTAATAGAAAATGTCTTGTACTAATTACAACAAAAATTGACCATATTAATTACAATAAAAATCAATGAAATTATATACAAAGAGAAAATATAACCACAAAAGAAAGAATGGCAAAAGAGGGGAAAAATAAAGAAAAGCAACATAAGAGTGTGAGTAGACAATGAGAAATTTGAAAGATTGAACACATGAATAAAAAAGTATTTAGATACCAAAAGCAAACAAATAACTTAGTTTTAGATAATAATAAATGTAAGAGTAAGAATTAAACTTTGCTTAAATTAGAATTAGCACTTTGAATAGTTTTTTTCCTCGAATCAATAGTCATCTCACAAAATATTCCTCCATTATGCCTAAGGAATGAGGGTCTTCATGTTTAAGTCTTGACCGATCTAGTTAAACTAAATTAGATAGGCTAAAGTGCATGAACCTATCTAAAATTCATAATTTTTTTTAATTCTTAATATTAGTTGCAAAAAAATCTTTTTTTTCCGTAATGTTCGTTTTGCTAATATTTGTTGCAAACTATTTGGTATCTTAAAATCTAAAAATGGTCAATGTACAAGTATTCTTTTTTGAGCAGCGTTTCAAATATTTCAAATATTTTCTAGAACAACTTATTTTAAGCTATTTTACTATAAGAATTCTTTTATTGTATAAAAGTAAAACATTACTTGACTGCATAATATTTAGTGGGATAAGATAATTTAATCTAATCATCTTTGCATAGATTCTTTGAAATCATTTGTATATTTCAAATGTATACGTTCTTCTGACTATATCCTACTATAATTTTTGACTTGGAGTACATTTAGAACTCAAAAAACTACAAAGATTTATCAACATAACATAAAGTAAGTGAAGCACCAAAAACAAAAAGAGGAGTGCAAATATCACTGCCCAATATGAAACTCATTAACTATGTTTATAGTAGGATTAGAAGAATATAAACCAATAACAATATATTTAGAATGCAGAACTTGTGTGGATAAGTTTCATTAGTAATTAAAAATTCCCAACCTTCTTCTCAATGTCAGTATCGGTGGGAAATGATCATACAGTCATATTTTCATGCAAAAAAAAAAAAAAAAAGGTGCATATCCTATAATATAAAAAAGCAGTTTGTGATTTTTGTTTAAGCACATACATGGATTTCATTTTGTTAACAATTTATTTTTGTGTAAGAAGAACCTGTATCAACTATTATTCAGTAACATGTATAGTAACATATATAATTGTATGCTTAGAATTAACTTATTCTTTTTTAACTTAAGAATATAAATTAGCTAACTTTTTAAAAAATTTTCAAAAGAGAAATTATCTTTCTTGTTCAATAATTTCTAAATATCATCTTTCAAGACTCTTAATTCACTAAAGAAACTTTATGAGAAATTTTTACTCCAATTAAACACAATTCTCATTTGAATCCTCATAATTATGTATATTTTTCCTATTTATTCTAAAAACTATAGAATAATTCACCTTAGAACATTTGATTACTACTAAACGGGATGAGTATTAGAGGATCTAGAACTTAGAGTTGAGATCGACTGGACCAATGTACAAAAATATAAAAGTTCAAAATCCAAAGTTTATACATTAAGGGAGTTATATAGAATTGGTTAATATCAGGTAGTTTTCTAGTTTTTACAAAATTGTAATCCAAAGAGATTTCGACTTGTATACTGAAATAGTTTTAGCACTTGTGACACTTAATTTGATTTTCTTTTATTGTAAAAAAAAACATGTTAGTTAGTGTAATTATCAACTGACTTAATAAGTCTTAGGAATATTGTTAATAGTTAAAAATTTTCTCATTCTTATTGATGTTAAAAAATAATTTGTATGCGATGATTTTAAAGTCCAATATGGCCAGGTGCATTGTAGATTTCTTTGCTATATATTGAATACCTAACGAATTAACATAATAATCGATATACTTTATACATTTGAATTTGCTAATTATCCTTAAGCACCTCAATCGACTGAAATCATAATTAATTAATCTAGGAGACTGTTGTTAGAATTTTTCAAAGGAAGCTATATATTCGTAGTCTGGGAATTTAATCATCTAGGGACTAAATAAAAATGGTGCGTTATTTGAATAAATTTACGGGATTGTATAAGATGCTCAAATTCATATTAAAATATATAAAAATTTATAATTAAACAAAAAGAAGGCCAACATATGTATATGAAAACATGGAAAAAATACAATAGTTTCAAAGTGAGTAGTCTTTTAAATATTAAAAGGAGCATATCCTATAATATACAAAAGCAGTTTGTGATTTTTGTTTAAACACATATATGCATTTCATTTTGTTAACAATTTATTTTTGTGTAAGAAGGACCTGTATCAACTATTATTCAGTAACATGTATAGTAACATATATAATTGTATGTTTAGAATTAACTTATTCTTTTTTAACTTAATAATATAAATTAACTAACTTTTAAAAAAATTTCAAAAGAGAAATTATCTTTCTTGTTCAATAATTCTAAAAATCATCTTTGAAGACTCTTATTTCACTTAAGAAACTTTATAGAAATTTTTACTCCAATTAAACACAATTCTCATTTGAATCCTCATAATTATATATATTTTATCTATTTATTCTTAAAACTATAAAACAATTCACCTTTTTCACACTAATAGCATCAACAACCACTCTTATTCCTATTATGGAGTGATGCAAGTAAGTCGATGCCTGTAAAATTGACATGTATTTATAGTCCAAACATAAATCAAACTAAAAATATATTTTCATATTTAACATGATATACAAAATATGAAATATGTCTTAATATAATATTCAAAGCTTTCTTTATAAAAAAATCATTAGAAAGCACTAATAGAGAGTAAAAGGATGACTTATAAATAATAGAACAAAATGAGATCAATGAATGTGTTTAAACAAAAATCACAAACTGCTTTGTATATTATAGGATATGCTTTTTGTACCATGCACACTTTTCTTCAAATTCATAAACTACACAATTCAAATGTGGAAAATTCTTTAATCATATGACTCTAGACGCGCACAATTCAAGTTGCTGCATTGATGAATTTTGAACTGGTGTTGTGAGATTTTGTGCAAACCGATTGAATTTTATAAACTTTTTGTTGTTTTCGTAAATATATATAATCTTTTTGTTATTCTTTAATTTCTAAATTTGAACTTTCTTCCATTCATAAATTTATTCCTTAAAAAATTAAGGAAACATGCTTTAATAAACCTACGTTCCTAAAGTAAATACTGAATACTAATATTACAAAAGCAAGCCTAACAATTTTAAAAGGAAGGCATCCTTAATATTATTAATATGTTTATAATAATTTTCAAAATTAAATTGATTCCAATTTACAATTTTATTCCTTAAAAAATTAAGGAAACATGCTTCAATAAACTTACATTACCATATTTTTATATACTAAATATTCCTAAAGTAAATAGTCAATATTTATAAACATGCTTTAATAAAATCTACATTCCTAAGGTAAATACTCAATATTAGCATTACAAAAATAGCCTTAACAATTAAAGAAAAGGCATTTAATTTTGGTGACATAATATTGCCATTAATTTATTTTGTAAGGGTACTTTGGGAAAAAAATGTAACAACTCGCAAAACTTCAACTTTTAATATATATATATATATATATATATAAAAGATATAAGATAAGATATAAGATAAATATATTAATTTGTTTTCATTTTAGTATAGAATTGTACCGTGAGATACAAAGTCCAATTCAATCTTCTTGAGTTTGATTCATCATGTCACCTGCATCTCGAACTTTTAATTTGCTCCTTGCAGTTAATAATAGGCCTATAATTTCTCACCTTTCTTTTTCTTGGTTAGAGTAAAAGTAATTGGCCCGTATTAATATAAAAAATGATGCGAGAGGAATCTCTTTGATTCGGACAAGAATTTGTCACCAGTTCAATGGTCTAAACACCAAATTTTTTATTATATTTTAGTTTCTAAAAGATTTCCAAAGTAATTTTTAAAACTTAAAGATATTTCCAATTTACAACTTTCCTTATAAAATTAATAAAACATGTTTCAATAATAGTAAACATGCTTCAATAACTCCTACATTCCTAAAGTAAATGCTTAATATTAATATTACAGAAATAGCCCTAATGATTATAAGAAAGTCATTTAATTTTGGTGACATAACGTTGCCATTAATTTATATTGTAAGGGCACTATGAGAAAGAAAATTTAAATCACTCGCAAAACTCCCTCTTTTAATATATATAATAATAAATAATATATATTATATAATATATAATATAATATAATGATATTTGGTTGATGTTTTTGGGTTACATTATCAAAATAAGTTTTCTTATTATAAAAAAAATAAACACATAGAGCATAAGTATAATTTTCCAAACTTGAGGAGAGATAAGTGCAATTATGACAAACCTCAAGGGAGGTTTGTGAAATGATCCCTACTTGAATACTGGATGAGATAATGAGACCTGGAGTGGAAATCAATAATTTGGAAATTGCAAAAGGAATATAACAAGCAACATAATTGTAGACCAACACCCGGCTGGGCAATTTTGGGTTGAATTCGTTTGATTATTTCATTAGAGATGCAGTGTCGACTAAGCATTTTCGGATCGAAACAAACAAAAATATCTAATGCAGCGCATGGTGTACTGTGAGATGTCTTTTTCCCGACTAGAAATTTGATTTTGGACTTTTTAGATTGATAATGAGACCATGCATTTGGACATGTACTTGGGCCAAGTACAGGAGAGGAGAGGACCCCTTGCGGCTTAAGGTTCAATCAACTACCTGATGGTCGACCACCAAAACCAAGCAATCATTTTAGGGAAAGAAAAAATGAATATAAATTTGATCAAATCCCATTTGGACAAAACTGCCCGCCTCATATTAGCCCATCAATTAGCCTCCTGTGGTTGCGTCTGCAGCACAAAGGTCCTTGATTTGGCTTCTTGTTTTCGACACATAATTAAAAAATATATTTTTTAAATAGAATTTAACATTTTATGCACAGGATATAATATTTTAAACCGTTAATGAACTTTACTATTTTGATTTGTTTGTTTGTTCCTTGTTCATCGACATTCCACTTAGAATTTTGATACACAGATGGCAGTATGTTGTATATCATATGATATATGACCTCCATGATCCATTCTTATGGCTATATAAGGTAGGCAAAATTAAATTTTTGGGGCCACTTGATTTAATCTACACTAATATGTGGTCATTTGTTCAAGTGAGAGAATGCTAGAATATGAGAATTAATTAACGGGTTTTATAAACATATTAATATTTTAAATACGTAACTTTCATCCCTCCATTCACATGTAACTCTCATTGGTGGATTTCGTCACACTACTCGTATGTAACTCGTGTCCCATATACTTGGCTGATTTCATTCTTCTACTCATACAGAACTCACATTACATTACATGGTAGGCTTCATGACCACTTTAATATCATGAATTTGTAATATTTGTTTCATTATTTTGGTAATTTCATGTGCTTGTTTATGTATTAAGTATGTTGGTGGTCTCATGAATTTATTATATGATTAAATGTGTAATAATTATCTTGTAAATTATGAGATAAACATTACATAATTATATATTAAAAAGATTAGCTATGTAAATGCATAAAATTTAAAGAGTTGCAGAATTTAATATCCTAGGAAAGTCTAATTACATGAGTGCACGTTCTTTTTATGTTATATATATAAATGAGAACAAGCGTGGCTTAGCTGATTTAGTGGCTATAGAAAATACAAATTATAGTGCCTTATCTTTTAAGAAAAGCCCGCTAAAAGGAAAGAAAAGAAAATGCATGAAATAACGAAAAACGTCTTCATTTTTGTTGGGTCAAACTTGATAATGTCGAAAAGTTTTAATAAAAATATTATTTGGTGTTCAAACAATTCTAAAAAATACATTTAACACCAAAAGTCTTATTATTGCTACTTATGGGTGTAATTTTGCCTATTTGAAGGTAAAGTAGCTAGCATTTGTTTTTTGAAATTTTAAACTACCAACGAAGTTTGTGAAGGGATGAAATTGCCTATTTATCCTCTGTCCCAAAAAATTTCTTTGTCTCATTTTTATACAGCTGCTACATGTATTAGTTTGTATATATATTTATCAAAATAACCTGATTGCTTTATGAATATTTTAAAAACGCCAAGAATCAATAATGTATAAAAGTGGGATAGGTGGGATGAAGCGCTTTTTGAAATAGAGGATTTGAAGCATTTAGTTTTTGTTTTTTGTTTTTTTTTGGGGGGGGGGGGGTGGAGGGGTAAAATGGAACTTGAGTTTTGTGTTTAACCCAAAATCCAAAATTGACAATTTAAACTACTTTAAAAATGATGTCCTATTTTGGGGACCCTTTTTGTTCCATGGGTAGGCCTAGCATAAAAATGCAATCCTATAGGATGAGACCCCCCTAGAAGACCCCCTTTTTAATCAGAGAAAAGCCAAATTTATTAGGAAGAAAAAAAAAACAGCCAGACTTCTTTTCACATGTAGAACATGTAACAAAATATCTGCAACCATACTGGGTATTATGATCAGATTACGACCGTCAGTCCCATAGAACAAACAGACATCATTTTTTTTTAACAATTATTCCATTCAATTCTCATCCACCTTGGAAAAAGAAAAACTCCAGTTATCGCAAAACCCTAGAACCCAAACCTATTTCTAAGACCTTACATCCTTAGTGTTAATGAAAACAAATAGCAGAGTGATTATTTGACCTCAATTGGATTTTCTTCCATCAAATTAGATGTAGACACCAAATTTTGACACACCCTTTATATAAAAATATATTTTACTTCATTTGGGGATACTTTTTATTTTTCGGGGGCTAATTGTAATTTTTGCGTAAATTGTGACTAAATAGTTGTATCAAGGGCAAAATAGATAATTTCACCATGTAAATATTATTTTATTTTAATTTATTTTTTTAATACATAATTTTACTGTTTTTATCATTATTTCTAATTTTAATAATTTTTTAGAATCATTTAGTATTTATTTAAAATTTTAATAATTTTTAACTTAATGGCATATTTCCCAATGCACTCTTTTTATGAGAATTTTCAAGTGAAAAAAAATTATGTGCATATTTTATATATTCATGAAATTTTTGTATAAATTTCATGATTTTTAAAAATCATTTAGTATTTATTTCAATACTTTACCTTTTTTTCTATTAATAGCACATTTTTCAATGTTATATTAATTTTTGAATTGTGCGGTAAATTTTGTTTACTCATTCTTATAATTCTAAATTTTAGTATTTTTCTTATAGATTTTAGGGTTTCGAAATATCTTTTATTTTATTTTATTTCATTTGTTTTTTCTTTATTTTCCTTACAAATTTCTTTAAAAAAAAAAAAAGAAGAGAGTCAAACAACAGCAACGTTGGTTGTTGCTGTTTGCTTTCTGCCATGGCTGCTAGCAGCCATACTTTCTCCCACCATCAAAACTATTCTATGCTCAATCCCATTACTCTCCCAACTTGCACTCAATTCAACAGACTTTAGGGGATTTGGGTTGATTTTCTTCACCCACTTATATCATCACTATCTACCCAATCAGGTTCCCTCAACCTTTGTTCCCTCACATCCTCTCTGCACTACCACCTACACTACACCAACATAGACAATTCACTTCTGCTCCCTCAATTTTCACGTTTCACTCACTGGCTCACACCTGCATTCTCTCCTCTCAGCCATACACATACACTTCACTCACCACACACTCAAGCTCACCATTCACACTCCCTCTCGGTTTTCTTCCTCCATCAAACACACTTCTGCACACACCTCAAGTGCATGCCATTTTCACAAGTTCACTGGCATTCATACAAAACACACATAAGGCACTCATTCACTCTTGCACTCTCACACCTCATAGAACACTCACTATTTTTCACGCCATTCCCTCAGCACCATCTTCACTTCACTTGCACACACGATAACACTTCATTCACTCACTAGTTCATTCACACGGCCCTCACAACACAAAAATATAGCCTCAACATTTGCATACACACCTGCACAAAAACAGCCCAAAAGCTCATCCAAATCACCGAAAAACAGCCACAAATTACCTGTAATATTAACCCAAAACCTGCACAAAATCACAAACACAAACACACACCTCACGCCTCACTCTCTCTGCCTCTCCTTCACCATAAACATGCATATTGCACACAATACTCACAACTCCATCATCTTCATTTGCACGCCTGCACACACAAAAGGCAGACCAGACATTTTCACTTGCACAAAGACACCAGAAAACAAACACATTTCACACACATACAAACATTCATAGCACACAGGCACACACATTTCACCTGCAAACACACTGCACACACTCACGCTTCATCAAGATTAGCACAACCATTCACACCCACATGCACACGATCACATCTCAGCACACTCAAATTCGCCAAAAACTAGAAACACCCACACAGAGCACACACCAACTTGCAACCCCCAACGCTCAAAACCCAGAATCAAACTACTGCCAAAGCCTCCAATCACCGGCCACAACCCCCATTCCACCACCATCGAAGGCTGACCATCACCATCACCCCTAGCTAGGCACCACCGTCGGACCACTCCCTTTCTCTTGGCCCAGGTAAGAACTCTCAGCCTCCCTCAATTTCTGTTTGTCTATTTATTTATTCAATCCATGAAGTGATTTTAGTGAATTTGCGCTTAATTTGGATCAAAAGAGGTAGAGATTTGGGAGAATTAGTTTGACAGGTAAAAGAGAGACCGACCGAGAGAGAGAAGAAAGAAATAGAGAGAGAGAGAGAGAGAGAGAGAGAGAGAGGAGAGAACGAGACAGAGAAGAGATCGAGAGAGAGGGCAGAGAGAAAGAAACCAAACGAGAGAGAGAGATCGAGGAACTAGGGAAGAAGAAGAAAGAAGAGAAGGAGAAAAGGGAGAAATAAAAAAGGGAAATTTGGAGAAGCAGGAAGAAGAAAGAAAGAAGAAAGAAAAAGAAAGAAGAAAAGAAAGAAAAAGAAAGAAGAAAAAGAAAGAAAAAATAGGAGAAAATCATAAAAAAGAAATCGGTTATAAAAAAAAAGTGTCACAAAACTACGTCGTTTTAACGGAAAACGATGTAGTTTTGGTTAGTTTATTTATTTTTTATTATTTTTGCCAGAAAATATATTTACGTTTTGCCCTCTTAGGTTCTTAGTTGTTCTTATTATGCCCTTCAGTACTTTTAACTTCATTCATTCAAGTCCTTATTTATTTAAGTTGACCCCTAGAATTTGTGTTTCCTTTCAATCATGTCCAGAATAATTGTAATTTGGCTTTAAAGTTGCTGGAAATTATATTTTGCCCCTTTAACTTGCTAGAAATTGCAATTTTGTCCCTTAAGTCTTGCTGAAATTACATTTTTACCCCCTAGGTTTGCTCTAATTTGCATTTTTACTTCCCAAGTTTGCTAGAATTGTATTTTTAGCCCTTGAATGTTGCTGGAATTTATAAATTTGGTCCCTCATATTGCTGAAAATAGCGTTCTTGCCCCCCAACCTTGCTAAAATTTTATTTTTGCCATTATGCTTTGCTGGAATTACTTTATTACCCTAGAATATTGCTGAAATTTATGTTTTTGCCCCCCAAGTAGCTAGAACTTGCGTTTTCACTCTTGAATGTTGTTGAAAATTATAATTTGGCGTTTAATACCTGTTGGAATTTACAAATTGGGGCTTATTGTTGAGGTAAAGTTCATTTTTATCCTTGAATATTGTTAGAAATTGCAATTTAGTTTTTAAGTTTGCTGGAATTTCAATTTGATCCTCAAATGTTGCTGAAAATTTGATTTTTACCTCACCAAGCTTGCTGAAATTGCATTTTTTGCCTTTAAATGTTGCTGTAAATTATGTATTATTCCATAACTTTGCTGAAATTACATTTTTAGCCTTATGTATTGCTGGAAATTTCTATTTTTGGCATTATGCTTGCTGGAAATTATATTTTAACCTTTTAAATTTGTTGTAAATCATGTTATTACCTTAACTATGGTTTGAAATTGTAATTTCACTCTTTAGTTTGTTGTAAATTATATTTTTACTCTAAGAATGTTGCCTAAATTTTCCACTTTTAACCCAAAACCTTGGAACATTTTTATTTTTTGCCAAAAAAAAAGAATTTAATTAATTCCTCAAGTTTTTTAATTATTTTCTTTTCATATTTTATTTTTATTTTAATGTTCCAAAATTTAGGTCTTTTTATCTAATTAATGCTCAAATTAGTTTCTTTATTTCTCTTTTAGTTATTTTGGTGAGTCTTATTTGGGTGCTAAAAGCTTAAGTATGTATTATTGTATTTTATTTTTTATTATTTTTATTTTCTTATTTATTTTATTTTTATTATTTATTTTTTTTACTTACACAATTTTCATTTTTCTTCCTAAATATTTAATTATTACTTTTTTTTAATTTTTGTTTATTATTGCTATAATTGTTTTGAACTATTGTGGCATGTTTATAGTGATTAATATGAAATTATTTAATTAATGGTTTATTTATTTAAATAATGGTACCTTGATAAGTTTGTTCATGTTGTTAGCATTTATACTGAGTCTTCGAATGGGAGGTACCCCTATTATCCTTCCAATGTTTCTTTATGTGCTCCTACGTGCTCCTATGTGTTTTTCTATATGTTTTTTTTTATGTATATCTTTGTGTTTATTATTTTTATTCATGTGTGAGTATTTATTTATTTATGTCATGTTATTTATTTGAATTTAATTTTTAATTATTCAAAGAAATGTAATAGATAGGTAATATTCTATTTAACAAAAATTTTGTATTTAGATAGTTAATGTAATAGATAGTTTATATTTTTATCTATTTAACAAAAGCTTATGTATTTTAGATAGAAAATGTAATAGATAGGTTAGATAGGTCATCTCTTATCTTTTTCCATTTTTAGATTGTAATTAGGCTTTCCCCGATATAATAGTTAGGGCTTTTGTGTGCTATATATGCTATGTGCTTATGTGTTTTATTTGCTTTCCCTAAGACTTTGCATCTAGAATATCATGCTTATGTGCTATGTGCTCCTATGTGCTATTATCTGCTTTTATGTGATTATTGCTTTAATCTATGCTTTATTTATTTACTTGTTTATTATGATATGTGTGTATCATTGTCACACTAATCCAATGCTAGTTGTGGTTAATTTCGGTTTCTTTGCTAGTCCAACACTAGCGGAGAATTTTCTAGAAAAATAGGTTAGTCCAACGCTAAACCCTTAGGTCATTTAGTATTAAAATCATTTCTCGTATGCATTTCATACCATTTCACACACATTTTCTCTTTTTTAGACCTTTTTCCATTTTTGCATGGTTTTTATGTATTATTAGTCTTATTATCTATTTTTATATGTATTTAGTGCTTGACATTTAGATTACATTTCACATAGAATCTTAGGTCATTTGTGTGGTTTTTTGACTAGAAATAGTCATCTACTTACGTGGGAAGCGGTGGCGTACATGCCGTTCCCCCCTCCGTGAGTAGAAACATTTAGTCACGAGACGTTAGTCCCCCGTACCCGTTATGTTGCATTCCTACTTTCTTTGTTCACTTATTATCCATATTACTATTTTTCTTTTCTTTTTGCATTCCATTTTGCATCTACACTCGTGACTCCATTGTGGTCTAGATTTGAGTTTCGCAATTAATGCGATAATTCTGACCAAACCTCAATAGAACATTTTGTCCCTTAACGATATTTATTTTTAGGTCTAGGTTTGCATCCATATAGTTACATCCAAATGTGATAAAATCTTAGGGTTATATTAGGAAAAATTTAAATTAAACCTCGCAACTAGTTTTGGCTAGGTTGAAAGGGTGCCTTAGGCGCGAGTCTTTGCCTTCCCTTTCTTCAACTGTAGCTCCCGAACCTTTTTTTCTTATTTTCAAAGACCTGGAGTTGTCTAAAAGGGTTTTTCTTGTTTTCTTACATTTTCTCAAAAATCATTTTCTAAATAAATCATTCTCAATTTTCTTACATTTTATAAAATATTTTCTGGTGACTTGGTACACCAAAACTCAATACCAAGTGGCGACTCCCTTTTCACTAAAAACCCTTTTTTAGACTCTATTTTCGGGACAAAAAATTGTCGCATTTTTAAAGTCCCATTTTAGGCCCTGTTCTTTTTGTTTTCAAAATGAAGCATTTTCTAAAAATCACATCTTTTGTCAAACTATCTTTTATAAAGCATTTTCTAAAAAATCATTTTACAAAAACCTTCTCTCTTTTCCCAATAAATAAACATATTCCTTTTTTCTATTTTTCGAAAAATGGGGCACGACATTAGATATTTCTAATTCCTATAATCCTGTGCAATCATTGAGTTCTCAATAGCGGTATGAAGTCTGCTAACTTGGTGTGAAAAGTAGGTCTAATGCGATCTATCCAATCTAATAACCACCGAATCTTTTGATCTGGTACTACCATCAGAAAGTCCATAATTCCAAAGTAGTTTTCATCAAGTTGTTTCCATCAATCTTTCTGTGGTGAGTGGTTATCCAATTGTATCCAGTCAGCGACAAACTATCGGGAATAGACAAGTACCCTTTGAAGCACCCTATAGCCCAGAGATGCAAGATCCAGTTGGATGCGTGAACAAATTTTCAACAGTTGGTACAAGCAACAAAGATGTCAGTTAGCAAGCAACAAAGATGTCAGTTAGCAATGTTAGTACTATAGATGCCTTCTAACCCCCGCTCCCAGAGAAAAGGTCAGACATGAGTTTGATTATTTTGAAACTGATCTTCTTATCCTCTCTTGGAAATAGGTAAATCCCCATCACGACAAATCCATATACCCAAGGTCTCTTGTGTATCCATGCTGTCTTGGATGAAAATGTGAAGTCCTTTAAATGCTTTGTCAAATCCATCTTTATCCACAAATCTATCAAACAAAAGATTTACACTTACAGTTGATATGAACCTTGTATTGCAGACTCTTTTAGCCCTTTGAAATGAAAAAACTCGGTTTTGCTGGAAGCAAATGAAAAATTATGATCGTTCGCTCCACTAATAAATTAAGTAGATTGGCTACCTCTTCAGTTGTTATGGTCATTTCCTTATCTCCGATCTTAAATGTTGAACAATCAAGGTCCCATAAATGGATCAGAGCTTCCACCAAACACCCATTTGTCACTATTTCCTTAAAGTCACCGATGGGTCCTAAAGAATCTGCTACATAATTAATTTCATTTGGCAAGAGAAGTCTAGCCACTTTCAGACTTCGGGTGGGACTGTCAATATTTGCTTGATGCGTTGTGAATTGCTCATCCTAGTGAAAAACATGTCTCGGTCAAGTTACCTTATCTACGGTCTCACCTACTAGGATTTATTGAAATTTAAACATGCAATTCTCATAGAAGGGTTTTGTACCCACGGGAAATGAGATTGGCTTATTCCTAAATTAGGAACCCCTAAACGGCATTCACTCTAGGGTTTATGCATGATGCCAATTTATTAAAGCAGGCAAAAAAGAATGCAAAAATGCAAACATGTCCTAAAGATTTTTAATCTAATAATGTTTCGTAATTTCTTTGAAAAAGATGGTCATGAACTATACAAAGGATTATTAACTTCAAATTTATTTGAAAAGAAAAAACCAAGCTTCCATGAGACTACAGGACACAACATTAAAATAAGGCCAAAATTACAACTTTATCTAGGGAGCTATAAGTAAAAAATGCTAGTTTATTAAAGTAAGATGAAACATATTTTAAAATTAATTTTGTATAGTGTGAAGGGAGGGTGGAGGATAAGGCAAAAATGATGCATCATTTCTTTGAAAAGATGAACGTAAACTATACAAAAGTTTATCCACTTGGGTATTTTTATTGGCTATAAGAAAAATCGGGCATGGACAAGATTGCTAAATACAACAAGGATGGATAAATTTAAAAAAAGATCTAAAGTTACTCCTCTTATTTAGGGTTATACAAGTCAAAATTGAACTTTTTGGGATTAATGACTGGACCCATGGGTGTTTTTGTTTGCAAAATGATATTTGTAAAACTTCATAAATATCCTATATCCATCTTTCTCACAAAAAAAAATTAACTATAAAATAAAATTTAGACATGCCAAAAAAATGGGTTGGTTTCCTACAAGAACACCGTGCCAGAGCTTTTTATTTTATAGTGTACCTAACAAGGTGAGGCAGACTCTATCTTAGATTATTCTACATGGGCGCATGAGGTTAGGCTCACTAATACAACTAGACTCGATAAAAGCTTTAGTTCCTGAACCTTCAAGCTGAGGGATCCAAAAAGTAACAAGTTTGTCAATTTCAAGAATCCCAGGTCAGTGATTTGAGTGATCCGCTAGACATTGCTACGTGCATGTCGGGCCACGGCTACATATCCAAGCAGATCGATTTTTAAAGTCGCCGAACCTCTAGACTTATGGACCTAAGCCATGAGTTCAGATGATCTTCTAGACATTGTTACGTGCATGTCATGCCACGATCACGTGTTTAAGTAGATCAATCCTATTCCAAATCGGAATAGATGGGCGACAACCACCAAAAAGAGAAAAAGGGTAAAAATATATTGAATGCACATATGATGTGTTTCTTTGAGAGGAGGGAATAATACAGCCAAGCATACGAGAGGCTCTAGGGTGATTGACCCCTCTCCCCAAATTCAAGCGCGTAATCCAGATTTATAATATAAACAAATAGATCATCTGTCACACAATACAAATAATGGGATATGAAATTGCGTGTGAAATGCAAAGAAAAAAATCTAAAAAAAAATGCAATCCTAAACATCCAAACGCGATAATATGAAAGGGTTAAAGAAGAAAAAAGTGATTAAACCTAAAGCTTGGACTCACTAGTGGTCCCCAATGGAATCGCCAAAATTTGTCGCGCCCCATCTTGAAAATGGAGAAAAATAAATAAGAGAGAAAAAAGTCATTTTTTCAAAAAATGACTTTTAAAAAAATGATTTTAACCTTTTGAAAACAAAATAAGAAAAAGGCCGGGTGTTTTAAAAATTGTGACAGTTTTGGCAAAAAACAAAGTCTAAAAATGAGTTTTTATAAAAGAAATGAGTCACCACTTGGTATTGAATTTTGGTATATCAAGTCACCAGAAGATATTTTGCTATAAAAGGTAAGAAAATCAAGAATGTTTTCTTCGAAAAGGCTTACACCTAAGGTACCTTTTCAACCAAGTCGAGACTAGTTACGAGGTTTAGTTAAAAATTTCTAATATAACCTTAAATTTTATCACATTTGGATGCAACCATATATGAATGTAAACCTAGACCTAAGAGAGATAGTGAGAGAGACAAGATATCCCTTCGAAGTTAAATTAAAATTATCGCATTAATTGCGAAACCCAAAAAGAAACCTTGAAAGGGTCACGAGTGATGCAAAAAGGGATATAAAAATAAAGTTTATATAGATATAAATGATCAAGAAAAGGGAATGCAATACAACGGGTACAGGAAACAAAGGCTCGTGATAAAATATTCCTTCTTATAGAAGGTAGATAGCATGCTAAGGCCATAAGAGCCATACTCGCCTATTTTCCATGTTCAAAGGGTTACTCTTCCTAACCTGGGCAAGCAAATGATCTATCTATCCTAAAGTTCTATATGAAATGCAATTCTAAATGACATGCAATATGTATATTTACAGGGTAAAGGGATAATATAGAGGGAATTATCATGCAAATAGAAAAAAAAAACCCTAGAAATAAAGAAAATGCATGTAAGTGAAATGAAATGCACACAAAGGATGATATTAATGCAAAAAAAGGCCTATGGGTAGCATTGGACTAGCCTGTATATATAAACCTTCACTAACGAGGAAACAAGAATGAACCACAACTAGCATTGGCTAGTGTGGCTATGATACACATATATCATAATAAAGCAAATAAAAATATAAATTAAAGCAATATGCACATAGGAGCAGATAATAGCACATAGGAGCAAATAACACATAAACATAATATTCTAAATGCAAAGTCTTAAGGAAAGCAAGTAAAACACATAAGCACCTAAGAAGCACACAAAGGCCCTAACTATTACACCAGGAAGCCTAATTACAATCTAAAAGGGAAAAAGATAAGAAGAATGAACTATCTAACCTATCTATTACATTAACTATCTAAATACAAACTTTGTTAAATAAAATATCACCTATCTATTATATTCCTTTGAACAATTAAAATTTAATTCGAACAAAATAAATAAACACAAAATTTGTAAATATTCAAAAAAATAATAGACAATTAAAACAACACATAAGAAAATCACATAGGAGCACATAAGGAGAATTAAGGGATAATAGGAATACATCCTGTTTGTAAACTTGTTACAAATACTAACAAAATAAACAAATACATTAGGGTACCACTATTTTGGATAAACAAATCATAAAGTAAATAATGCAACATTAATCACCATAATCAAGGAGTAAAATACGAGGCAATTATAATAATAACAATAAACAAAAAGTTAAAAGCACCAACTAAACATTTAGGGAAGAAGAAAGAAAAGAAAGAAAGAAAAAGAAAAAAAAATTAATAAAGAAAATGCAATAACATATAATTAAACTTTTAGCACATAAATAAAAGAAATAATAATAATTAAAAGAGGAACAAAGAAACTAATTTGCGCATTACTTAAACAAAAAACCAAATTTGCGCATCGATTAAAACTTAAAAACAAAAAGGGCATAATTGAAAAATCAAGGCCTTAACTGGATAAAAAGAGAAGTTTTTGGGGCAAAAATAAGAGTTTTCCAAAGTTTTGGGTTGAAAATACAAATATCAAAAAATGAGGCAAAAATATAATTTAAGAAAAGTTTAGGGATTAAAAATTTCAATTTTAACAAGCCTAAACGTTAAAATATAATTTTTAAAAATGTTCCTTGGCAAAAATGAAAAGTTTAGCAAATTGCGGGACAAAATTGTAATTTCTAGCAACATTGAAGGGTAAAATTGTAATTCCAGCAACCAACAACATTCAATTGAACAAATGTAAATCCAACAAGATTGGGAGCTAAATTGAAATTAATAAGACTTAAATGAAGAGAACTTAAGTTGTAGGGTTCAATATACAAGTATTAAGGACCTATGTGCGACAATCAAAATAATTAGGGGCATAATAATAATTTAATCAGAATCCTAGGGGCTAAAATGTGAATATTAATTCTGATAATAGAATGATTAAAAAAAATTGAACAAATCAAAACGACGTAGTTTTGACTAAATTAAGTCCAAAACTACGCCACTTTACCTCTCTTTTCTTTTCTCCCTTCTTTTTTCGTCAAAATTTTTCTCTCTTTCCCCGACTGATTTGTCTATTCTCTCTTCCTCGCTTTCTTTTTCTTTCCCTTTTTCTTTCTGCCTGTCTCACTATTTTTCTCTCTTTTCTTACTTTCTTTCTCCTCCTCTCTCCGTTTCTTTCTTCTTTGTTTCTGGTTTCTATTCTCTCTCTCTCTCTCTCTCTCTCTCATTCATTTCTCCATTTTTTCTCTCTTTTTTCTCTTTCCTTCTCTCCCACATCTGTTCTCTCTCTCTCTCTCTCTCTCTCTCTCTCTCTCTCTCCCTCTCTTGGCTTTCTTCCCTTCTTTGCTCTTTCTCTCTTCGCTCTCTTTCTTTTTCTCTCATTTCTCTCCTAAACAACAAAACCAATTTCTTAGAGAAAGGCAAGCCTCCTTTCCCCAAATCCCTTAATCCCATAAGCCAATTTAAATACAAATTAAGAGTATCTATCAAAATTCACAAATCAAATTCTAACATAAAGGGTAAAAGGGAGAGAGTGGCTAAGAGATTTACTTGGGCTAGGGGCCTCGGAGATGCTGTGCAACGGTGGTAGGCTTTGCTGATTAGACATAGTAGCAGCAGCAACAACAACAACAACAACTCTTTTTGTTTTTTTGTTTTTTTTAACTTTCTAAGGAAAATAAAATGAAATAAAATAAATAAAATCAACTATGCTAGGACTCCTAAAAATAAATTAAAAATTTACTAAAATTCAACATTACACAAAGAAAGAAAATTCAATTCACTATAAAAATATGATACTACTAGAACATTGGGAAGCGTGCCACACGTCACAAAATTTACGAAAATATAAAAATATTAATGACTTTTAAAAATTAAAAAAAATTTATTCAAAATATATTATCACACAAAACATATATATATATATATATATATATATTAAAATTACAGCTAATTCATTAGTTTATTGCTGAAAAAAAAAAATTTCGGCACACGCGGCTTTGACAACCACATTGCACGTAGTGGGCAAATTTTTTTTAAAAATTCTAACACTACATTTCCCAAATGCGGCGGTATTGTTTAATTTTTTTTTTTAGCATAAGAGGTTAGGGTTTTTGGTTTAAGGTTTTTTAGGATTATTATTTAGGTAAGTTTATAGGTTTTAAGTAAAAATAATTGAGGTAGTTCAAATTGCATATATTCTGTACAAAAATTGTGTTTGGATTGGAGAACTTTAGATTTAGAAATAATAAAGCTGTAGGCACCAAATTTTGATATACCACTTAATTTTCTAATATCTTGGGGGTATTTTCTATTTTTCGAATGTGAAATCTGATTTTTAGGGAAAGTATGCAAAAGTCTTCTGGCAAAATTGTAATTTAAGCACATAAACATCTTTTTCGCTAATTTTTTATTTTTAAATTTATGTTTTAAACCCTTGTAAAAATTTTTAAATTTTGTAATTTTTCTAGATGAACCACTATTTTTCTGTATATTGCATTAATTTAAGGGCAAAATAGTCATTTCAATTTGTGAACGTCTTTTTTGGCTATTTTTAAATCCCAAATTCATATTTTATAATTTTAAGCATATTTTAAATTTGTGAGCATATTTCATAATTTTGCAATTGATCCCCAAAAAATAAAAATACCCCCGAATGAAGTAAAAATATATTTTTTTATTAAATTGTTATAAAATGTGTGTCAAAATTTAGTGTCTACAATATATTTGTATTGTGAGATCAATCTAAAGTTTCCATCGTGTTCAATTTAGAAGGAGAGTGCCAAAGTGGTCTGATTCTTTGACTTGCTTGGCCAAGGAGAACACAGAGCAAGAACAAAATGAAAACCTAGGGACTTCTCAAGGTAAAAGTTTAAAAAACTTCTGTAGTTATGTTCTCATGCTTGCTGATGGAGGTATATCATGAAATAATTTTCTTTGTCCACAATAGAAGTCAAATTTATATCACGCCATGGAACCACTTTTTAAGCTATTTTGTTGCAGAAATTTTATTTAAAACCTTAAAGTTATTGATTTTATCTCTAAACCTATAACACTATATTGTCACAATTCCACTGTTGTTTTCTTCTCAACAAATAACAAATAATCTAATAATCTAACATATTTAATTGAAATATTGTGTTGTTTGAAAGAAAAATTAAAAAAAAAGGTGTCCATGAAGCACGTAAAAATCGACATGATGCTTTTAGACACATTGACAAAAGCATTAACGTCAAAAAAAATTTTGGAACATGCTTACTCCATAAGTCTTACAATTTTGAATGAATTCTTGCGTATTGTTTTGTGCACATAATGAAAAATATTATTTCCTTTTCTTTTGTGCACGCTATAGCATTATGATATTTTATATAAGATTAACATCTTGGACCATCGATAGATTTTACTATTTTGATTTTCTATATCTTTCCCATTCAGTTTATTTAACTTTTAGTAATTAGAATTGTGATACATGGAAGTAAGTATGTACGCTCTATGATATATGACCACCATGATCGATTCTAATGACTATCTAAAATAAATATAATTAAAATTTTCTTGCCTTGCTAATGAATCTACACTATCATGTGGTAATTAATCCAAGTGGAAGATTGTTAAAATATTGAAAAAATTGGTGTTTTCTAACCATATTAATATTTCAATATGTAACTTCCATCCCTATACTTATGTCTAATCTCATCTCACTACTTGGTGGATTTCATTCAACTACTCATATATAACTCTTGTCCTATTGCTTTGTGGTCATGTTACTTTGTAGATTTAATAACCATATTAGTGCTATGAATATGAACACCTAATTCATTATTTTAGTGATTTTGTGAGCCTATTATTGTATTAAGTATATTGGTGGTTTCAATAATTCATTATTAGAATAAACATATTGTAGGCTATAAGGCAACTTTAAAGGGGGAGTGAATTAGGTTACGCAAAATGTCTATTGCAAATGTATTTTTCACCCGAATAAAATATGAAAAATAAAACAATTAACTTGCAACCAAATATTAAATTAAACAAAACAAGTATTTATTACAATATAGCCTTTTAAAGACAATGAAAATAGAACTCTCATAGATACATGATAGGATTAAAAACTCTCTCTATCTTGTTCTTCCTTGCCTTACGAACTTTCAACAGGTTTGAATTTTAAATTTTCTGGTGGCGGCCATGACTTTTTGGCCACCCACCTCCACTGATATGGCTGTGATTGAACCACCAATGACAAAAAAATCATTTGCACAATTGTTCTAAGCTTCTTCTTCTGTGGAGATCAAACCAGTTTCAACATACAAAGGGCAAGTTGCGGTTTTCTTCTCAAAAGCAGATAGTGATAGAGTTGCTCTACCTTTCAAATTGTCAATCGTTGGGAAATTTTCTCATAGCAGACCAAAACTAGAGGAGGTTAGAAAGTTCTGCGTCTCTCTTGATCTCAAGGCTGAAGTTATCGTCGGACATCTGGACTCTAGAGATGTTCTCATCTATTGTGAATTTGAAGTGAATTTCTTGAGGATTTGGATGAAGGGAATCTAGAACGTTGGAAGATTCCCTATGAGGGTCTTTTGTTGGACGTCTGCCTTTCATGTTGAGAGGGAGTCAGCGTTAGTCCTGGTTTGGATCACGTTACTAAATCTTCCAGTCCATTTTTTTTGACAAATCATGCCTGTTTTCAATTGCAAATGCATTTGGCAGACCCCTCTTCTTTTATAAGGCCACTTCTAATCTACTACACCCTAGTGTTGCGAGAATTTGTGTTGAGATTGACTTGCTCAAAGATCTGCCTGAGTTTGTTTAGATTGGTGATCGAGGAGAGAATGTGAGTTTTTGGTAGAAAGTGATTCCGAAAAACTTCCCTAATTATTGTACATCGTGCTGGAAATTGGGGTATGCAAGAAAAGAGTGTAGATTGGAGCAAGGCCTAGAGATGGCTGGAAATCAACAAAAATTACTGGAACGTAAGAAACAAGTGTATGTGCCAACTAATCATCCAAAGCCTGCCCTCAGAGTTCAACCTGTAGAAGAGAATAAAGCTGTTGAGCATAATGTGATGAAATCAAGTGCAGTAGAAGACAACTTGCAGACTATTACTGAGAAAGAACAGCCTAATTTGGGAGCAACCAATAGGGTGTTAACTGGGCAAACTTCGAACCAAGTTGCAAACATTGGTGAATTATCTATAATGGAGACTGGACGTGAATTGCAGTTCCTTGTGAGGGTACAGTTGGAGGAAGTTGGAAATGGATATAGTGTAATTATGCAATCCTTGGCAGGCACCCTTGATGTTGGTGGAGAAATGACTGCGGTTCAGAATGAACAACCACAGGTGGCTGTCGATCATGTGGAAGTGGCTATCGATCATGTGGAAATGGATGAAGTGCCAGTGAAAAAAACACAGGCAAATGAGCATAGGGGTGAGAATGATGTGGTGGTATTGAAATATCAAATGTTGTTTGTGAGAGGGGGCTGGAAATTTGTGTTCCCCCTTCGAATGATCTACAATTGGATGGGAGCAATAATACCAGTTGGACAGTGAAGTATATTCTCGACAGATGGAGGAGGTAGCTTTGATTCACTCGGCTGCTTGTATTCTAAACTCATTACTTGAGAAATTTGAATTGCCTAAGAGAGATTCTAAGGCATTGCAGGCACGATTTCCTTCAGACAGAGAGCTTAGGTCCATGGTAAAATCTTCTCAAAATCCTTTCCAACCTCTTATTGATGATTAAGTCACTTTTTTGAAATATTTGAGGGCTTTCTAAGCCTTCTTATCTCCGTCAATTAAGGAAATCAATAATGATGTATGACATCCAATTAATTGCCTTGTGTGAGGTTAAAGTCTCTTTGATTAAATTAGACTTTTTTAGAGAGTTAGGCTTTGATTGGGTTTTACATAATGAAGAGGGGTCGTTATGGCTCTTTTATAATAATCTGTTCAGTTGTCTAAAAATTGGTGAGACTAATCAACATTTGTTGGTCTTCCTTCATCATTCATTTTTTGAGTCTCCTATGATGTTATCTGTGGTGCATGCTAGATGCTTGGTTAATGAGCATGCTTCTTTGTGGTTGAATTTAGTAAGAGAAATGGAAAATCACCAACATTCATGGATAGTGTTGGGAGATTTTAAATTGATTTTAAGCCAAAATGAGAAGAAAGGTGGTAGGCCTTTTAATTTATGTGATGCAGTTGAATTCTTGAATTTTCTTCCTTCTTCTAAATTAATGGATGCAGGTTTCCTTGGTTCTCCATTTAAGTGGTGTAATAATAGAAATGAAGCTGTAAGAATCTGGAAGAGATTGGATAGATTGCTAGTTAATGAAGCTTTCATGGATTTGGGTTTGGCCACTTCATTGAGATATTTGGCGAGGGTCCCTTCTGATAATTCGCCATTGGTGTTGAGCACGGTTGTCCGCTATGATAATAAACTCAAGCCTTTTTGTTTCTTTAATGTTTGGACTGATCATGTAGATTTTTTGCAGGTACTGAGGGAGGCTTGGGAAGTGGAGAATCTGGGCTCACCTTTGTCAATATTGGCATTAAAGTTGAAGAGAGTAAAGGTGGCTCTCAAAAAGTGGAATAAAGAGTCATTTGAAGACTTTTTCACAAGTTAAAATGGCTGAAAGGAAGCTTCAAGAAAAGGATGAAGGGTTGCAAAATGATGGTTTAGAAGAGGCTATAGATCAGTTTTATGCTGCTCAGACTTCTCTGATGTTTAGATTAGCCATCGAGGAGAAGTTCTAGAAATAAAAGGCACATGTTAAAAAGCTGACAGAGGGAGATAGAAATATAAAGTTTTTCTATGCCACAGTGAAGCAGCGTAGATTGCAATCTGTGATTTGTAAAATCAAAGCACCGGATGGACGGTGAATTTTTTCAAATGATTAGCTGTGGCAACTTACTTTGTCTTTTTATCAATATCTTTTTTCTAATGATGCAGGTGATTTTCTTTTGCATAGCTTTGACATGATTCCATCGTTGATGAAAAGTGATGACAATGAGACATTGGTAAATTTTTCATCCGAAGAAGAGGTGTTTCACAAGGACAAAAACATGGATCCTGATAGTGCTATGGGTCCGAATGGTTTCAAAAGAGCTTTCTTTGTCAAAACTTGGGGGATCATTGGAAATGATGTATACAAAGCTGTAGTCAGTTTCTTTGCTAATGCTGAGCTTTCTAGGAGTATGGCATCGATTTTGATTATCTTGATTCCCAAGACCGATGGTCCACAAAACTTTTCAGACTTTAGACCGATTAGTTTATACAACTTAATTAACAAGGTGATTTTTGGGATTCTATTGCAGCGACTCTCTCTTATTTTGTCCAGGATAATCTCTTCCCAACAGAGTGGCTTTGTGAAAGGTAGACTGATATCTGATAACTTCCTATTGGCTCAAGAATTGTTAACTGGGATTGAGAAAAAAATTTTGGAGGTAATGTGATTTTTAATTTAGACATGCAAAAGGTGTATGATAGGGTCTGATAGATGTTTCTCATCAAAGTCCTTCAGGCATTTGGATTTGGTGAACCCTGGATCGATATGGTATAGCGCCTTATTTCTAATAATTGGTTCTCTGTTATTATCAATGGCTCGCCTGTTGATTTTTTCAGATCCTTAACGGGACTCAGGCAGGGGGACCCTCTCTTCCCTACGCTTTCCATTATTGGAGTTGAAGTTCTTTCTAGGATACTCAATGACTTGCCTTCAAATAGGGTCTTTGTGGGGTTCAAGGTGTCGAGGGGATGCTGCCAAATCACGCATTTGACGTATGCAGATAATGTCTTAATCTTTTCTGGTGCTTTTAAAAAATCTATTCAGCTTGTCATGAGGTGTTTAGATAGATATGAGAGGCTCTCAGGACAAAAAATTAATAAGCAAAAAAACTAGTTTTTGGTAGATTCTAGAATGAGGATTGAGAAGAGACATTAGTTAGCCACTCTTACTGGTTTTGCATTTAAGGCCTTTCTTGTTAAATCTTTGGGTTATCAATTGTACATTGGAAGGAGGAAGACTGCATATTTTTTTGAGCTTGCTCAAGTGGTGTTATCAAGGGTGTCTTCTTGAAAGAACCATTCTATTTCAATGGGTGGGAGAATTACCCTAATCAAGCATGTTTTATCTTCATCTCCTATTCATCTGTTGGCTGCCTCAAACCCTACTAAGAAAATTTTCAAATCATTAAGAGATCTTTTGTAAATTTCTTATGGGGTTTCCAAAATGAAGAAAGGAAATTTCACTAGATAAAGTGGGCTGATCTATGTCTTGCTTTTGACGAAGGTGAAGTGGGCTTTAGATCCTTGGTGGAGGTTCACAAAGCTTTTGCAGTGAAGCTGTGGTGGAACTTCAGGGTGGGGAACTCTTTATAGGGGCATTTCTTATAGTTAAAGTGTTGTATAAATATACACCTTGGCTCAGCCAATGATTGGTGACTCAATTACTTGGAAAGGAATGTTAGCAGTTTGAGGCATTGCAGAGCATCAGATGCGATGGATTCTTTACAAGGGGAATTGCAGTTTTTGATTTGACAACTGGTTGGGGTCAAGCCCTTTGTCTTGGAGGCTCCAGAAAGAGAGCTGTCACATTGTGGCTGACTTTATTCAGGATGGGAGATAGAATTTTAGAGATATTCGTAGTTGAGTAGGGTTAGAAGTTGCACTAGAAATTATGCAAATTGAGTGCCCTTCATCTTCTAACTCTCCAGATAGGTGTGTTTGGACACCTACTACACATGGTGATTTTTCCTTGGCATCAGCATTCCAATTGGTGAGGACAGTAAGGAATAGATTTTGGTTGTTTGGTTGATTGTGGGTAGCTCAAGTTCCGCAAAAAATTTCTTTCTTTAGGCTTTGGTTGATCCAGAATAAAGTTCCTCTAGATGACATTCTTAGTAACTTTGGGGTCCATGGTCCTTCTATGTGCAGATGTTGTTCTTCCCTAGAGGGAGAATCCCTTAACTATGTTTTTGTGATAGGTGAGCTTGCTAAGAAGCTATAGTCGTTCTTTGGGAGCCAATTCCAGGTTGGGATTTTCCCAATAACAGTGAGAGAGGTGCTGGGTGCATGGTGGTTTAGGAAATTTACTATTCCCCGGGTTAACTTTCTTACGCTTGTCATTCCATTATTTATTTGTTGGCATTTGTGAAAATTTCACAATAAAGCTGTCTTTGTTGGAACGGTGCAAAGTGAGGTTGCTGTGATTAAAGCTATTGTGGAGGATGTCAAGGCTGCATTTGCTATAAAATTCTTGGGCAGGAAAATGATAGATACAAATTCGGAGGTTGTTTTACAATCCGTTTTAGGAGTTAAAAGCCAGGTCAACATCCAGTTGATTAAGTGGTGCAAACCAATTCAAGATAACCTGACCTTAAATTCAGATGGATGTTCAAAGAGCAACCCAAGAGAGAGTGGAGGGGGTGGTATCTTGTGTGATTCACAAGGTAACTTAATTTTGGCCTATTCATGTTACTGTGGTGATTCTATGAGTTTCATGGCAGATTTAAAGGCTTTATTATTAGGTCTTCGCTTGTGTCAAAGGAAGAGTTTGGTGAATTTTGAAGTGCAATTGAATTCCAACGTTTTGGTGGAGATCCTTGATAAAAATCACCAATTTTCATGGGAGGTCAGAATGGAAGTAGAGAAGTTGAAGAATTTTGCCATTGTTTTTGTGAAGCAAATAGAGTTGCTGGTTCACTGGATAATTATGGTTGTTTCTCTAAACGTGTTTTTGAATTTTTTTTCTATTAATGAGCTCCCAAAAGATGTTTTGGGACGCTTAAATTGGATAAGCTAGGATTTCCTTCTTTAAAGAAATCAACTCTGCAACCTTTTGATGGAGGTTAGGTTTATGTCCCCCTCTATTGCATTTATTTTTATTGTTAATAAAATTGGGGTTGGCATCCCTCCCCCTATACGGGGTTTGCCATAAAAAAAACAATGAAAATTAAAAGGATAGAGAAAAAAATTCAAATGATTTATAGTGATTAGGTGCCAAACTCGACATCTATAACGGCACTCAAGTTTTACAACTTGAAGTTTAAATACACTAGTAGTTTCTTCAATTGTTGATGAAGCAAACCGACTTGTATATAAGGGGATCACTCTTTGCTCAGACTAATCACCCACTAGTAGAACCAAAGAGTATTACAACTCTACCTAGCTAACCTTTACTATGCTACAGTTGAATGTTTCCACTCACTCAATGAAGAACTACACTCAAACCCAACTAATTATTTCACAAACTATTACAAGAGGACAAACAAAGGAGAGAGTATTTTTCCTCTAAAATCACTCTTTAACACTTGTAATAAATGTTGGTATAAGTTTTAAATAAATTCAAACCTCATAACTTTTATAGGCACCAAAAAGACTTTCAACTACCCTTCAATGACAAAGCATTAAATGTAGGAAAAACTAGCCGTTAAGGGCGTTCGGCTTGCCTAACTCTTAATTTCTTGGCCCAAGTCTTATCCAAAATTGCTTGATTCTTTATTTTGTTTAGATGCTTCAGATGACTGATGATACAACCCTTTTTGAAGCCCTGGCGAGAGGTCCCTCACCTTTTTTATGTTACTTTAGATGACCGAACTTGCGTTCAATCTAGTGTTCGAACATCTTTGACCATTTTGAGAGCACTTCGGATGGTATAATTTGATTCACTTTAATAGCTAAAAGTGATGCTGTTATAACCTATTTATTTCTACAATAACATTTCTATACCCAACAATGATCATTAGACAATTTTTATCACTCTGTTATTATCAAAACTAGGAAAACCATGAGTTACATATATAGCATTTATTTTGTAAATTGAGATAAATATTACACAATTTTAGGAATAATGAAATATGTTGCAATTTTTATGAGAGGAATAAGAAGAATGAAATTGCTTATTTTTAAAATTATGATTCATGATGGAAATGGTCCTTAGGTTCATTATAGATATGTCTCTTGGTCAGTCTTAGGTTCACTATAGATATGTCTCTTGTTCCCACTTTATACTCATTTATACATTGTGAGTTTTACTTATCACTGATCACAAAATTATGAGAGAGAGAAGATCAAGAGACTTGATCTAAAAACAAGAAGGAAGAAAAGAGAGCTTAACAAAAAAAAGATCAAGGAACTTGAAGGAAGAAAGATTCACTTGCAATTGGAACTATCAATTGCTCAATCTATGTTTTGTATAATGCTTTAATGATTTACAAACTATAGCCAAAAATTCTACTGAATATAACTAACAATCATATGGTCCTGAATATGGATGAGGCAAAAAGTAGTGTTTATCAATTCCTGTGATTTCGTTATTGCCCAAACGAATAGTGAAAATAGAACAAGTGATTCTATATGACAGTTTAAATTTCCAATGCCTCGAGAAACTAGTTGAGATACAAAAAGATTAAGTAGTTGGATTAGGAATGGCATTAGTCGACTTTCTCCTACGAAGCTTTTCTCTCTCCCTTTCTTTGTTTATCATCTTCCTTTGATATCTTATCAAACTACTTACCTTCCATAGATTCTTTATAACAACGTCTTTTTATCTAGGGGCGATTAAATATTAACTTTTACAATACTTTCTCTACTTTCTCTTCTTTCTCTTTCCTATCTCTACTGGTTTTGTCCTTGGTCAGTAATTGTTTAGTCAGCTTTTCAGCACTAAACAATATAAGCTATGTTATGGATATCCTATGTAGATTTAATGAAAGCTATTAGTCAGATGAGTGATCAGATTCTCATCTAGGCAATGAATTTGTAGAGGAAGAGAGAGACTTCTCTATTACGAATCAAAATTGGTTGGAAAACTATCGTCCTGCTCAACGAGCCTCAGATTACCTTTTTTCGCAAAACGACATGTCAGTTGGTGAAACTAGATATCAAAATTGTCTGGTAGGTTATCTGTTAGATTATCGTACTTTCTCTTGCAATACAATTCAGCAGTATATCCATTCCAACTGGGGAGACCGTGCCTGGTTAGTGGGGTGTGAGGATAAGTTTTATATCATTAAGTTCAACACTCAAGAGTAAGTGTTGATAGTTTTAGAGAATGGACCTTTCTCAATGGACAGGGCTCTGATGCTACTGACTCGGTGGCAACCTGGGATGGTTTTTTAGAATATAATACCAACGTCGGCACTAATATCGGTTACGATTATGGGAGTTCCGTCCGAGAGTTTTAACCCACAAACTGGTTGGAATTTTACATCAATAGCTGGTGAACCAGTTGAAGTTAAAACTAGTTTATATGATGCTCAAAACCTCTCCTACATAAGAGCTCGAATATGGATTCGTATTAGACTTCCATTGATATCGGGTTTTTATCTAACCCTTCAAAATAGAAGTAAAACATGGGTATCTTTTGAATATGAAAGGATCTACAAAATCTACAGAAAATGTGGCATCACTAGCCATACATTACCATTGTGAATATATTTGAAAGAAGATGAAGCACTAGAGATGCTTCTGACTGAACACTTTCAGGAGCATGCTCACTCTTTAGGCCTTTCCTTAAGAGGGGATATCAGTCGAGAATTAAATTACAAAACAATTAGGGCTCACCACAATTGTGATCACTTGCGAAGTACATCGATTCCTGTCTCATTTTGGGAAACTCTAAACACATCCTACATGTTACAGAATCAACACCAAGTGGAAAATGGTTTTAAGTTTCTTAAAAGATCGAAGGTTAACCTACAATCAGACACTTCTGATTTCCTAGGAGATAACATGCCTCAGGCTGTGGTACAGACAACGTCAACTAGTCAAGAACATACTGAAGAGTACGATAATAAGGTTCTAGATTTCTTAATTAATGAAGAGGACATGCCAATTGTAGACAATGTAAATATGGAGGAGCAGGATGTGTCTCACGTTCCAATGTAGGTAATTCAGTTGGGCATATGCAAAATAGAGCAGCAACAATATACAGTGATTAATGGTAAACTATAGGCTGTTGTACCGCTGCTGGAATGTATTGTTCTGGAATGGTTAACTCGAGATTCATTACTAATGCTGCAGAAAATTTAGATGAGACAAATCCATCAAATCAGCAATTCTTGGCAGCACAATATTTGAATCCTTTGACTTCTAGCTCACTCTTGGCACGCAAGAATTCAATGGTAGAGTTGAGGTGCCAGCAAATTCTCAAGAGGGACGTTCCAACAGTATGTCGGCTCAATTAGGAGATTCAAAGTTTCTTCAACAAACTCAATTGGAACAAAATCAGATAGTTGGTAGTCAAATTCCTTATTGACTATTAAATCACCTAGTTGGACTCTTATCTAGAAGCGGGCCCAATTTCAGTTTCACTGACTTGATATTACTAGACTAGGATTTATTTTCGGACTCGAGTCGACCTTCTCAGTATGTGGGTCCAACAGGAAGTCGTCTAGTTTCTTCATGGGCTCGGGGGTTTCTCACTTTGGGAGTATCTAAGTTGGGCTTACAGAAATTTTGACCTACTTGAGGCGAACTCTCAACAACAAAGTAACGTTTTCTTCTCTTGGACTTTATTTTCTCATAACTGAATTGTTCCCTCTTTGCAGGGTCCATCTGGAGTAGCTTCTATTGACAGTCTTCTTCGTCTACTGGAAGCTCCTTATATTTCTGTAACACTTCATTTAAAAAAACTTCTTCTCTATTATTTGGGTATTGCAGCATTCGAGGGGAATCACTTAGAATATAATCCTCCACTAGAAACAACTACACATAATGGGATTTTAATCATGGAAATAGATGAATCAGATTTATCACCTCTTAAAAGACAAATTGATAAAGCTTTGATGCTTTTTAAAAAACGTCCTGAATTCCAACATGCACATACAGATTTCAAGAGAACTTGGATTGACTCAGGAGAATTCTCATACTTAGCCTCTGACAGCTCCAGTTCTGATGATGATGTAGACATAAACTTGTCTGGTTGGCCAAAGCAAGACTTGGAATTACTTATTCATAGGAAAGTAGTAAGTTGGGGAGGAAGAAAGAGTGGGGTCATATCTTCGGGAATGCTAAGGAAAATGAAAAGGAAATTACTGAGACATATTGACATTATGTCTTTTAGAAAAAGAAAACTGTCCACTGAAGTAGGTACTTCTTCAGGCTCAACACAAAGTGCATTTTTTTTGGGCTTGAAGCGAGATGATGACGACGAACAAGAATCCAGTTTGCTTAATGCATCTTTTCTTGCCATAAAATTCACTAAAATTGTTAACTTTTCTATATCTTCTGCGGATTGAACCTAATCAATCCCCTCAGCAACAATGAGGACCCTATGTAGGAATTGTAGAGGGATGGGTCACCCTCTCACAATTTGAATAGCTAATCACTTAATCTGCACCTACAAACCAGATGTTCTTTTTTTGATGGAGACCAAAATATCTAAAGCCAAAATGACAAAATGGCTCCTAACCACGCCTTTTATGTCTTGGGACTTAGTTGCACCAATAGGTAAGGCAGGGGGTTTATGTGTAGCTTGGTCTGGGTTTGTGTCTTTATCTGTACTAATGAAGTCACAAAACTTCTTTTGTCTAAGTATAACCGAAAAAGAATGACTTTTCATAGTATCTATTTTTGGTTTATGGTCATCCTGTGTTAAAACATAGAACAAATATCTAGGACTCTATTGCAAATGCAATTTCACTTCATCTAATGCCAGCATTGATGGCAGGAGACCTAAATCAGGCAATTTATCCAAATGACAAATTCTCAAGCAAATCAAACTCCATTCCAGGGGCAGAACAATTTAAATCTTTAATCAACAATTTGGGTCTTACTGAGTTGGAGCATTTAGGCAATTGGTTTACATGGACCAATAATTGAAAATACTCAGAGGCAGTCTTTGAAAGATTGGATAGGGCTTTTGCAAACCAATTATGGTTATCTAAGTTTCCAAAATCCAAGATGAGAAATCTACCTATTATGCATTTGGATCATGGACCAATGCTTGTGGATATAATTTTTTCCTTTTTGAAAAGGAAATGTTATTCAAAATTTGAATGTTATTGGACTTTGGACCCGGCTTGTGCAGATATAATAGCAAAGGTATGGAACTCTCTTCAAGCAAAACAACTAGACTCTAATACTATTATTGATTTCGTGCACATTTTGATGGCTCACTTACAAAATTGGAATAAGAGAGTTTACGGGAATATAGAGGATAAAATTTTGAGAATTAACAAACATTTAGAGATATTACAACATTCAATGTCTATTCCTAGATTTCATCAAGTGAAACTTACTTTACGAAGTCACCTGGATTATCTACTTCAATGTCAAGAGGATTTTTGGAAGCAACGTTCTAGAGTTACATGGCTCATGAAAGGAGACACCAATTCCAAGTTCTTTCATTCATGGGCTTTTAGGAATCAAGCTTGCAATTATCTCTCCCAGCTACAAACGGAAGAAGGCATTTGGCTTACTGAACAAGAAGATATCTTAAATTATGTGTCAAACTATTTTAAGGCATTGTATACAGACAATCTCCCACATAAGCTTGAGAATTCAACTGAGGAGGAAAAAACTTTTTTAGATCATCTAGATGTCCAGTTTACACTTACTCAACATACTGCTCTAAATAGGATGTTTACCAAGGAGGAGGTTCAAGAAGCTATCTTTATGATGGGAAGATAGAAATTCCCTAGTCTAGATGGATTCCCAATAAGTTTTTATCAAGATTATTGGGTTATTGTAGGAAGTTCGATTACCAAAGTGGTGTTAAAATGTTTAAACAACAATATGTCTCCTCAATCAATGAATGCTACAAGGGTTACGCTTATTCCCAAAATAAATAACCCTACTCGGATTTCTCATTTTTGGCCTATTAGTTCGTGTACTGTTGTTTACAAGATTGTCAGTAAGGCCATTGCAAATAGACTAAAGAAAGTGGTGCATCTGATATCTCTATATCAAAATGCTTTTATCTCAGATAGATCGGTTTTTGATAATATCTTCATTGTGCATGAGTTAATGGAGTATATTCGGAAAGGAAAACGGGAAAGATATCCTTTGAGGTATTAAAGCTTGACATGAGTAAAGCATTTGATAGGGTATCGTGGAATTTTCTTCTCCAAGTATTGGTCAATATAGGTTTTTCAGAGCAATAGACTTCTTTGATTCGGAACTGTCTTTCCACCGCAACTATGGCTAAATCAATTAATGGTACTCTTACTCCGCATTTTCAAATCCAAAGGGGATTAAGACAAGGATGTCCACTCTGACTGTATCTTTTTATTCATTGTCAATAAGTGCTATCTTCTGTGTTGAATAATCTAAATTCATTGAAGATTTGCAAGGGAATAGTTGTTTCAAGGGGAGGTCCGAGAATTTCCCATTTAATGTTCGCAGATGATTGTATGCTTTTTATGGAGGCTACAACCATTGCGGCTCAGATTTTTATCAAATTCACTTAAAGCTTATTCTCATCTATCAGGTCAGTAGATTAACTCAACAAAATCTATTTTGGTTTTTAGCCCTAATGCTCACTCCTCTATACAATAAAATATACACCGGTTTTAGGATTACACATCTCTAACAAGTTGGGAAAATACTTAGGGCTTGATCTGGATTTTTCTCAGCCTAAGATAGTCATTTTTAAACAAATTATGAACAAAATCTCTTGAAAAACATCTCATTACAAGACATCAAATCTTTCTATTATGGATCGAGTTACTTTGGTCAAACATGCTTTATCATCGGTATCTCAGTATACCCTAGGTGTTTGTAAATTGCCAAAGTCTATAGCTTTGGGTATTGATAGACAAATATCAAGATTCATTTGGAAGGGAGATTCAGAGGGTGGGGGTTTACATTGGAAGTCATGGGATTTTATTTGTCCATCTAAATTCTTAGGAGGTTTGGGTCTTCAATCAACACATTCTCTCAATCAAGCATATCTTGGAAAAATTGCGTGGAAAATTCATTCTAAACCAAATTCCCTAATAGAAAACTTCTTCCTACACAAATACTGTAGAAAATTCTCTTTTTTGCAAACTAAACCTTCAAATTTATCCTCTTGGTGATGGAGAAGTATTCTTTGGGGTCGAGATCTTTTAAAGCACGGACTTAAGTGGAGTATAGGAAATGGTAAAAAGATTAATATAATAGAGGATTGGATCCCGGGTATAGTCAATCCTGTTCAACACAACTCGACTTTGTCTCCTTTGTTAACCCTCACTGTTAAAGATTTATATGACTCTTTTCGTAAATGGAGGAAACCTTTGATCTCGGTCCTATTTCCACCTCATATAGTAGAAGCTATCACCTCTATTTACATCCTGATATATACTCAGAGTGATAAGTAGGTTTGGTCCTTAGAAGCAAATGGGAACTTTTCTATCAATTCTGCTTATTAGTTGGCTCAGAATCTTCATTCATTGAATAAGCTGATGTGTAGCAATTACTCCTTGCCTAATGAATCTTCCACAAGTTTTAAGAAATTATGGCAATTAAAATTACCTTCAAAGTAGCTATTTTTCTTTTGGAGGCTCCTACTTAATATCTGTCCCACCATGTCTTCACTATTTAAAAGGGGTATTGTACATTTACCTCTTTGTCCTAGATGTGGCATGGAGGAAGAAATAATTGAACACTTGTTTTTCGAATGTGAATTATCTAAAATCACATAGAGGCTTTCTCATTTGGGATTAGACTTTGATGTTGGGACCAAAGAGTCATTCGATGTATGGGCCAAAAAATGGTTTGAAACTGTGCCACATCTTGATATCATTACACAATCAATTTTTATTTTCTGACATATTTGGTTAGCCCGAAATGATTTTCTATGGAATTCCAAAGAATTTAATCCGATTTCAGTTATAACAAGTGCACAAAACTATTGCTCCGAAATTATGGCTTCCTTTGCACAATATGGAAGAAAAAATATATTGACAGGGAATTCAATCAAGTCCAAGTCCATCCTCTTGCTATGACTTAATTCACAGCTGTGATACTGGACCCCCTGCTTTGCCTCTAGCACTTGCGACAATCACCATATCTTTTGATGGTTTGTATAATTTAAAGACTGGTAAATCAGCGATAGGAATCGTTTGCAATAATTTTGAAGGTACCCAATTGTTTGTTAGAGCTTTTTAGATAGACTCTTCCTTAGTTCTTCAAAGCGAGACCATGACTTGCCTTCACTCTATTATGTTATCAGTGCAACAAGGATTTCAAACGATCATATTACATATAGATTGTCTACTTTTGATCCAATGTCTTAGGCATAATCATAATATCCCTTTTGCTTTGAAAACTTTATTTGTTGATATCTCTGTATTAGTTAATTATTTATCATCTTGTGTAATTACTAAAGTAGATAGGTCCATGATTCAGCAAGCTCACAACCTTGTTGTTTCAAAAACTGCATTGTAATATGTTTTGTGTTTATATTAAATATATATATGTGTGTGTGTGTGTTTCAAAAAAAAAAAAAACTAGTTGGAAATTAATTTGGACTAATGACTACCTACAAAGATGTTAGGCCAAAGCAAATCAAGTTTAACCAGTTTTCAGCTGATTTGAGTTAGGAGGAGAGCCCCATGAGCTCTAATTCTTTGGTCGGAAAGAAAAACCGGGGGGTGTCTATAGATTCTTCCCTGGTGCCAAGTAGCCGATCAAACCTGAAAGCTAAGATTTCTTGTTTTTTAAATGCGCTGGTTGCAATTATTTTCCAACTGCGATCTTTGCGGTGTTTTGTCTTTCAAAAAGAAATGCAAAGTTTTTACTCCCCCGAGAAACGAGAACTACAATAGAAAACCAAATTTGTTATTCAGAAAACACAAAACCATTCTCTCAAACACAATCCAAACATGCATCATTAGTCTAATATATAGTCTCAATTGTGAAGTTAAAAGGACAAATAGAAATATTCTTTATAGTTCTTTTAGAAACGATACTGAATCATTGTTGTACACTTCAACCTCAACGGTGAATAGCATCATCAATAATTACAAATTTTACACAGAGCTATCAGAGCATCTGCATATGAAAACTCATGCTAGCGGACTCTCGGGTGGCAAAAGCCGCTAAACAGTAAGTAGAAAAGGATTCCTAAACTAAGTTGAGATTATTCTCGAGCAACCACCACCACCTGTTTCCCCACATTGCGACCACTAAAGAGACCAACAAGGGCTGCAGGGCCGCTTTCAAGGCCTACGGCAATGTCTTCCAAATAGGTAATCTTCTTTTCTCGTATATATGGCAGTACTAATTCCAGATACTTTGGATAGAGGTGATAATATTCAAGAACAGCAAATCCTTCAATTCGAAGACGCTTGAAAAGAACAGAAGCCACATTATATAATCCATCAGGTTTATCAAGATTGTACTGTGAGATCAGACCACACACAGTAATTCGGCCATGCATGTTCATATTCAGGAGGACAGCATCCAACGTCTTTCCCCCAACATTTTCGAAGTAAATATCGATTCCTTCAGGAAAGTACCTGCACGAAACCACTAATCAGAGTTTGATGATTCACAATTAATATCAGAAGTTTTAGCATTCTTACCAACATAAATGTTTCTTTTGCAAGCAAATATTATATCAATCAATTCCAACAAGGTAATGTATGCAGGTATTTTCTGTTTCCTATGTATTCTTAGCTGTGGAATGGAAGAATAATGTACAACATAAAGAATAAATTGGAAATTTTTAATGGAAAGAAGAGATGCATTCCTGATAGCTATTTAATATATAAGCTATTGAAGCAAAATTGTAGAATGGCCCTAACAACCTTCCATTTCTTTTCTACTCTCTCTTACCTGCTTTTTTCCAATTTCAAATTCTAGGAAAAGCCTCCTTTTTACAGCTCACAGTTCATTCTTTCATCTTTGTATTCGTGACAGTCTTGGGCTCATGTATTCAAGAGAATGTCGGCCAGCTGTATGTGCACTATGTAGTTTAATAAAATTGGTTCATGTTAATGTTGACTCTCATGGGAAACAGAAATGGACATGATTGGTGAATTTCCTAGGCTTCTAGCTTTAAGTGCGTTCGCATCAGATATTACATGAGTTGAATAGTAACCAGAATATAAAACTTAGTTGACCAACGCGATAGGACCATTTGGTTGGGCATGCTTCAGAGAACCATTAACAGTACCACCAGAGGTGCAGCTGCTGATTAGTGCTATATCTGTTGATCAGCTGTCAAAATCACATGTGCAACCTGATGACGCTAAAAATCCATTTGTTTGTTTTAGTAGGAGCAGCTCATAAGTTAAACGACAGAACACTTTCCAGGGCAAACAAAAAGTTGATATCAAACAATTTAATCTGCATTGCATTACGCTAATTTTAGGTGATGATTCATAGTTGCATACTTACCTTTTCAAAGCAGCATCCAAGTCCTGCTCTTCCTTGTAATTGAAAGCATCATCAAATCCTAACTTGTTCTTAAGAAGATCAACCTTGTAGTTCATAAATTTAAAGTGGAAGTTAGTATGTATACAAAGGGAAATTTAATTAGCTGGGTAAAGAATGGAAGGGGAACAATTTGAGAATGAAAGTTCTCAAGTCAAAAATTCTCAAATTAAAAATTTACTCAACATAAGGCAATCATATCTCATATTTTCCACCGTCAATGCTACATTATGAATTTATGTTAGCCTTATTTTTAGTCCATGGGTAAGTTAAAAAGAGCAAAACGCTTAGTTAACCAAAAATGAAGCTGCAGCCAAATGTTAAAACTTCCAGAACATTTGACCTGCTTCATTCACCAAAGGAGGCAATACTTTGAAACTAGCAATCAGATATCCAGATGCTGCTCATTAACATGAGGAGGTTTTTAATGCTTTACCAGTGACTGCTTAGATTTTGGTCATATCGGCATAGTGCAAGACCTGTTGATCTAGATCATTGCAAGTAAAAGCTTTATCAACAAAATAAAGGAATGAGATTAGCAACTTCACACCGGAGTTACCCTGCAGTTGGAATTTATGAAGCAGGCTGAAGAGCTGATTTTAAGATTAGGTTATACAAGGCAATAATTGCTGAAAATAATTCAGCAGATATGCAATACTGGAGCACACATATATGATTAAGCAATCCGCCCTAAAAGTCACATGGACCTCTAAGGAAAACGTTCGTGTAAAATACCCAGAAAATTATACATCCAACCAAAATTCAATGTTCAACATGAAAGGAACAAATAATTAATATACCTTTTCTCTGCTTCCAGCACTTCCAACTACATAGCAGCCTGTTAATTTTGCAAATTGTCCAACAAGCTGACCAACTGCACCAGCTGCGGCAGACACAAATACTTTTTCTCCATTCTTCGGATTGCAAACCGCGTAGAATCCAGCATAAGCGGTCATACCAGGCGTGGCTTAAACAAGATTTGGAAGTATAAACATGGTGACATGCTTAAGGGATATATGTAAGTATTCCCGAAGATTTTAGTAGATGAATAGCAGTCTCTTAAAAGAATCAAAGACGTCCTAACTTAATCAACCAATCATCTGGCAGTGTAAATTGATGTGAATTATATCAGTCAGGTTTGTCATGTGAAAAAACAGCAGTTCAGTCCTCTAAGTATATGTCCTTTAAAAATTAAAAGGTTTGCCAATTGTTTGTGCACAGACATACTCTGCCTACAACATAATATATTCAGTTCAGTCCTCTAAGTTATATGAATCAAAATTCTTAGCTAATTATATCTACACAATCTCTAATTCCAAATATATTCCAGTCAGCAAAGTTACCCAAAGTGACTGATAGTTTTGGTTGCCAAGACATACCATGTATAGGTATTCTAGATTGTTCTTTGTAAACCTATATATAGGGCGTGCTTTTATCACTTGTAAATATATTAGAATACATAATTTTCTGCCATCTTTATTTTCAGTCAGCAAGTATGAAACTTACCTAGAAGTCCAGTGTAATAGGAAAGGGGGACGTCTGTATGCTCGATCTTGATGAGGGAATCAGGTTCTGATATGAGACTGTACTCCTCCCATCCAGTTTGTCCCCACACCAAGTCACCCTTCTTGAATTTTGGATTCCTTGAATCCACAACCTTTGCTACCCCAAACCCATTTATCGGCTGCATGTTACCACCGCTAAAGTTAACTGATTGCCGACTTATCAAAGTTGTCAGATACATCACTTGTCATAGGCATATATATAACAAAACACATTCACATTTCTCCATTTAAAATTATCTGGAAATTTCCATTTTTTAGGCAACTTACAGAGCCAGGAGAGTAATCAGTGAATAACCCTTCGAGATTACCAGATTTCTGCATGAGAACTCCCATGTAAGGATCGCAAGCCAAGTAGAGATTCTTAAGCAAAACCCCACTTGAGTTTTCAGGAACTTTCAAGCTGATGGTTTTGTCCGTGCTAATGATAAAATCAGACTCTTTTGGGAACCCATTCGTGTAGTCTTTGAACAGCACCTGCTTGTTCTTCACTACCTCTGCTTCTCCTGCCATTGTAGCAAACTACACAAACTTAGTTAAGCTTTGACTATATTGTCTGTCAAATGTACTTGGGGTTGTCTGGAATGGATGTTTGCTGGCTTTTATAGGAGGAAAATTTGAGTTCGGGTGAAAGATATGACTTCTATGATTCTACCTATGGTGAAATTTGACTTCGCGTCTGTTGGGCGATTTTGGGTTGAATTCGTGGGTTATTTGATGAGGGAAGCAGTGACGACTGAGCAACTTGGATGGGAACAAATAAAAATATGAGTACCATTACAACTATTTATTTAATTCCTAAAATTTAATTTTCAGTTACTTAATTCTTAATTCCATCTGTTGAGTCAAAGTATATAATCGACTATTTTATGACAAAAGTACCCTTCCTTCTTTTTTTAAGTATAAAACATTAGTTATAAGGATTTTCTTTCCTCTATTTTTCTTAAATTATTTACAAACTTCCTTATTTTGTGCAATGCCTTATTCAAGACATTGTAAATTTGATGAGATAAAAGTGTAAAATCTTATCATCTGTTTGCATGGCACAATGACAATAAGAAAATTTATGTCTGTTCCATTTAAAGGTCTTACTTTTTCTCAAATCTTGTATAAGTAAAGATGATCCTGTAGGTCCGTTTTATCATTTGTAATGCTAGTTTCCACCCTTACCTTTCACTTAATTTGTAGCGCCCCACATCCCATATGTATGTAGGTAACTAGGTGTGTGTGTGTGTTTGCATATGAGATATTTGATTTATTGGGCAACTAATAATTTTGTTTAAACGTTTTGGACATGTTTATATTTAAAAAGTTATTTAGCCACCCTTTTGCTTTGGGTAGTATCTCTTCGGTATAAAAATAAATTTAGTATAGTGTCTCATTAAGTGAGACTAGACCAATAATATTAAATCACGACTATAATAGAGCGTCAAGCGGATATGAATTAGATTTCGTAAGGACATAAAAGCAGCAAATGTGAGCAATTGTAATACTTTACATTTTATATATGCCATTGTTATTAGGTCACGAGTAAACAGGGGTGTAGTACGGATGTAGGTTGAGATTTGTGAGATAATTTTGGGCTTGTAATTTACACTCAATACTTATGAATTATCTCTCTGTCTTGGTATTACATAAAATTCACTATCTGACTAAATTTATCGTCTCATGCAAATTTTAGCTATGAACGTATGACAATATAAGTTAGAGGAGCTTTCAAACACAATTGAAGATGGGGATCCAAATTTATTTTCTGCGATAAATTAAATGGTTTATGAAGCTTGTAATTGAATCATTTCTAATCCTTTATTATCGCATGTTTGAGAAGCTCCAAGATAACAAATGACTAAATTTTGACTAATAGTTTGGATATATCTAAATTAACTTCAAAATGGTACCCAAGCAAATCTTTCTCAACATGATTTTCGCCTTTGCGTATAAATGTAAGACTTAAATGCAATAAATCTCCAAGACATACGTGCAAGTTACACTTTATCGCTTGAACAAAGTTAAATAGGCAATTCACCTTCTTGATCAAGGATCAAACAATCCATTTTATTTGTAAATTATCCAATATACGCTTTAATTAAAATATACGAACGAATATGACTTTTGTTTTTTGAAACTTATTTTTCTTCCTCTCATTATCAACCTAGAGTGAAAAACTTTTAATCAACAACAGTTTTATTTTATTCAGCTAAGAAATACCTCGCGCCCATCAATCTCAGTGTTACTAGTTGCATCCAAGTGGATCAACGTAAGGAATAGTTGGTCTTAACCCAAAACCTGACTAAATGAAAATTGAAACTTTTCGGTTTCTATTTTTATTTTTTGGTAAAACAAATTTTATTATTCGGCAAGACAATTGAGAGACAGAATTAACGTTTTTTGGTAAATTCAACTTATTGATTTCAATCGAAAAACAAAGTATATATTTTTACACACACACACATATGTATATTGCCTATTAATTTATATTTGTACTTCTTATACTTTTCCATACATTTTAACCATGTAAATGCATAAAATTTAAAGAGTTACAGAATTTAATAGGAAAGTCTAATTACATGAGTGCACGTCATTTTTATGTTATATATAAAGTGAGAACAAGTGTGGGTTAGCTGATTTATTGGCTAGAGAAAATACAAATTATAGTGCCATATCTTTTAAGAAAAGATCCCTAAAAGGAACGAAAAAATAAAAAAAATAACGCAAAATGTCTTCATTTTTTTTGGTCAAACTTGGTAATGTCGAAAAGTTTTAATAAAATTATTATTTAGTGTTCAAACAATTCTAAAAAATACATTTAACACCAAAAGTCTTATTATTGCTGCAACAAAAAGCTTTTTAGTGATTACTTTTGATATTCTAAATAAGAACATAAATTATTGGTCTGATTTGTGTCGTCATCATAGATGTGCAAGAATATTGTGCGTCTGATGAGGAAGTCAAGACCAACTAAAAGTATAATAAATGTAGACAAATGAAATTACAATAGTACAGAATTTGTTTGTTTTCTCTACATTGCTGGTTATACTGCTAAAACAATACTAAAAAATTTTTAAAAATTTATTCATATAGTAAAGTTAAATAATTAATACGATTGAATTATTTATAGTAATAATATCAATTATTATTAAATGAAATATGTTAAAATTTCTTTTACGTACACAAATTGTATATAACACGTACGCGCACACACACACTATATATGTATGTATGTATGTATGTATGTATGTATGTATGTATTATGTATATATATGTATATACGTATGTATATGTATATGTATATGTGTTTGTGCATACACATACATATATAAATAAACACACATGTACACAAATACATACATACATATACACACATGTACACACACATATATACACATATAAACATATACATTTACACACACATATACATATTTTTATATGTAAAACACATGCAAATATGTATACTTTATAAAAGATTTAGGGCACTTTAGTCAAATCAGCATATATTTTATTCCATTTTGACTTCTCAATATGATTATACCAAATATTGGAAAGCAATAGACATTTCATTCTGACTTTAGTTACCAAACAGTGAAATAGAAAATTTTTTTCCAACCAATTCTGGGTGGAAAAATATTCCAGGTGAAATGGCTTTCTATTTCAAGCCATTCCTGTATACCAAACCTAGGGTTTATTCTTACCAAATATTGTATTAATTGATAGATACTATTTATATTTAGTAAAATGGTTCTACTTGCAGAAATGTCAAAGTCCTGTTGTCAAGTCTAAAAGTTTAGGATTTTCCTGCATGCGTGTGAAAGAAGATTCCAAATCTGAGTCATAACCGTCGGATCAATTCTCTCTCTTCAGACGTTTAGGATTCTACTAATATTAGGAAATTATATTTTTTTTTATCTTTTTGCTTTAAGATATCTCTTCAAAAAGGGAAGTTGGAAAGTATTGGATAGCGAAAAAAAAAAAGGAAAAACAATGTGGGGAGAATTTTTTTTATCTATCGTTCTTTTGGGGAAAAAGAAAAAGAAAAACACTCTCTCTTCTCTTGTAGACAAAAAGGGACCAATTTTACATTTTTTGGGAGGAGAGGCTTGAGAAAAATTTCATCTTTGGGTGGTGTTTTCTTCCATGAAGAACAACTAATTTATTTCTTCTAATTAAAGGTCAATTTGAAGACACAACTCCCAAACATCTGTGAGATCAAATTAATTTTTAATTGTTTCTTTTTATTCATTAATATTCATATGTTTTTTTATTTAATTTCTTATGATTGTTTTGTTGTTTGAATGTCAAAGCACAATATTCGAATTAACCCAATAGTCTATTGCCATATTAACCAATTACATCTATAATTTTCTATTGGTTAATACTAATGGTAACTAGCTTGATTGGTTTAATGTTAGCGGAATATATTATCTAATTTAAATAAATCCTCGAAGAGTGTTTATTGGTTAGGGTTGGGCTTTTTTAGTCTTCAATGCAATTGAAAAATTAAATCCTACAGTCGTACCTAAGGTTGTTTGTTGGTTAAAGAAATAGGTAATGGTCGTATACTAACTATCAATATAGTAAAGAAAAGTTGGCTGTCAGAGCTCGTTAATAGCTATAACTACCCTATTAATGAGTAATTGAACTATTCTTGTATCAATGATCAGTTGTGTGGATCGTATCTAAAAAGTTACATCTTTGGCTAGAGCTCTGTTTATTATTAATTTAATTCATGCTTATTTCTGTGAATTGAATTTATTAATTAGTTGATTATTTATTTTAAATTTTTCAACAAAACATCCCCCATAACTTTTACTCTAAAAAAACAAATTTCTCCCATATCCCTACAGAGACAACCCTATTCATTACTATAGGTAAAATTTAAAATTTTTATTATTGTACAGAATCGACACTTGTCACATGTTCAACAGTATGGAGCCACTTTCTTCACATGGCATGCTTACTTCCATGAAGAGTTTGCACTTTAAACGGCCGGACTGGCATCCAAATTGGTGTCTAAACTTCTCTTACTTTCTGTATGTTTTTTCAGACAGCCGAACCACTAGCCGATCCTTTTTGGAAAAATTCTGGGTTACTTTGGATAGCCGAAATCATGGCCAGACTGGTGTCCGTAAACTCTTTTATATTTTACCTTTTAGATTATGATTTGATTCACTTTAATGCTAGGAGTGACACCATTATAACTTGTTTATTTTTACAAAAGCACATCTATACACAACAACCATTATTAAACATTCTTTATTGGTTTGTTACAATCAAAACTAGGAAAATCGTAAATTACATATGTAACATTTATTTTTTAAATTGAGATAAATATCACACAATTATAGGATTAATAAAATATGTTATAATTTTTATGAGAGAAAGAAGAAGAGTGAAATTGTTTATTTTTGAAGTTATGGCTCATGATAGAAAGTGGTTCTTAGGTTCACTATAAATTTGTCTCTTGGTCCCACTCTAAACTCATTTGTACATTGTGAGTTCTGTATATTACTTTTTGTTTTTTGAGTCACAAAATTAAGAGAGTTAGGAGAGAGAAAATCAAGGAACTTGATCTAAAAACAAGAAAGAAAAAAAGAGAGCTTAAAACAATAAGATCAAGGAAAAAATAGATTAACTTGCAATTGGCACTGTCAATGGCTCAAGGTATGTCTTATACAATGCTTTAACAGTTTACAAACTATAACTAGGCCTGTCAATCGTGCCTTATGAGCCAAGCTTTAACAAGTTCAGGCTCAACTCACATAATTAATTATGTTATGAGATTCGAGCTATGAGTTTCGGGTTTGTAGATGTGAAGTTCAGGCTCGACTCTCAAAATATTCGGGCTGTGAGTTTAAGCTCACAAGCCTAAGAAAGTTTAGAATTTCCCATTTCTTATTTCTAAGAAAGTGGTTCGAATATCCACTGTAGTCAAAAGATTGATAGGATAATTTATTCCTTAAGCGAAAAATGAAAAAAATCAATAATTGCATGTTCGCATGATATGGCTTAAACTACAATACTGAGGCATTGCTTAAACTACATTGATCAGCAATCAAAATGATGTCATATCTTCCAAGTTCTCAAAGCATCACATATTCATACTCATGCAATACTCAATTAAAAAGCACAAGAACAGATTTGGAATTAAAAAACCAATAACCATTTCCAACAAAGCACTGAACATGAATATAGAGATGAATGATAAATAAAAACAATTGAAACTCTAGCAAAGTTGTATAAAAAACAATTTACGAAATACAACCAACTAAAGCTTTATCGATAATACAACCAATTACGAAAGAAAGAGAGAAGCTTTACTGCTTCTGGCCCCAACTAAACATACTATTCTTGCGATCTGACCTATTGCACAAGCCAAGCAGACCAGCTACAATATTTAATGCAATTCATTGAAGTGTGTACTTGGTGAATTATGCTGAACAATCCTCAGATATGGGGGGATGAAAAAGTCGACGAAGTTGCTTGAGGGGGAGGAAAATTTTGGGATTTGGGTGGCGACAATGTTATTTGAGGAGAGAGAAAAATGAGGAATTTGGGCGACGATGTTGCTCGAGGAGAGAGGAAATGTAAACACCAAATTTTGACACACCGCTCATTTTTTAATATTGGGAGACTTTTTTTTATTATTTAGAGTCAAATCCTGATTTTTGGGCAAAAATAATAAAGTCAGCAATTTTGGAGGGCAAAATAGTGATTTTTAACATGCAAATATTTTTTTCAATAGTTTTTGAGTTCTATTTTGTATTTTTATACATGTTTCTAAATTTTTGTGATTTTTTTCGAGTTTAATTGATATTTTTTGTACATTTCATCAGTGCAAGGGCAAAATGATCATTTTGCCTTGCAAATTTCATTTTCACCCATTTTCGAGTCCAAAATTTGTTTTTTAGGTCATTGGAACACAATACACACATAGCCACGTAGAGGTGGCAACGGGTCAGGTTGGCGGGTTAGCCGGTCGGGTTGAGACCCAAGTATAACAGCCAACCCGCCAATCCAAAAATACCCAACCCGAACGCGACCTGAAACAGGTTGGCGGGTCGACCCGCCGACCCGGAAAAAAAAAAAAAAACTACTACTACTACTACTACACTACTACCACTAATATTTTGTACCTTTGTTTCACTTATTCACATTCAAAAACAAATTTCATTCATTGGATAATTAATCAAGTAAATTGTAAGAAAAATTAAGAATTTTGAAAAATTAAGAATTCTACTTAAATTTATAAAAGTAAATTGTAAGAGGAATTAAGTGTATGTTAGTGGGTGACTTTGATATTAGTGTGTGCAAAAAATTGTTTGATCATTTTTTTTTTGTGTGTGTGTTTTAATCTCTTTTCTTTCCTCTTTTCTTCAAAAAAAAAAAAAATACTAACATTTTGTAGCTTTGTTTCACTTATTCACATTCAACACAAATTCATTCATTGGACAATTAATCAAGTGAATTGTAAAAAAAATAATAATTCTACTTAGGTTTATGAAAGTAAATTGTAAGAGGAATTAAGTGTATGTTAGTGAGTGACTTTGATATTAATATGTACAAAAAATGTGTTTGATCATTTTTCTTGTGTGTGTTTTAATCTTTTTTCTTTCCTCTTTTCTTCTTCTTCTCCTTCCTTTTTTTTTTTTTTCGGGTTCACAGGTCGACCTAAACCCAACCTGTTTTTCTTCTCAAGTCAGTCGGGTCCGACCCGTGAACTCGTGAACTCCCAACCCAAACCCGCTATTTTCGAGTTAGCTTCGTGTCGGATTTTTAAGTGACGCCAGAAATTGCCACCCTATAGCCACATACACTTGCACACACATACAGAATCACTCACACACACAGAGAATCATACAACGCACAATTAGATTCCAATACCACATACACATAACCATAGCCGGAGGCACAACTTTCCACTAAATTCCAGTGAGCCACACACCACCAGCAGGAGCAAATTACCCTCACCACCACTAACATTCACTACCCAGCTCCTTCCACCACCAATTCTATAGCCTCACACGCCAAACAACAGCCACTGAATCCCTAAACCCAACTACCAGAACCAACTACACAAACAACAGACCAACTCCCTCAGTCACCATCCAAATCTATCCCCTAAAACCACCACAACTACCCAAAAACCACCAGCCCAACATATTCCACAATTCATCAAGACCACCACAACTAACGGCTCCAATCCAGCCTACAACCACCAGCAATTCCCAAGTTCTAATCCATCATTACCAACAATCGTAAACCCAAGCAACAGTCATGACAACCCCAAGCATTAGAGCCAAAAGCTTCCCCTGTAACCAGTCCATCACCACCAAGTCATAGCCAGCAACCACTCAACCGTAAATCCAACCACCACATCCACCACCATAAGCTACCCACAACAACCCATCTTCACCACCAGTTGAAGTCAATACCCAACCCGTAGCATCAATCCCATCGACAACCTTTGCCAACATTCATAATCTCTAGTTGACTAGTTCAAGCCGGAGGAGGAGCCCATGAAGAAAGAGGAGTAGCTGCCTCCTTTCCTTGCACCATCACACCGCCCACGACGGGAGACTCACATCACTAGACTCAAACATCACCTCCAGTGGCTCCACTCGAATTATAGAATCTCTCGGTCAAACAAAGTAAAATCTCTTAGGCTCCCATTTAATTACTTTATTAGTGTTTAATCCATGAATTTTCTTATAGATGTTGTTTGATTCGTGGAGGGATTTGAGCTTCCCTTTGATTGATGAAGTACTAATAGAATTTGGTGGATGATAAGGGAAGCAGTGAGTGGGAAAGAGAGAAAATACAGAGAGCGGAGCGAGACGCATAGACCAAAAGAGATTTGGCAAAAACTGTAATACTAGGATGAAAAGAGAACGGAGAGGAAGAGAGGCAATTGAAGGGAGGAAAAGAAAGGGGAAGAGAGAAAACAGAGAATCAACGAGAGAAAAAGGGGGAGAGTGAGAGAGGGGTTAGAGAGAAAGAAATAGAGGGGGCCACTCAGTGAAGAAAAGAACAGAGAAAAAGGAGAAGAAAAAGAGAAAAGGAGGAGAAGATGAGAGAGATCAGAAAGATTAATAGAGAGGGGAGAAAGCATTTGGAAACAAAAACTGGGAAAGAGAAAAGAGAGATAGAAAAAAAAAATGAAAAACAGAGAATAAAGAAAAAGATCGAAAGAAGAGAGGGCAAAGATAGTGTCTGAGAAAAATTATTTGGGAATAGGGATTTTCGGTTTTTGGGTTTTGGATATGAATTGTTATTTATTTATTTATTCATTTATTTAGTTTGATTAATCATTATTTTGTTTTGAGTTGCAATTCTTCATTTAGTTAATTGATTTGCTTAACAAGTTAATTTAGTTTTAGTTTAATTAATTGATTCAGTTAAGTTAATTTATTTAGTGAATTTATTTATTTATTTTAATTTCGTTTGGGATTTTTTCTTTCTTTTTGGTTCTTTTATTATGAGATAGTTATTTACATCTCAACCCCTAGGATTTTTTTAGCAGTATTAACATGCTCCTTAATATTTTTGTATTACTGCATTTAACTCCCTCATAATTGCATATTGACCCTCCAGATTTTATATTCTTTCAATTAAGACCACATTATTTGCAATTTACCCTGCTTTCTGAAATTACTGTTTTACCTCCCAATTTAGTTTAATTTCCAATTTTGCTCCTCAAATAGTTAGAATTTTCAATTTTGCCCCTAATGCCTCTTAGGTTCATATTATTATTTTTTGAGTCCCCTTAGTTTCATGGACTTTGTATTTTTACCCAATTTGTCAATACTCATATATTTTAGACTTTATTTATTTATATCGAGGTACCTTGATTTGTTTATTCGTTTTGATCGGTATTGGCATTGGATCTTCAAAGAGGTATCCCTATTTCTCGTTAATTTCTCTTTTATGTACTCCAATGTGCTCCTATGTGATTTTTGTGCATTTTCTTCAATGATTTTTCTTATTTCATATACTTTTTGTGCATTTGTTCACTCTATGCTATTTAGTTTCGAATTTTATTATTTGGCAAAAGTGTAATAGAATAGATCACAACTTCCTTTATTTTGGCCTACATTTTATATTTAGTTAGTCAATGTAATAATTAGATTATAGTTAATTATATTTTTGGCAAATTTTGTAGTTAGGTAGCAAGTGTAATAGATAGGTCATTTCTTCCCTTGAATTGTAAGTTAAATTTTCCCTGGTGTAATAGTTAGGGTTTGCGTGCTTTTACATGTTTATGTGCTTATTTGTTTACCACTTCCTTTAGGATTTGCATTTAGATATTGTGTTTATGTGTTATATGCTCCTATGTGCTTTTATATATCTTTATATGTTTATGAGAAGATTACAGTTTTAATACCAAATGTTTGAAGTATTGGTAGTTTCAATCCCTAAAGTTTGGACAAAAGCAAATCTAATACCAAATGTTTCAATTTCTCAGCATATTTAGTACTATTAACCAATTTTCTCAAAATTTTATCAAAATCTAATCACGTGAAACTCACATAACAGTTCCAAAAAGTTTTCAAAAAGAATTTAAAAAAAAATAAATTTAATTGGCACAATTTATAATTAATGGCACACACGCAAATGCACTTTCCAGGTAGATTTTTTTAGTTTTATTTGCTTATTTATGATATATGAACTCAAATTAGTGCATTTAATTACAAATTGTGACAATTAAATTTTTTTTCTTTAATCTAATTCTTTTTAAAAATTTTTGTAACAGCCATGTAAGCATCACGTGATTGTATTTTGATAAGATTTTTATAAAACTAGTCAATAGGACTAAATATGTAAAAAAATTGGGTACCAGATTTGCTTTTGTTCAAACTTTAGGGACTGAAACTGTTGATACCCAAAAATTTGGTACCAAAATTGTAATTTTATCCATGTTTATTTGCTTTCGATTTATGCTTTATTATTTTGATTCATATTTTATTAGTTTATCATTTGTGTTTGAATTATATTTGTATCGGTGTGAGATTGAAAAGGGAAACGAGAGAGAGTGAGAGAGAAAGAGTAAGACAAGAATGAAATCAGAGAGAAAGAGGGGAAAAAGATAGGGGGAAAGACGGAGAAGACGAGCAGAAATAAGGAGAGACTGAGCTGATTCAGAGGGAGTGAGAGTGAGACAAAAAGAAATGGAGAACAGAATCTGGAGACGAGGGAGAGAAAAGAGAGAAGATGGGGACAAAGGAGAAAAGAAGAGAAAGGGGGAGAGAACAGAGAGAACAGAGAAGCGAGAGAAACCAGAAAGGAGAAGAAGAAAATAAAGAATGCGAATCAGAGAAGAAGAAAGGTGAAGAACAGAGGTGATGAGTGAGAGAAGAGAGATAGGATAGAAGAAAGAAAAGGAGATAGACGAAGAAAACAACAGAAAGTAAATGATGGCCGAAACTATGTCGTTTCGACGCTATCTTAGTTAAAACTGCATAGTTTTGCATTCCTCTTTATATTTTTCTGGTTATTTTGTTTTATAAAATAGGTAGTTACGTCTTGGTCCCCAGGATTTTTCACTTTGCACTTGGCACACTTTTAGTTTCTGTAGTTAAGTCCCTTGTGTCTTTATATTAAACCCCATATCTTATTTTCTGTCAACTAAGTCCTACAATTTGCAATTTAGCCCCACAGTTGCTGAAATCTATTGTTTCCCCTCCCCCCCCCCCCCAATTTACTTTGATTTTGTATCACTACCTCCTTCGACTTGTGTAAATTCTTAATTTTGTCCCTTGATTAGTCAAAATCTTCAATTTTACCCTTTAGTCCCTAAGTTTGCTTGAATTTTCAATTTTGTTTTATTAGGCCTCTTTAGTTTAATAGAATTTATGTGTTTACACTCAATTTGTTAATTTTTATATTTTATGCTTTATTTCTTAATTAGTGGTACCTTTAATGCGTGTGTTTATTTTGTTGGCGTATAGTATAGTACCGGGTCTTTAAGAGATATTCTTATTCCCCATTAATCTTTTGTTAAGTGCTCCAATGTGCCATTATGTGATTTTTTTAATGCATTTTTCTTCATATATTTCTTGTTTTACATGCTCTTTGCGTATTTATTTATTTTATGTTAGTCAATTTCAAATTTTATTATTTCGGCAAAAATATGATATTTTTGTATTTAGCTAGTCATTGTAATAGTCAGATTATTTTTCTCACATTTTTAGTAAAGACTTTGTATTTTAGATAGATATGTAATAGATAGGTCGTTTTTATTTTTCCCCTCAAAGTTGTAACCTAAGCCCCCCGGTGTAATAGTTAGGGCTTGTGTGTTTTTTCGTGCTCATGTGCTTAATTGCTTTACTGCTTTCTTTAGGATTTTCGCATCTAGATCTTATGTTTACGTGTTAGTTGCTCCTATGTGTTTTATATACTTTCATATGTTCATTTATTTATATGCTTTATTAGCTTTACTATTCCGTCACCACACTAGTCTAATTCTAGTTGTGGTTTTATCGCTTTCCCGCTAGTTTAACGCTAGTGGGAATCCCTAAAAATGGTTAGTCTAACATTAGACTCTTAAGACATTTTAGTGTTAGGTGCACTCGTGTGCATTTTATATCCCACTTCACACATTTTAGTTTTCTTTCTATTTTGCATGATTTTTATTATCATTACTATTATCTATTTATTTTAACGCATCTTCAAATGTATGACATCTAGGTTGCATTTCATTTAGAATTTATGTTATTTTGTGTGATTCCACTAGAAATAGTCGCCTACTCACATGGAAAACGGTGGTGTACATGCCGTTCCCCCCTCCGTGGGTATAAACATTCAGTCACGAATTATTAGTTTCCCGTACCCGTCATGTTGCCTACCCACTTTCTTTCTTCACTTATTATCTATATTATTATTTTCTTTCTTTTTGCATTTCATTTTGCATTCACACTCATGACTCCTTCGAGACCTCGAATCAGGTTTCGCAATTAATGTGATAATTCCCACCAAGTCTTGACGAAACATTCCGACCCTCTCGATTTCCACATATAGACTTAGGATTTGTATTCATTTAGACACATCCAAACGCGATAGAATTTAGGGTTACTTTAGAAAATTTTGATTAAACCTTGTAACTAGTTTCGGCTAGGTTGAAAAGGTGCCTTAAACGCAAGCCTTTGCCTTCCCTTTCTTCAAATGTAACTTCCAGACCTTTTTCTCTCGTTTTTTCTGTAGACCGGAGTTGGAAAAGAGTTTTATATAATTTTTATAAAATTTTTACTTTTGTTTTGTTAAACGATTTTTCGGGTGACTTGGTATACCTCAATTCAATACGAAGTGGTGACTCTATTTTTTAAATAATAAAACCCTTTTTCAAAATCAATTGGCCAAAACCGTCACGGTTTTAGTCCCAGCCTTCTTTTGTTTTTCAAAATATCATTTTTTTCTACAATAATACTTTTTTTTTACTAAAAACTTGATTTTTTACACATGCGCACGGTTTTTTTCAAAACTTGCTTTTCAAAAAGGGACACCAGACTGGACCGTCTCTTCGGGATGCTACAGTCAACGACCCCACAGTGTGTCATTTTGGGGCACGACAGGATTTTAGCAACTCCACTGGGGATCACTAGTGAGTCTGAGCACAAGGTTAAATCATCTTTTCTTTCTTTAACTTTTTATTCCGTCACGTTTGGATGTTATGATTGCATTTTTCTTTTTTAGGTTTTTATTCTGCATCTCACACACTTTCCGTCTCTCCGTTGCTTATGTGATGTATGTTTACTTATTATTACTTTATTCGACCGCGCTTGCATTTTTGGTGAGGGAATCAGTTACCCTTAGAGCCCACGCTTTATCATTCCCTCCTCTCATAAGGAGCACTCCATACGTACATTCGATATTTTTTGCCCTTTTTCTCTTTTTAGTGGTTGGCACCCACCCATCCTTTTAGGATTAGGATCGATCTGCCTAAACATATGGCCATTGCATTTGTGCATGTAGTGGTGTCTAGAGGATCACTCGAACCACCGACCGGGAACCTTGGAATTGACGAATTTGTTACTTTTGGGTTCCTAAGTCTGAAGGTTCAGGAGCCGTAAGCCGTATCATAGCCTTGATCCACTTGAATGTGTGATCGTGTCACGATGTGCACGTGACCATGTTTAGGAGATCACCCAAACTCTCAGTTTGAGTCCACAAGTCTAGAGATTTCGGCTTTAAGGAATAGATCCACTCGGACAAGTGGCTAGAGCACGATGTCCACGTAACAGTGTCCGGGGGATCACTCAATCCACCAACCAAGGACTTTGGGATTGATGACCCTTACCCTTAGGTCTGAAAACTTGGGAACCAACAGCCTAATCGAGTTTAGATTCATTAGTGAGCCCAATCTCATGCATTCATGTAGAATAACCTATGGTAGAGCCAGCCTTACTCTATCATGTACACTAAGGCACGAGAGAAGGCAACCAACCTCATTTATTTTCCTTGTTATGCCATTTACTGTTATCTATGTGTATTATTTGTTTTTGCCAATGTGTTATATGTTATTTGTTGAATAAACTAACACAATTTCTTTCCTTTTGATAGTAGTCACAATCATATAATAAAAAGCCCTGGCATAGTACTCTCGTAGGAAGCTAACCCTCTTTTGGGATGTTTAAATTTTGTTTTCATAATTAATTTCTTCGAAAAAGATGAAAATGAGATTTTCATAAAATTTTATAAATTACATTTTTGTTGCAAATAAGGCACCCCGAGGGTCTAGTCATTATAAATTTTGTAAAATTCTGAAAATCTAATTTTTTAACTTGTATCTTTTTGAAGATTTGTAGCTTTAGACTTTTTTTTTTAAATTTAATTCATCCTTGTTATACTTGTCAGTATTATCTGAACCAAATTTTCTCCGAGTTAATAAATGCACTCAAGTGGTCAAATTTTTGCACAGTTGGCATTTATCTTTTTTCAAAGAATTTATACGTCATGTTTGCCATATCCCCACCCTCCCATCCCACATTGCACAAAAAGTGATTTTAAAATATGTTTCATCATACTTTAATAAACTAACATTTTTCACTTGTAGGTTCTTAGATAAAATCATGATTTTTTTTCTTTCGATGTTGTATCCCTTAACCTTATAAAGGCTCGATTTTTAATCAAACAAATTTGAAGCCAATAATCTTTGATACAGTTCATTTGCCATTTTTCTCGGAGAAATTACACACCATTATTGGAATAAAGTCTTTAGGACATGTTGTATTTTGACATTTATTTAACTTGCTTTAATAAACTGACATCATGCATAAACCATAGAGGGAACGCCACTTTGGGAATCCCATAATAGGAAAGCCGTCCTTTAATCTTGGATACTTAACCCTAAAAGATATGGACGTTTATATTTTCGGTAAATTTTAGTGGGTGAAACCCTAAGTAAGGTAATACGAGCAAAATGGAAGCATCTTTTCCCGACAGATCTGGTCTATCTACGATTAAAAAGGGGAGTCTCACCCTAAAGGATTGCATTTCATGCTAGGCTTGCCCTTAGCATAATAAGGGCTTCCTCTAGGACATGCATCCGTTTTTATTTTTACTTATATTCATTTTGATTTTTTTCATTTTACAAGTACTCTAATGGAGGTAGTAAAATAAGAAAAAAAATTTGATACATGTTTGGTCCTACATTCGAGTATTTTTAAATTATGGTCTAATTTCAAATAAATCGCCACATGCTCGAGACCCATAAGGCTATAAAATACATGAGTGCTCTTTTGAATTATTCGAAGGATCATGGACGACTGATTTTTTAGAATTGATAGTGCCTAGAATCTAAATAGATGAGTTTGGTTAGGATAAGAAATGTGACAAATGAAATTGTATTTCATAACTAAACAATTGTAATAAGAATAGAAATAATTTGGATGCTAATAATTGCACTCCTTCTGTAAATTTAAGATTGCCTTATGTCCAATATTTTTCTCGGATGAAGTGCTAAATAAGTTGCTTTCTCAAATTTGTTTACGACATTTGATTTTCCCTTCATGTCTTGCATTTAGCTTTTGAAAAAGTTTTCTTCAAATCTTTTGTTATATTCAGCAAATGATTCTTTGATGAGACCCAAAATAAGTCATATTTTTCTCAAAGCCTAATGCTAGATTTGTGTCATTGTAAAGTTTCTCTTTGATGAGTGAGTGTAAGCTCAAATTAAATGAAAAGAAAAATATTTTCTTGTATTTTTTTATAATAAAAATAAATGCTCATGATTTTCAGATGTCATCTTATTTGAAACTGATGATTGTCACTTCGATATCTTTTCGGATTCCAAAATAGCACAAGTTGTTAATGAAGAGCTAGAATGACACTGAAAAGCAATTTAGACTTTGTGTTAAGGAATCTGAATGATACAAAAAGGAATCCAAACTTAACCTAAAAGAGAAAGAAGTTACAAATATTGGCACCAAGAAACAAGTTAAGAAGTTAGAGCAAGAGGCACTTTTATTCCAGAGACCTTAAAAATGTTAAGCTTCATAACCCATGTTTGGAGGATTCAAGTACAACAAAACGAATAAATATGCAGAGGATACGACTTCAAACATTGCACAAGGGGAGTTCTATTGTTTCATATCCATAATCACTCATTTACCTTTGAAATGTGTTGTATAAGTTATTGTGAGATCAAGATAAGGGATGTCACACGCTTGTGAATTATGGCTCACAATCGTGATTTTTGTCTAATTCCCCTATTTGTCGAAGTTACTTTATGTGCTTTGACAAATGCTTTATTCAAGTACTAAGAAATAATTATTATGTGATTTATAGTTTTGTTCTTATAAAAACTATATCTTGTAAAGTGATTAGAATTATGTCTAAATTTTGCACGTTTGATGAAAATTTCTCTTCTTTACTTAACTTCACGTGTTAAAGGTTGATTATGGTCAATTGGTGCAATCATGGAATCTATGATGTAAAAGTCATTGTGGGGAATTTTAAAAAATATATATAATAATTGAAAAAATGAAGAATAAAAAAAAAGAAAAAAAAAGAGAGAGAAGAAAAAGAAAAAGAAAGAAGAAAGAAGAAAAAAGAAAAGAAATAATGCAGTTTTTCTACTTCAATGGTTCTTGTACTTAGTAACCGGGAGTCTTCATCCAAAAATGTCGATTTTCGCGTCAAACAGTACTTGAATTATGAGTAACGCATTACAAATTTGAGTAAGTAAATTATTGAGTAACTAGGGATCTTCATCTAGCCAATGTTGATTCTTGCGTAAAAAGGCAATTTTACTTTTCAAATACAATTTTTGCTACTTGCTTAAAGATTGAGATGTTGAGTAATTAGGAACCTTCATAACCAATGTCGATTTTCGCGTCAAAAGACACTCGTATTTTGAGTGATTAGTTCATTAGAATAAAATTTCCTCATGTGAAAAATGAAATTGATCATAGACATGTGATGTTCTCCGATTGATCATGTGATTCGTTTACTTGTGAAATTCAGTAAGGCGAAAAAATTAAGTTGAAATTACTTAATTGTGATATAATTCTTTCTCCTTTACTTGATATTATGTGTATTAAAGACAAGACAATAAATTGCATAATGGTCATTTACTTGGTCTTGAGAAAATAGGTTTTAGAATGCACATGGATGATTTCAATGCTTGAATCATTAGTTGAACTCACATTTCTCAAATGATTGAGAACAAATAATGATTTAAATGTGGAGGAATTAACAAATGTTAAAATTATGCTGAATTTTTCCTTTTCGTGTGAATTTGACTAGTTTTATATATTTTCGATTCGAATTTAGAATTTTAAGTCAGAAATAATTTGAGCAAATTGACACGCGAGTTTTAAGATCTTTGCAGGGAAAGACTCTCAAGTTTCAATACTACCATTCATTTCATTTCTTCTAAAGTTGATAATTCGAAAGGGCACTACAATTAAGTCAATATGATAGTTGAAGTTTCATATGTGAGAAAGTCAGTATGCTGACATTGGATTCTTTGAAAGTTGGCGACTACAGTTGTTTGAAATTTCTCATCTACATTGATCATTTTGTGGCAATGTCAGAATTCAAGTGGGAATGACATCCGAAAATCAAAAGGCATCTTTTAGCTATCATTTCAAAATCAATTTTTTGAAAAAAAATGTTTCATAATTGTATTTCATTTAGTCATTGTGGGTTTCATGTTATTTACTGTATATAATTTCTTTTACATTATTGCGCGTGATGTATTTTTCTAACCAATTCATATTCTAAAAAATTTGACATTTGCTTTGTCTAAATTTGAATAAAAGTAAAGGCAATCCTATTAGAAATTAGAGTTATACATGGATGGAAAGATTATTTGGGAGATTTGATCTAAATTGTAAACTAGAATACATTAAGTTTAGGACTTTGCAGAAAGTGAAGCAAAGGGCTATGTTAGACATTTAAGGTGGCAACACTCATGTTTATATATGCCAGAGACCATCATGTAGTGGCATCACTTTGACAATTGTAGTTACTTTCTTTTTTTGCAAGTGCGATTATATCATCATCAATTGAGACTTTCATCAAGAGTAAAAATTGGGGCAATTTTTTTTTAAGATAATGATGATTCGATCAAGGGCATGATTTATTTCAAAGATTGATTTCAAAAATTGACACTAGGGCAAGTTTTTTGAGAAAAATTTGATTTTAATATTGATTTTGAGATTGATTTATATTGGGACAAATTTTTTGAAAGTGTTAAATTTAAATGGATTTTGATATCAAATCTTAAAAAGAGTAGTTTCGAATTAGTTTGATACTATATATTGGAGCAAAATTTTTTTAAAAATTTTGATCTTTGGGATGATTTTGATACAATGTTCGATAATTGTTTTAAGTTTTCCTATGTCTCGAATTTCTTTATGTATTTTTCCAGCAGTTGGGATCTCATTTTGTTCATTCCAGTCGAGCGGTCTACATCCCTGCATTTTATTCATCAGTTTAGGATTATGCATCTATGCATTTTTTCTAACAGCCTGTGTTACATCATCTTGTCTTACTTTTTTGAACCGACATTTGTTTATTATTTATTTAGCACGCTGCATCTTGTCCAACATTATGCATATTTTACTTTTCTACTTAAATCTCAACTCGTTCGTTGGGCTCTAACTCGTCTGTTGAGTTTACTTTTCTACTTAAGTCTTAACTTGTCTGTTGGGCCCCAATTTGCCCATTGAGTTTACTTTTCTGCTTAAGTCCCAACTCGTCCGTTGGGTCTCATCTCGTCCATTGGGTTTATATTTCTGTTTAAGTCCCAACTCGTCCGTTGGATCCCATCTCGTCTGTTGGGTTTACTTTTCTACTTAAATCTCAACTCATTCATTGGGCCCCAACTGGTCTGTAGGGTTTACATTTCTGTTTAAGTCCCAATTCGTCCGTTGGGCCCTAACTCATCCGTTAGGTTTACATTTCTGTTCAAGTCCCAACTCGTCTGTTGGGGACCAGCTTGCCCGTTAGGTTTACATTTCTTTTTAAATCATCCATTGGGTTTTAATTTCTGTTTATTTTAATCTGGCCGCTTTAATTCTGCATTTTTACTTTTATATATCATGCATTCATTTCTCAGTCCGTACCCCATTAGCATGTTTTACTTTTCTAAATTTGCATTCAATTAGTAATTGTCTTGCATTTGTTCAGCATACTGCATGGTGTTTTAATGTGTTTAGTAGTTTGCATACTGTGTTCGCATGTTTTTGTCTTTATTTTAATTTGTATTGGGTACCGATTTTTATTGCCAGTTTGCGGTAGGCTCAATTGTCAGCATTGGGCACCTTCTTTATTTTTAGTTCTCGATAGGCTCAATCCTTGTATTGGGTACCGATTTTCATCTTCAATTCGCGGTAGGCTCAATCGTCAACATTAGGTAGTGTCTTTATTTTCAGTTCTCGGTAGACTCAATCCTTGCATTGGATATCAATTTTTATTCTTAGTCTGCATTAGGCTTAATCGTCAGTATTGGTTACCGTCTTTATTTTCAGTTGTCAGTAGGCTCAATCCTTGCATTGGGTACCGATTTTCATCTTCAGTTTGCGATAGGCTTAATCGTTAGCATTGGGTACCGTCTTTATTTTCAGTTCTCGATAGGTTCAATCCTTACATTGGATACCGATTTTTATTTTAGTTTACGGTAGGCTCAATCGTCAGTATTGGATACCGTCTTTATTTTCAGTTTTCGGTAGTCTCAATTCTTGTATTGGGTACCAATTTTCAGTTTGCGATAGGCTCAATCGTTAGTATTGGGTACCATCTTTATTTTCAGTTCTCAATAGACTCAATTCTTGCATTGGGTATATTTTTATTTTTAGTTCACGGTAAGCTCAATTGTTAGCATTGGATACCGTCTTTATTTTCAGTTCTCGGTAGGCTCAATCCCTACATTGGGTATCGATTTTCATTTTTAGTTTGCGCTAGACTCAATCGTCAGCATTAGGTACCGTTTTTATTTTCAATTTTTGGTAAGCTCAATCCTTGCATTAGGTACTAATTTTCAGTTTGCGGTATGCCCAATTTTTAGCGTTGGGTACCGATTTTTCAATTTTCAATAGTTATGTTTGCAGGATTAGATACCATGTCATTCTAATTGCATACTTATGCGTCGTACTTTAGCATTCTTATTCTTCTTATGTCATCATGCATTAGTCGTCATGTTAATTTATTTACTTTCATATTTCTCAAAAAAAAAAACAAAAAGAAGATGATGAAAAAAATGAAAAAAGAGGAAAAAGGAAAATTTTTTGAGTTATATTGCATCCTATACTCAACACTTATTTCTCCCTTATTTAAAATCTTTGTGGCATATATTTTGTCTAGCAGGTTGAACTCGCTTTTTGTTATTTACTTTTTCAAATTTGGCAGCCCAAACTTTGCATTCATCAACCTTGGCAGCCCAAGGTAATGCATCCGTCCAGTAGCCTAGTCGCCATCTGTTTATTTATATTTCCAAATTTGGTAGCCTAACCCTTGCGTTGCATTTTATGATTCCTAGCAGTCCAGAGTCATTTATTTATATTTTTTAGTTTGGCAGATCAAACTTTGCATTCATCAACCTTGACAACCCATGGTCATGTATTCGTTTAGCAGCCTAAACGGCATATGTCTATTTACTTTTTCAAGTTTGGCAGCCCAAATTTTGCATTCATCAACCTTGGCAGTCCATGTTCATGAATCTGTCCAGCAGTTTGGTGGGCATCTGTTTATTTATATTTCTAAATCTGGTAGCCCAAATCTTGAATTGCATTTTATGATTCCTGATAACCTAAGGTCATATATCCGTTCAGCAACCTGAACGGCAACGTTTTCAAGTTTGGTAAGCCAAACTTTACATTCATCAACCTTGGCAGCCCAAGGTCGTGCATCGCCAAACTTTACATTCATCAACCTTGGCAGCCCAAGGTCGTGCATCCGTCCAACAGTTTGGTCGACATCTATTTATTTATATTTTCAAGTCTGGCAACCCAGACATTGCATTTAGTTTATCAGTATTTATTTTGTCCAACAGCTTGGAATCATTTTTGGCCTATTAATTCAAGCACTTTATTTTATCTTGCAGTCTTTACCGCTTTATATTATCCTTGTTTAGCAGTTCAAATGTCGCAGTTCCTACTCTACGTTGATCACAAGTTTTGAAAATTGTGAATTCTTGATTCATTATTTGCAGTTGTGTTTTGTATCTATAGTTCACTTGCATCCGAATTACGTTTGACCTGATTCCCTTCACCGGGATACGTAGGTAGCTCTTTGAGAGTTTGGTCACATGTTTTCTATGATTCATCTATTCATTAGTTTACATCTCAATATTTTCTCATACTATGCATGTTTAGATATTTTAGTTTACATTCTTATCTGTTTGTGCATTTAGGTGAGTCAAAATTTGATGTTGTCTACGTCTTTGTCTACAATCTCTACGAGATTTCCAACAAAGAGGGGCAAACTGTAGATACTAAATTTTGACACACTATTTACTTTTCAAACATTAGGGAAGTATTTATATTTTTGGGGTTAAATTTTAATTTTTCAATAATTTTAGGGAGCAAAAAAGTAATTTTTATCTGTAAATACTTTTTCATTAGTTTTGGGGGGTTTAAATTCAAATTTTTACTTTCATACATATTTTTTAATTTTTTATAATTTTTTCAGATTTAATTGGTATTCTTTTATATTTTACCAGCACAAGGGCAAAATGATAATTTTATCTCATAAATACCATTTTAGCTCATTTCAGGTCCCAAATTTATTTTTCTAATTCTTTAAACATGTTTCTAAATTTTTTTGATTTTTTCGAAAACGTTTGCTATTTTTCTGTAAGTACTGCATTCAAAAGCAAAATCGTCATTTTATAGTTTAAATTCATTTTTCATTAATTTTTGAGTCATGAATGCATTTCTTAGAGTTTTCAGCTTATTTTTAATTTTTCATAATTTTTCCAGACCAATAGTTATTTTTTGTATATTTTCGTTGTTCAAGGACAAAATTGTTATTTCACATTCCAAACTCATTTTTCACCAATTTTTGGGTCCCAAATTCGTTTTTAAGTTTTTAAGCATGTTTCTAAATTTTTTTAACTTTTTTTGGGGTGAATTTCAATTAATAAATTTGTTATTTACATTTTTCTTAATATTTTCTATTTTGTGAGAGAACATAGATTTTTTTTTAATTTCTTTTGTAAAGGTAAAGTTGTAATTTTAGTAGTTAAGGGAATTTTAGTCTTTTAGTTATTTCTTGAAAGATAAACCTTTTGTGTATTATAAATAGCTCATTTTTTTGGGATAAAAGGGGGATTTAAAAAAAGGCCTAGAAAAAGTTTTTAATTTTTTTTAATTTTTAGTTTTTCTATTACACCAAGAACAACATAAACACACACTTTTTCCTATATTCATGTTCAAGTTTTCACCAAAAACACCTAGAACACCTACTAGATCTTAGTGTATTTTCAAAATTTCACCTAAAACATCTAGAATACACACTAGTATATCTTTAAGTTTTCGCCTAGAACACACACTAGTTCATTTTCAACCTACATCTAGAACACCAATAACACATACTCACTCTCTCTCACACACATTACACACACTCATACTCTCTCACACACTACACACTCACACACACATTTACACACACAGCTAGGCACATAAACATACACAGAATTTCACACACTTGCACACACAAACACACCGTCCAATTTCACACACTCACACACAATACAGACACCAAATTTACACACAAATCTAGCCATGCACACAAATACATACACAGATGCACACACCATACACACATGCACTCACATATTCCCTTTCACACACAGGTACAGATAGACACAGAGACACTCAAAACACACACAATGCACACACAATCACTTCACACATCCACCATTTCACACACAAAATCAACAAACACCCTAAATCAAATACTAAAACCAACCCAGACAACCACTTGGCTGCTCCCCCTACTGCCAAAGTCATCAGTCACTCCCTGTGCCGTAAACCACTAGCACCATTTATCACAAGGTCAGCAACCATTGCCAACACTCTCAATCACCACCCAACCCACTCAAACAGGAACCACCGTCACTACTGCCCATAATCTGCAAGAAAAGCCAAACAATATAGATACAAGAATCCAACAACCAGTCCAAATTCTACCATCTCTACAAACCAGATAACCCTCAAAAACACCAGACGTCTCTCCATTCTCTTCCTCCTCCGTCATCTTCCATCAGTCATAGAAAACCCCAAATCCAATTTCCACATAGCTAATCAGACCACCACATCCCTCGGACTACCACCATTTGCATCCCCTACCGAACCTCTGCCAATCTTGTAACCACCACCGTAGCATTCACACAGCCATCAGAAAATCACCAAAATCCTGCAATTTAAGCACCATTCACCACAATCATCATACAACTAGTTCAGTCATTCTACCACTTTCAAAGAGCCACTGACCACCAAGGCTATGCCATCGCAACCTTACCATCAACATTGCCCAGCAGTCATCGCCAGACGCAACACTGTCCCTCTCCAATTATCACTAGTTCAGTCCTCTATAGCCATCACAATTCAGCACTGAACATTGACCAGGTTTAACCAAATTATCATCCAATTCCAATCCGAAACATCTCCACAATAATCACACTGCCACAATCATCCTCCCAACCATCTATTAACCTCCACGCACTACCCAATTCCGTCCCGAATCAGAGCCAGACTGCCTGACTCCAGCCTATCGCCACTGTTAAAGCACCACCACCAATAGCCTAGTTGCCCCAAAACTACCATTTCCCACTGCCCAGAACTAATTACAACCATCACCCATGGCAGACTATAGCCAGCCTTATAAATTCACCACCAAATCCAGCCACCACCACCCAATTCTTTCTACCAGAAACTACCACTGCCCAATTCACTGGTCACCACAATCAATAAATCACAACCAGCCCCGATTGTAGCCTCAATAACCACAATTTCTCCACAACTACGCGCCACCATTGTCCAGAAATATCATCCACGACTAGTCTGTGTTACACCAGGCTACCGCCTCTGTAGCTGCGGCCACCTCTTTCACCACCATCGGATTTCTCTCACTCACACTAGGGAGAAGAGAACGGCCATCGTCAGAAACTCCGTCCACCACCTCAGTCCATCACCGAATTTCTCCATCTAGTTCTAGGTAAAACTCCATGTCTTTTATCGTCTAATTCATTTTAATTAGCATCCAAACATGAAGTTATGTTTGAATTATGTTTGTGTCGGTGTGAGATTGAAAAGGGAAACGAGAGAGAGTGAGAGAGAAGGAGAGAGACGAGAACGAAATCAGAGAGAAAGAGAGGAAAAAGATACGGGGGAAAGACGGAGAAGATGAGTAGAAATAAAGAGAGGCTGAGCTGATTCAGAGGGAGTGAGAGTGAGACAAAAAGAAATGGAGAACAGAATCTGGAGATGAGGGAGAGAAAAGAGAGAAGATGGGGATGAAGGAGAAAAGAAGAGAAAGGGGGAGAGAACAGAGAGAACGGCGAAGTAAGAGAAAGCAGAAGAGAGAAGAGAGGCTAAAGAGACAAAAACCAGAGAAAGTACAGAGGAGAAGGAGAGAAGAAAGAATGCGAATCAGAGAAGAAGAAAGGTGAAGAACAGAGGCGGTGACTGAGAGAATAAGAGAGAAGAAAGAAAATGTGAGAGACGGAGAGAACAGAAGAAGAAAGTAAATGATGGCCGAAACTATGTCGTTTCGACGCTATCTTAGTTAAAACTGTGTAGTTTTGCATTCCTTTTTATATTTTTCTGGTTATTTTGTTTTATAAAATAGGTAGTTACGTCTTAGTCCCCAGGATTTTTCACTTTGCACTTGGCACGCTTTTAGTTTCTGTATTTAAGTCCCTTGAGTCTTTATATTGAGCTCCATATCTTATTTTCTGTCAACTAAGTCCTATAATTTGCAATTTATCCCCACATTTGCTGAAATCTATTGTTTTACCCCCCACCCCCCAATTTACTTTGATTTTGTATCACTACCTCCGTAGACTTTTGTAAATTCTTAATTTTGTCCCTTGATTAGTCAAAATCTTCAATTTTACCCTTTAGCCCCTAAGTTTGCTTAAATTTGCAATTTTTTTATCAGGCCTCTTTAGTTTAATAGAATTTATGTATTTACCCTCAATTTGTTAATTTTTATATTTTATGCTTTATTTCTTAAATAGTGGTACCTTTAATGCGTGTGTTCATTTTGTTAGCGTATAGTATAGTACTGGGTCTTTAAGAGGTATTCCTATTCCTCATTAATCTTTTGTTACGTGCTCCAATGTGCCATTATGTGATTTTTTTAATGCATTTTTCTTCATATATTTCTTGTTTTACATGCTCTTTGCGTATTTATTTATTTTATGTTAGTTAATTTCAAATTTTATTATTTCGGCAAAAGTATGATATTTTTGTATTTAGCTAGTCATTATAATAGTCAAATTATTTTTCGTACATTTTTGGTAAAAATTTTGTATTTTAGATAGATATGTAATAGATATGTCGTTTTTATTTTTCTCCTCAAAATTGTAACTTAAGCCTCCAATGTAATAGTTAGGGCTTATGTACTTTTTCGTGCTTATGTGCTTAATTACTTTACTGCTTTCTTTAGAATTTTCGCATCTAGATATTATGTTTACGTGTTAGTTGCTCTTATGTGTTTTATATACTTTCATATGTTCATTTATTTTTATGCTTTATTAGCTTTACTATTCCGTCACTACACTAGTCCAACGCTAGTTGTGGTTTTATAGCTTTCCCGCTAGTCCAACGCTAGTGAGAATCCCTAGAAAGGGCTAGTCCAACATTAGACCCTTAGGACATTTTAGTATTAGGTACACTTGTGTGCATTTTACATCCCACTTCACACATTTTAGTTTTCTTTTCATTTTGCATGATTTTTATTATCATTACTATTATCTATTTATTTTGACGCATCTTTAAATGCATGACATCTAGGTTGCATTTCACTTAAAATTTTTGTTATTTTGTGTGATCCGACTAGAAATAGTCACCTACTCACGTGGAAAGCGGTGGCGTACATGCTGTTTCTCTCTTCATGAGTAGAAACATTTAATCACAAGTTATTACTTTCCCTTATCCATCATGTTGCGTACCCACTTTCTTTCTTCCCTTATTATCTATATTATTATTTTCTTTTCTTTTTGCATTTCATTTTGCATTCACACTCGTGACTCTCTCGAGGTCTCGAATCGGGTTTTCCAATTAATGTGATAATTCCCATCAAGTTTCGACGAAACATTCCGACCCTCTCGATTTCCACATATAGACTTAGGATTTGCATTCATTTACACACATCCAAACGCGATAGAATTTAGGGTTACTTTAAGAAATTTTGATTAAACCTCACAACTAGTCTCGGCTAGGTTGAAAGGGTGCCTTAGACGCAAGCCTTTGCCTTCCCTTTCTTCAAATGTGACTCCCGAACCTTTTTCTTTCTTTTTTTCCATAGACTAGAGTCGGAAAAGAGTTTTAAATGATTTTTCTAAAATTTTTACTTTTGTTTTGTTAAACAATTTTTTGGATGACTTGGTACATCCCAACTCAATACCAAGTGGCGACTTCATTTTTTAAATAATAAAACCCTTTTTCAAAATCAGTTGGCCAAAACTGTCGCATTTTTAGTCTCGGCCTTTTTTTGTTTTTCAAAGTATCATTTTTTTTAAAATAATACTTTTTTAACCAAAAACTCGATTTTTCACACACGCGCTTGGTTTTTTCCAAAACTTGCTTTTCAAAAAGGGTCACCAGACCAGACCGTCTCTTCGGGACGCGACAGTTAACAACCCCACCTTGTGTCATTTTGGGGCACGACAATCTAGGTTGCATTTCATTTAGAAATTAAGTCACTTTGTATGCTCTGACTAAAATAGTCATTTACTTACGTGGGAAGCGGTGGATTGACAGGCTGTTTCCCTCTCTGTGAGTAAAAAAAATCAGTCACGAGTTTATGATCTTTGTACCCGTTATGTTGAATCCTCACTTTTTACGGCCATTTATTATCTATATTATCATTTTTATTTTTATTTTTGCATTCCATTTTGTATCTATACTCGTGATTTCCTTGAGGTGTCGACTCGAGTTTCCGACCAAGCTTCGACGAAACATTTTGACCCTCCCGATACTCACGTTTAGATTAAGGATTTGCATTCATATAGACATATCCGAACGCGATAGGATCTAGGGTTAATTTAAGAAAATTTTATTAAATCTCGCAACTAGTTTCGGGTAGACTGAAAGGGTGCCTTAGGCTCGAGCCTTTGCCTTCCCTTTCTTCAAATGTGACTCCCAGACATTTTTCTCTCATTTTTTTGGTAGACCAGAGCTGAAAAGGGGTTCTTTAATATTTTCTAAACATTTTATTTTTTTGTTTTGTTAAGCGATTTTCGGGTGACTTGGTACACCCTAACTCAATACCAAGTGGCGACTCTATTCTTTAAAGAAAACCCTTTTTCAAAATTAGTTGGCTAAAACTGTTGCATTTTTTCAGTCTTGGCCTTCTTTTTTTTTTTTAATACTATTTTTCCTAAATAACACTTTTTCATCAAAACTTGATTTTTTCTTACACACGCACAAGGTTTTCCCAAAGACTATCTTTTCGCAAAGGGTCACCAAACCAGACCGTCTTTTCGGGGCGTGACAGTCACAGTCCCCACCTTGCTAACGATTATGGACGCAATAGGAAATATTAGGTATTTAGTTAATATATTATATATAATTTTATATTATATATGTGTGTGTGAGTGCGTGCAGTTTTATATTTAGGTTACTATATATATATATATATATAGAGAGAGAGAGAGAGAGAGGAAATATTAGGAATTTAGTTAATATATTATACATAATTTCATATTATATGTAATTGTGTGTGAGTGCTTGTAGTTTTATATTTGGGTTTATACATACATGCAAACTGAGCCGGTCGTTATACAGGTTGAGCCTATTGAGGCCTGAGCTCAATTCAAAAATATTTCAGACCTAATATTTAAGCCCAAACTCATATCAGTCCAATAAAGAGTTAGGCTCACGGGGTTTTTTAGGGCTGAACAGGCTGGGTTCGGGCTGACCCAACCCTATTGACAATCCTAACCATAATCAAAGGTACAATTGAATATATAGCTAACAATTATATCGTCTTGAATATGGATGTGACAGAAAGTGGTGTTTATCAGTTCCTTTTTGAAATCAACCCCAAAGGGGAGGGGATAAAGGGAAAGGAGAATGTAAGGTAAGACCAGTGTTTTAAAACTTGGATCGGACCGACCGGTTCGATTGGTTGAACTGAAAACCGGTTAGGTCTCCGGTTCGGTTTTATACAATTCACTATACATCTCAAGAACCGTCAAAAACCGAATCGGACCGGTGAACCGACGAACTGCCAATTTTTTGAATTTCAACTTTTTCCAAAAAAGTGTGCCTTTCCAGCTGGTGGGAGGTCTCGAGTCTCGAACTGGAGACCTCCCACCAAGCCTTCCCATGTGAATACTAGCAGGCTAGCCAAGGCTTTGTTGTTTTTGTCTTCCAAACATTTTATTTATTCTTTCTTTTGTTTTTCTTTAATCACTTTAATAAAATTAATTGATTATTACATTTTTAGCTTCCTTATTTTCCTTTATCAATCATGTTTGATAAAATTAACTCACTCTACTTTTTTAGTTTCCTTATTTTCATAAGTCACGTTTAATTAATTTAATTGATTCTTTGTTTTCTTTATTAATCATGTCTAATGAAATTAATTGATTATTACCTTTTTATCTTGGCATCCAAATTCATTATATTAAAGAAATCTTGGATTTACTTTTACCAAAATCTCTCATATTAAGATTAGTCCTTTTATCTAAATTGTTTAATTATTCATTTTTATGCCTAAAACATTCTCCTAATTGAAAGTTTAAATTGGTATTTTTGTAAGTCCTTTGTTTAGATTTTTGAATTATGGTTAATCATTATTCAATAATAAGCACATATTGAATCTTGAAAGTAAGTAGGTAGAAAGTTATTTCTTTTATTGAACAAGATTGATTAAATTAAGAACTAATAAATAATTAGATATACTTGTTACTTTATCTTTGATATTACTATATAAAGTCAAATTGACTCATTTAATAGTCCGATATGTCAAAAATAAAAGTTTTTTGGAAAGAATACGTCTAAAGTTAAAGTCTGGGAATTGATTCTAAACAAAGTTTAGGCTCTTTTAAGAAATTCTAAATCAAATTCTTGATTGATACAAATTTGATAGAAATTATCTCCCATTAGATATTGTACCATAAAACGTAAAAAACTAAAAAATTTAAAACTAAATAGATCTAAACTAATAGTAAGATAATCAAATTGAAATTTGAAAATCATTTTAGTACGCGAACTTACTTTAAAACATAGGGCAAAAGAAATTTTTTTATTTTAAAAATTACATTTTCTCGAACTGATCTATAGACAATGTTAATTGTATTATTTGGTATTAAAATAAATTTAAAATTTACATTAAAAATTAAGTCTTGACAGTATTAAAAGAGTAGAGAATGTGAAAATAAGCGACAAATATGATTTAATAATTTAGAATCTTCAAGACTGTAATTTAAAATATTTAAAAATATAATAATGTACTTTAGTTGAAACCATTAAGCCAACGTTGAGACCTCCCACCAAGGCTTCCAACGTTGAAACCATCAAGCCAATGTCCAAGCTGTTGCTTTTTATGTTACAAATATTTTATTTATTCTTTCTTTAGTTTTCCTTTAATCATTTTAATTAATTAATTGATTATTACATTTTTAGTTTCTTTATTTCCTTTTGATAAAATTAACTCATTCTTACTTTTTTAGTTTCTTTATTTTCATTAATCACATTATTGAATTTAATTGATTCTTTCTTTTTTGAGTTTCTTTTTTTTAGTAATCATGTTTACTAAAATTAATTAATTCTTACCTTTTTATCTTGGTATCCAAATTCATTATGTTAAAGAATTCTTAGATTTACTTTAATCAAAATCTCTAATTTTAAGATTAGTCCTTTTTATCTAAATTATTTAATTATTCATTTATATGCCTAAAACATTCTCCTAATTAAAAGTTTAAATTGCTATTTTTGTAAGACATTTCTGTAAATTTTTTAATTATGGTTAATCATTATTCAATAATAAGAACGTTGACATCTTGAAAGTAAGTGGATCAAAAGTTATTTTCTTTATTAAAAAAATTAAAAATTAGTTTAGATTATTAAAATCATATTTTTCTATGCAATATATTGATTCCAATTATTATAACATCACATATCCACTTTTTCTTGACATACTAAAAGAAAACATGTGGATTAAACAGAATTGATTAAATTAAAAACTAATAAGAAAATAGATTTATTTGTTAGTTTTATTTTTAAGACTATTGTACAAAGTCAAATTGACTCACTTAATAGTCCGATACGTCATATATAAAATTTCTTTTGGAGAGAATATGTCTAAAGTTAAAACCTGGGAACCGATTTTAAATAAAGTTTAGACTCTTTTAAGAAATTCTTGATTGGTATAAAATTGTTAGAAATTACCTCTCGTTAGATATTGTAACAAAAATCATAAAAAACTAAAAAATTTAAAAACTAAATAGATCTAAACTAATAGTAAGATAATCAAATTGAAAATTGAAAATCATTTGATATGCGAAAAAATAGGGCAAAAAATTTTTTTTTATTTTAAAAAATTACATTTACTCGAACTGCCCTATATACATAGTTAATTGTATTATTTGGTATTAAAAATAAATTTAAATTTTATATTAAAAAATAAGTCTTAACGGTATTAAAAAAGTAGAGAATGTGAAAGCATGCAACAAATATGATTTAATAATTTAGAATGTTCAAAATTGAAATGTAATACCCAATTCAAGTGAGGACTTTTTGGGTATAGAATTTTCATAAGTAAGGGTAGCATGGTCATTTGACCATAATTAAAAAAAAACAGAAAACTAAAAACAAGAAATAGAAAAGAAGTTCCATCGAATTCATTCCCAAAGTCCCAGCAGAAAGTTTTGCAAAAATAGAAGAGAAAACAGTGAAAGAAAAAAAAAGAGAAAAAAAAGAAGAAGAAGAAAAAGGAGGAAGAATGAGGGAAAGGAAGGCCACCCACCAAGCTCCGTCCAGCCACCGGACGCTAGCAAAGGGTCCGGCCAGCAAGGAGAGAAGAGAGAGAGAAGAGAAATAGGGAAGAAAGAAAAGGGAAAAAATTAGATAAAACTCAATAAGGTAATTTTATGATTTGGATCTTGTTTTATTATGTAAGTTATGAAGATTTACATGGTATTTTGGTGTAAAGGATTGCATGCATGAGAGAAATTAGACTTGATAGAATTTTAGGATTTATGTAATTTTAGAAAATTGGGGAAAAATGATTTCTTTATATTATTTAGAGTTAATAGTCATTGTTATGGTGTTGATTACCCAATTAGAAGAGGAAAAAGTTGATTTGGGAAATTAAAGTTGAGATTTGACTATAGTTTAGGCCATGCAAGATGGGTAAGTGAGTGAGTTAAGCCTTGGAGCTTAGATTAAAGTTAGATTATTATTCTCTTATGTATTTTTAGTTATTAATCTTAATCGTAATGTTATATGATAGATTCAAGAGAGCTTTTGGCGAAGGAAGCCGCCGAAGGAGGTGATCGAGTCGAGATTTTTGGTACATAGCCTATTTTGAGGTGAGTATAATACATATTATAAATCAATAATATTATACATTGCTTGTAAAGTGAATGTGAATATTTTAAAGTATGTTACGTGTATAAATTGAGATTGACATATATATATATATATGTTGATAAATGGATGCATGTCAATAAAAATGCATACAAAGTGATTTATTTTGTACATGAAAGTTTAAATGAGCTTGCAAAGTATTTAAAGGTGAATGATCTATGTGAGTGTATGAGATAACACATTTGGCATATTTCAAAGTATATTTTTATATATTGTTACAATTTTAACATCAAAGACTGAGAAAGTGAATGATTGTTTGTGACAATGATTTTTGTCAAGTAAGATTGAAAGAATTTAGTTGTGAAAATGATTTGAAAGTAACTCTATGCAGAACTAACTAAAACTAACAGGGTTATTATTAGTCTGGGTGCACCTAGTATATGCCGGCTAGGAAACATCCGCCGTGATTTCCTCCCTTCGTGGGATAGTATGCCCTTCGGTGGACAGCCCTTTGGGGAACGGAGACAGATTACCCTTCGGAAGATAGCTCTTTGGTGATAGAGTACCCTTCGCTGGATAGTTACCCTTCGGGGGATAGTATGTTCTGCATAGTTGTGATTTCGAGAAGTAACCAAAGTTATTTATGAAAGCAAGAATGTGATTTTATTGATTGTTTTATGTCATATGTGATGATTACACAGATTTTATACCAAAAGTGGTGATTTTAAGTAATGTTTAAAATGGTAAAAATGGTATTTAGTTGTATGAGTTATAATTATTAATGATGATTGTTTATTACTTGTATGACTGCATGTATAATGGTTTATAATATGTATTATACTTACTGAGTGTGGAAAACACACCCTTCAATATTTTTCAGTGTTTTGTAGAAAGTGCAGGAGTTCAAATCAAGAGGAGAATTTCATAGTCACTTTAATTCAGAGGTATTACCCGGTTATTTTTGTTGTCCCGGGTATAGGATAGTATAATTATTATTCTACACTTGTGGCCACGTGATATAGTACTTGGTATTGTAATTATTTTTGGAATAGCTGCTCCATTGGTTGTAAATTTCAAATCTTGGGATATTTATATATAAATATATGAAGTTCTTACAGACATTTTGAAATGGTTGAAATGTGTGATTAATGTTGGATAAATTAGTAGGGTTGATAACTTGTTATTGTAAGCTATATATTTATGAAAATATGATGTGAAATTGGTGAGTGAAATGGATATTGTATATTGTGAATGTACTGTAAGAAACCACTAATCAGAGTTTGACGATTCACAATTAATATCAGAATTATTAGCATTCTAACCAACACAAATGTTTCTTTTGCAAGCAAATATAATGTCAATCAATTCCAACAAGTTTATGTATGGAAGTATTTTCTGTTTCCTATATATCCTTAGCTGGGGAATGGAAGAGTAATATACAACAAAAAAAATAAATTGAAAATTTATGATGGAAAGAAGAGATGCACACCTGATACCTATATGATTTAGCTATTGAAGCAAAATTGTAGAATGGTCCTAACAACCTTCCATTTCTTTCGTACCCTCTCCTACCTACTTTTTTCCAATTCCAAATTCAAGGAAAAGCCTCCTTTCTAAGACTCACAGTTCGTTCTTTCATCTTTGTATTTGTAACATTCTTGGGCTCATGTGCTCAAGCGAATATAGGCCTGCTGTATGTGCACTGTGTAGTTGAATAAAATTGGTTCATGTTAATGTTGACTTATGGGGAATAGAAATGGACATGGTTGGTGGATTCCCTAGGGCTTCTAGCTTTAGGTGCTTTCACATCAGATATTACACGAGTTGAATAGAGGTTAGAATATAAAACTTAGTTGACCAACGCATGCTTCAGAGAACCATTAGCAGTACCACTAGAGGTGCAGCAGCTGATTAGTGCTGCATCTATCGATCTGCTGTCTTAATCATACGTGCAGCCTGATGATGCTAAAGATCCATCATGTTTGTTTTAGTAGGAGCTGCTCATACGTTAAACGATAGAATACTTTCGAGGGCAAACAAAAGCTGATATCAAACAATTTAATCTGCAGTGCGTTATGCTAATTTAGGTGATGATGCAGAGTTGCATACTAACCTTTTCAAAGCAGCATCCAAGTCCTGCTCTTGCTTGTAATTGAAAGCGTCATCAAATCCTAACTTGTTCTTAAGAAGATCAACCTCATAAATTTAAAGTGGAAGTTAGTATGCATACAAAGAGAAATTTAATTAGCTGGATAAAGAATGGAAGATGAACAATTTGAGTGAACAATTTGAGAATGAATGTTCTCAAGTTAAGAAGTTAGTATGCATACAAAGAGAAATTTAATTAGCTGGATAAAGAATGGAAGATGAACAATTTGAGTGAACAATTTGAGAATGAATGTTCTCAAGTTAAAAATTCTCAAATTAAAGATTTACTCAACACAAAGCAATCAGATATCCCCTTGTCAATGCTACATTATGAATGTATGTTAGACTTGTTTTTAGTCATGTTAGCCTTGTTTTTAGTCCATGGGTAAGTTAAAAAGAGCAAAATGCTTAGGTGACCAAAAATGAAGCTGCAGCCAAATGTTAAAACTTCAAGAGCATTTGACCTGATTCATTCACCAAAGGAGGCAACACTTTCAAAGTAGCAATCAGATATCCAGATGCTGCTCATTAACATGAGGAGGTTTTTAATGCTTTACCAGTGACTGCTTAGATTTTAGTCATATTGGTATGGTGCAAGACCTATTGATCTAGATCATTGCAAGTAAAAGCTTCATCCACTAAATAAAGGAATGAGATTAACAACTTCACACCAGAAATACCCTGCAGTTGGAATTTATGCAGCAGGCTGAAGAGCAGATTTTAAGATTAGGTTATACAAGGCAATAATTGCTGAAAATAATTCAGCAGATATGCAATACTGGAGCATACATATATGATTATGCAATCCGCCCTAAAAGTCACATACACCTCCAACGAAAACTTTTGTGTAACATACCCAAAAAATTATACATCCAACCAAAATTCAATGTTCAACGTGAAAGGAACAAATAGTTAATATACCTTTTCTCTGCTTCCAGCACTTCCAACTACATAGCAGTCTGTTAATTTAATTGTCCAACAATGTGACCAACTGCACCAGCTGCAGCAGATACAAATACTTTTTCTCCATTCTTCGGATTGCAAACCTCATAGAATCCAGCATAAGCGGTCATACCTGGCATACCTTAAACAAGATTTGGAATTATGAACATGATGACATGCTAAAGGAATATATGTAAGTATTCCCAAAGATTTTAGTAGATGAATAGCAGTCTCTTAACAGAATCAAAGGCGTCCTAACTTAATCAACCAATCATCTGGCAGTGTAAATTGATGTGAATTATATCAGTCAGGTTTGTCATGTGAAAAAACAGCAGTAAGAGATGGTCTAAAATCAAAGTAGATGTCCTTTAAAAATTAAAAGGTAAAATAAATGATCATTCCCCTTATAGAATGAATGAGAAGGAACCATAGGGGCAGTGGGCTGTTTGAAGACAAGGACGAGGAAACATTTCTTCACTACCCCGGTAATGCAATTTGTGAAACACATCTTCAGATTCATTCAGGAAATCCCTTTTAGTAATGAAACTTCCATTAAGAAACTCATTTCTTGTCTCCCTTAACTTTTTCCCTTTTATTCCAAAAAGCATTTTTTCCCTACTCAATGATTTACATTGAAAATTTGTAACCTACAATTAGAAAGTGCACACCTTCAATCTCTAAGAAAGCTCGAAAACTATGAGCAAAACTACATTGATAACATGCTTTGCTAGCAAAACTTCGTAAATTCTCATATTCTAATGTAACAAAAGTCTAGCAGACTCTTTCTCTTTCTCTTGGTTAAACGCTACATTGGGGTTATACATACTCAAAGAACAGAGAACTAGAAGACCCGAAAATTCATTATCCATTCAAGAATAAGTGATTGCAGACTGCCCTTAATTAAGAAGATGAATTGACATCTACCGCTAGAGTAAAGATGCCTCTAACCGAAGAACAACATGGAAATATGCAGCCACATGCTGCAAGAAATGCTAGATATCAGGATTTGACAACACAGTGCAAAACGAAATTTTATGAAACAAAATACATAAAGTAAAAGTTCGCAATGTGCAAACGTCAATTGTTTGTGCACAGACATACTCTGCCAACAACATAATATATTAAGTTCAGTCCTCTAAGTTATATGAATCAAACTTCTTAGCTAATTTTCAGCTACACAATCTCTAGTTCCAAATATATTCAAGACAGAAAAGTTACCCAAAGTGATTGGTAATTTTGATTGCCAAGACATACCATGTATAGGTATCCTAAATTGTTCTTTGTAAACCTATATATAGGGCTTCTTTGTATCACTTGTAAATATATTAGAGCACATAATTTTCTGTCATCTTTATTTTCTGTAAGCAAGTATGAAACTTACCGAGAAGTCCAGTGTAATAGGAAAGGGGCACGTCTGTATGCTCGATCTTGATCAGGGAATCAAGTTTTGATATGAGACTGTACTCCTCCCATCCAGTTAGACCCCATATCAAGTCACCCTTCTTGAATTTTGGATTTTTTGAATCCACCACCTTAGCCACCCCAAACCCATTTATGGGCTGCATGTTACCACCACTAAAGTTAAGAGATTGCAACTTATTGAAGTTGTCAGACACATCACTTGTCATAGGCACATAACAAAACACATTCACATTCCTCCATTTAAAATTATCTGGAAATTTCCATTTTTTAAGCTTACTTAAGTTTGTACTAATTGTGATACCCAAGACTTTAAGGGGGAGGGGGGTATTTTGGTAGTTTGGCATTTGAGTAGGAAATGTAATTTCCAAATTGTTGAGGAACTAAATTGCAATTGGAGAATTTTATTTTTCTTTAGCTTAAAAGAAGATTAGGTCTTCTTCTTCCTTTTATTTTCTGTTTCCTTCTCTTCTTTATTCTCTTCTTCTACTTCTTCTCCTTCTCTTCTATTTTTTCTTCCTCTATTCTTATTTCACTGTCAAGAAGAAGAGGAAGTTGGAGCTTCAACTCAACCCTCTACTCAAGGTATTCTTCTCCCATTTTACTCTACTCTTTATGGGTTTTTCTTTAAGTTAGTAGCTAAGAGTATTTAGTGCATAATTAGAGGATTATGGAGTTGTTTATGCTTCTATGAGTTGATGCTTTTTAGTAGTAGTGCTTGTGTGTGTGTGAGTGGGTAGCATGGTGATGAGTTATGGGTGAAATACTTTGAAGATAATGTGAAATCGGTGGGTGTGATTCATGATTGGTGAAGTATATTATGTTTAGGTGCCTTATTATTGCTTTATCTTGCCATTTTAGAGTTGGTTTAGTATTTGGATTGGGTTTCATGCGGTTGGAACACCTTGAATCTGGTTTGGGATGTTGCAGTCTGGAGAGATCGAGCTGTCTGGGCTCATCCGCGGCACCATCTGCGCGCGGATGACGCCGCGGCTCGACCGGGGTTGATTCTGGTGCCATTCGCGGCATCAGCCGCGGGGCGGCTGACACCGCGGATGGGACCGTTGATCGCGCCAGTTTTTGCTCTCTTTGCTTAGTTTTGCGTTTTAAGTTAGACTTAAGTTTCGATTGTGATTATTGATAGAATTAGTTGATGATTGAGAGTTTATTATGTGATTTAGGTAAAGACGGAGATCGTTTCTATTCGGATTAATTGGTATAGCTTGGAGTGAGGTAAGTAGTACTTGTATCCTTTATGCTTTTGAAAATGTATTTGTTACAATGATATTTTGTTAAATTATTTTGCATGTATTAAAGTGGCATGAGTATGCATATGTTGATGATTCCCATGAATATGTAAATGTGGTTAAATATGAATGAATGAATGTTTTGTGATTGAGCTCTGGTATAAGGTAATTATTGACGGGACTAGTTCCTTAAATTTGGTATGAAGGAAATGATATTGGACCGTGCTAACCGGTGAGAGTTAGCATAATGTTTTGGGGCCGTGTTAACCGGTAATAGTTAACAACTGGATATCCAGGGTCAATGTGCTTTATAACTTGGGCTCTCTCTTTAGTATCTATATGAAATGTTTGTGGACCACATTTATTTATATGTGTTATGATTGAAAATGATGGCTTGGTTAGTAACCTATTGGTAGTAAGGTTTAGAATTTGTTAGAGTATGCTTGAAACTTTAGTTTTTGCATTTGAAGTTCCTATTGATATATTGGGTTTTTATCCCAAATTTAGATTGATGTTTGTTTCTATATATGATATTTGGGAGGTATTATATAAAAGCTTTGATTTCTAAGCCTTGTGACTCAGCTTAGTTTGGTCACGGCGGTGCCACGTCCCGAGCACGGGGCGTGACATCGTTTTGGTATCAGAGCCTAGGTTTGAATCCTGTCAGAACCTAAGTTTGAATCTTTGAAGAGCTTAAGTTTAGCTCTTATTAGATTTTAAGTCTAAATATTATTCGATATTAGTTTGTTAAGATTTGAAAGTACTAGCTAGCTAGTAATAAGTGAGCCTTTAGTTGTAATAGGGATATATAATGTTTTCTTTTGTGATTGGTTTTGGTACTAGTGGATATTGGCTCTATTACGTTGCGTATACCATATTAGTAATTGGTGGCGTTAAGCATCTGAAATATTATTGAACGGTTAAATGGTACTACATAGATAGTTCGATATACATTGTAGATGATTAATTATCTATGCTCATACAATTTGGAATAACTAGTGTTTAAAGGATATCCTAAGCTTGAATTTTTTCTGTGATCCTTTAAGTATGAATATTTGTTGATTCTTTTGGATGGTTAGTGTGTACGTTGGACAGGATTATTAGGGCTAGCTGATTCACACTTTGGGGTGGCCAACCTTAGTGTGAGTTGACTTAGTTTTGAAATCCGTGTTCGAGTACTTATTATTGATTATTGAGGATTTTATAGTTTCTTCTATATGGGTTTAGCTTTACTTTGCTATGATTTTTTTAATATATGTCGCTTAGAGTAGATAGTTTAGCTCTAACCTCGTTTATATTTGCAGAATGGCACCTCCTAAGAAAGTCAAGGTATGTAGATGTTGCAATAGTGTACATTCGGGAGAGTGTAGGTGGAAAACGGGAGCTTGTTTCGGTTGTGGAGAGAGAGGTCACAAGGTGAGCGACTGCCCAAATCCTAAACCACGTGGGAACGCAAGTGACGTTAATATCAATCAACCAAGGTCAACCTCTAGAGCCAATGTTTTGATTAAGAGTAATGTAACGGGAGTGAAGATGTGTAATTTTTGTTTTGGGATACACTCCGGTAAATGTAGATGAAAGACAGGAACGTGTTTTGGATGTGGTCGAATAGGACATAAAGTGAGCAATTGCCCAATTAACAAGCAAGTTGAGAGTGGTCATACGTTGGAAATTCAGATTAATGCAAGTGACGATAGCATGCCACCGAATTTTAAAGTTGCGCCGACTCACTAAGAGGTGGATGTAGCAGAAATGTGACAACAGGTAAAGTGATAGTTAAGTTTAATACGATCCTTTACATTGTTTGATTTTGAAGCATGCCTCTTTTGTTCCAATAAAGTTTATACCATTGATGATCGTCAACCATACACTTTAGATGACCATTATAAAGCAGAGCCTTCCTTGAAAAAGGTCCTAGTTTTAATATTGTGATTGATACGCGTATCTTGGATTTGGATGAAAGAAAAGCATTGGCAGTTAAACATAGAGAACATAGTGTTATAGTAGATATGAAGTAATTGTCCTGGTATTAGGCTTGTGTAGATTTTATAAGAAATAGCGTCGACCTGGCATTTTTCACACCTATCTTTTCATTTCAGAAGCATAAGAGAAAAATTCGAGAACGAGAAAGTAGTATCTATTCTCTCTACCCTACAAATCTTGAAAGCCATTGAGAAATGAAGTACGAGTGTTTCCTAGCCTAGGTGGGAGTATACCAATCATAATGAGGAGATATTAGAAAGCATCCTGATTGTGAGAGAGTGTATGAACATGTTTTTGAGAACCACCGAATTACCACTAAGAAGAAGAAGCGAAATTTGAAGACCTTTCGATAGTGATGGAGCTGAGTATGTGATAGAAAAAGTAACTTGAATTATTGAAGAATCATGACCAATTATCAACTATCAATTGCAGAAGTCAAGAAAGTTGAAGATGCCTTGAGCTTAAAAAGTATAAGAACTATGAATGTGCTATTCGTGAAACAAATTGAAGAATTGAATTTGGAGATAATGGTTTCAACTCTTATCGCTTGATTTACTTTGGTTACGAGGATTGAAGAAACAGATATGAGAGATAACGAATTGATGAAACTCAAGCAAAGAATTAGGAGCGAACAGTTGTCCAACTTCTATTAGTACGAAGAGAGGGAAATCACGAAATACGTGTCAAGTATCCAAAGTGTCAAAGAATTAAAACGAATTATCTATGACAATTGGATTGTTAAGCCTCTAGCGGATTGAGTTAATTGTAGCATAGTGCGAATCATCCAAATAGAAAGTTGGAGTACATCATTTAGACATTGAAGACAAGTTCCAACAATAGTTACTATAATAGCATCAACATAGCACATCTTAATGCCTTATATGGAATAAAGTGTGAGTCACCTTTATGTGAGAATAAAGTAAAGGAGAAGGCCATTTTGGAACCGAAACTTATATTAGCACTCTGAAGAAGATTACTAACATGGAGGAAAAGAGTAAATGGTGCAAGATATATAAGAAGTGGAAAGACTTAAGGAAAAATCATGAGAATTTCAAGAAAAAGGACAAAGTGCATCTCAAAATTTCACTGGTGAATAGTGTAGAAATATTTGATTTTCATTGTATGAAGATAGTGGTTGTGAATGAGGAACAGATTAGCGTACTAGAAACGCCAATTTCAGAAGGAATGTGATAGTGAACCTCACTTTTCTGGGTGTTATTCTTTAGGACAACACGAAAATATAACGGGATATGAAGTAATACTATGGTTGGAGCAGTATAATGAAAGAAATTGTGGGGTATGTGTTAAGCGTTCATGTGATAACTATTTAAGAAGAAGTATCAATTATGGATAGGATTGTGTAGCTTTTAGCGATGCCTAACACGGAGAGATGGAACATGTAATTATAGAATTCGTATTTGGGTTATCTAGATTTATGTGGATTAGAGAAATATTTGGATGTCTATAACAACTTATGCATGGAATCTTTCGAAAAATGATATGGAGAGAAGCTTAGGTCGTGATGATATTAGGATGAAGTAGGTAAGAAAATGGGAGATGGACTTGTCTAAGTTATCGCGAAGAAGATTTTTATTGATAGAGGAAAGAAGAAAGTGACTCCAAATGTACAAGAAAGTTAAGCCAAGTTGGAAAGAAAGCAGTTGAATTTTCAATAAGGAGAAAAGGTATATCACAAGGCTTCAGCAACGAAGATAGTATAGTGTCATTTGAGAGATGGAGAAGTTAAGTGTGAGGTAAATAAGGGAAGCATTAGAATTTTAGAGAAAGTAAAAAGGGATTTGACTTATAGGGAGGAGATTTCTTTGGGTTGTAGATCCTAAAGCCAGTTTTGAAGTGCAATAGTCAAATCATAAGCAATTGAAACACTAAGTGGGAACTTGGAAAAGGAAATACTAGAAGAGCGTAAGATATCACTGGACTCATAGTGTACATAAGTTTCGAGGCCGAAACTTTTTATAAGAGGGGAAGAATGTGATACCCAAGACTTTAAGGGGGGGGTATTTTGGTAGTTTGGCATTTGAGTAGAAATGTAATTTCCAAATTGTTGAGGAACTAAATTGCAATTGGAGAATTTTATTTTCTTTAGCTTAAAAGAAGATTAGGTCTTCTTCTTCCTTTTATTTCATGTTTCCTCTCTTCTTTATTTCTCTTCTTCTACTTCTTCTCCTTCTCTTCTATTTTCTCTTCCTCTATTCCTATTTCACTCTCAAGAAGAAGAGGAAGTTGGAGCTTCAACTCAACCCTCTACTCAAGGTATTCTTCTTCCATTTTACTCTACTCTTTATGGGTTTTTCTTTAAGATTAGTAGCTAAGAGTATTTAGTGCATAATTAGAGGATTATGGAGTTGTTTATGCTTCTATGAGTTTATGCTTTTTAGTAGTAGTGCTTGTGTGTGTGTGAGTGGGTAGCATGGTGATGAGTTATGGGTGAAGAACTTTGAAGATAATGTGAAATTGGTGGGTGTGATTCATGATTAGTGAAGTATATTATATTTGGGTGCTTTATTATTGCTTTATCTTACCATTTTAGAGTTGGTTTAGTATTTGGATTGAGTTAGATGCAGTTGGAACACCTTAGATCTGGTTTGGGATGTTGCAGTCTGGAGGAATCGAGCTGCCTGGGCTCATCCGCGGCGCCATCCGCGCGCGGATGACGCCGCGGCTCGATCAGGGTTTGATTCTGGTGCCATCCGCGACGTCAGCCGCGACGCGGCTGACACCGCGGATGGGACCGCGGATCGCATCAGTTTTTGCTCTCTTTGCTTAGTTTTGCGTTTTAAGTTAGACTTAAGCTTCGATTGTGATTATTGATAGAATTAGGAGATAATTGAGAGTTTATTATGTGATTTAGGTGAAGACGGGGATCGTTTCTATTCGGATTAATTGGTATAGCTTGGAGCGAGGTAAGTAGTACTTGTATCCTTTATGCTTTTGAAAATGTATTTGTTACAATGATGTTTTCTAAATTATTTTGCATGTATTAAAGTGGCATGAGTATGCATATGTTGATGATTCCCATGAATATGTAAATGTGGTCAAATATGAATGAATGAATGTTTTGTGATTGAGCTCTTGTATAAGGTAATTATTGACGGGACTAGTTCCTTAAATTTGGTATGAAGGAAATGATATTGGACCGCGCTAACCGGTGAGAGTTAGCATAATGTTTTGGGGCCGTGTTAACCGGTAATAGTTAACAACTGGATATCCAGGGTCAATGTGCTTTATACTTGGGCTCTCTCTTTAGTATCTATATGAAATGTTTGTGGACCACATTTATTTATATGTGTTATGATTGAAATGATGATTATTTGAATGATATCACGTATATGTATATGTAACATGCTCAGGCCAATAGAGTGATACTTGTACTACTTACTGGGTGAGTTTCACTCATCCCTTTTGTTTTATATGCAGAGAATGATGGTTTTGGGGTCAAGGATGTGGATTAGCTCTTGGAGCTAGGATTGAAAATGATGGCTTGGTTAGTAACCTATTGGTAGTAAGGTTTAGAATTTGTTAGAGTATGCTTGAAACTCTAGTTTTTGCATTTGAAGTTCCTATTGATATATTGGGTTTTTATCCCAAATTTAGATTGATGTTTGTTTCTATATGTGATATTTGGGATGTATTATATAAAAGCTTTGATTTTTGAGCCTTGTGACTCAGCTTAGTCTGGTCACGGCGGTGCCACGTCCCGGGCACGGGACGTGACACTAATGAACTCCAATAATACAAAATATGCAACTTACAGAGCCAGGAGAGTAACCAGTGAATAACGCCTAGAGATTACCAGATTTCTGCATGAGAACTATCACGTAAGGATCGCATGACAAGTAGAGATTCTTAACCAAAACCCCATTTGAGTTTTCAGGGACTTTCAAGCTGATAGTTTTGTCTGTGCTAATGATAAAATCAGACTCTTTTGGGAACCCATTCACGTAGTAGTCTTTGAAAAGCACCTGCTGCTTGTTCTTCACCACCTCTGCTTCTCCTGCCATTGTGGCAATATATACAAACTTTGTTATACTTCGACTATATTTCCTGTCAAACGTACTTGAGACAGTCTGGATGAGATATTTGCAGGGTTTTCATAGGAGGAAAATTTGAGCCTGGGTGTAAGAAATGACTTTAGCATCTAGAAGTTTGAAAGGGAACAAATGGATATGGCTCAATTTTGAAACAATTGTTGAATTGCTTTGTGCCATTTTTTACCATTTTTTGCGAGTAGCTAAATGTTCCTGCAATTTGTCTTACGTCTACAAGGACCATTCGAGGACATGTCCCAATATCTAATCTAATCTAATCTAATCTATCTAATAACTATATAATAAAAATAAAGAGGAGTTACTGTAGCACTCTCCTTTCTTGACAAGTGGCAAGCTAAATGAAGAACATTTGATGCTTTTTGGATCAAAATAATAAATTTGCTAATATTCTTATAAAACTCTAATTATTCTCCTCTCTCTCTCCATGGACATATCTCTCCCATTTTTTCATTTGATAAATTTCCACTCCACGTCCCCTCATCTCTTTTCCCACGCTTATGTTTCATCTAACTTATTTAAAAAAAAAAGTTCTGACCTCCTTATTTTCTTTATCCCTTTTTGTTGGAAGCTAAAAACAATTTTTAAAGTAGTGATAATTTATAAATTATTGCAGTTGTTGATGAATTTAGAAGTTTGATTTTTACACTGATTATGTAACCAAATGTTCTTTTTTTATATTTTGTCAACAATGTATATGTCTAGATATTTGCACACAATGATAACATCTAAATTTTCATTTTGACTTCGCAACTAATTTAAAGTAATTACTGGTGCTAAAAGACAATTGTAATTTCTTACTATTGTATGTTATTGATAGATTGGGTTGGCTAATAAAAAAAATACTAATTGAGCTAATTGTTTTTTAACCGAATGATTTTTCCGTTTTAATATGCTAATATCTCAATTTTTGTGACTTAAATCTAATTAAATTTTTTAGAGGGTCTAGGTTGTGTGTGTGTATATATATATTTACAAGGACCATTCGAGGATATGTCCCCAAAAAATAAAATTTTTGACCAGGTAACCAAAATATATTGACAATTGAATGACAAGACTAAATTGTTTAGAAACATCCACACAAACTATCTTGTAGGTCAGTTGTATACACTTCATTTGGATGGTTTTTTTTTTTTAAATAACATTACTATAGTAATTAGGAATATTTTTATTGATAAATGTGCATGTGAGATAAAAAGTGTTGAAAATTATAGTTTTAGTATCAAATATTTGGGACATCGGCAATTTCAGTTCCAAAAGTTTGAATGAAAGTAAATCTGCTATCAAATGTTTTAATTTATTAGCATATTTAGTCTTATTAATCATATTTGTTAAAATCTTATTAGAATCCTTTCACATAATACTCACGTTTCAGTAACTAAATTTAAAAAAAAATAGAAAAAAGGAAAAAAAATTTTAATTGCCATATTTTTGAAACTGAATTGAGGTGTAGATAAATCTACATTCGCCATTTGTTCATTAAACAATTGATTGAGCTGCCATTTTTGAATATCCTAGAAGAATGCGTGCATTATTGCAAAAGTAGAAAGGATTTGGTTTTTTTTTTTCAAGTATTCACAAGAAATTAACCTAACAAGTTAGATTAAACTATTGAGGTCACAAAGGAGAGTTAAATCTAAACTACATCCACAATCCAACTCAAAAGGCAATTGCTGACTTTTGAGTTGAACCCTAGAGTTTAAATCCTAGGTGAATACCTAACACTCTCACGATATGGGACGAATTTTCACTCATCTTTTACCTTAGCAGCCCACTCAAACAAATTTTATTTTTTTTTCAAGTATTCACAAGAAATTAACCTAACAAGTTAGATTAAACTACTGAGGTCACGAAGAAAAGTTAAATTTAAACTACACCCACAATCTAGCTCAAAAGGCAATTGCTGACTTTTGAGTTGAACCTTGGAGCGAAAGGATTTGGTTTTTGATTATTCAAAATGTGATAAAGCATAGCAATTAATTCTCGGGGCATTTGGGGCAAAATCAATCAGCATCAGCAGTAATTATCTTTACTTGAACGGAATAGTTTCACATGCAAGTTTGTCATAATTGCAAGAACCTCCCCTCAATTTTAAAAATACACTTACACCCCTATATTTATATTTTTTTATAATAAAACAAACTCATTTTGAAAATGTATTCCAAAAATGCTAATCAAATATTATAAAATACCCTTAATTGCTTTTAGAAACAAACAATAAGTTAAAAAGTATCCCCCTAATTGGGCCTACGCATAACCTTTTTTTATTAAATTGTTTATTCTTCCTTACTAATATATTTATTTGTGAGATTTTAATAGATAAAAAGAGATTTACATAGATTAATTAGATAATAGAATTTTGATGAGTAGAATCTAGTAGAGATTAAAAGTTTAATGTAAGAGTACGAGTCTTTGGACATTTTTATGATTAATTAATTAATTTTTTAAGGTTTATTTTTCTTTTTTTAAAAGCACTTAAGAATATTTTAGGTATTTGATAGGTGTTTTTGGATTACATTATCAAAATGAGTTTTCTTGTTATAACAAAATATAAATACGAGGGGTATAAATATAATTTTCAAAACTTGAGGAGAGTTATCCTATGAACATATGACAATATAAGTTAGAAGAGTTTCCCCGAATACAATTGAAGATGTCGATCCAAATTTGTCTCCATCGCCAATAAATTAAATAGTTTATAAAAGTTTTGTATTTGAATCTTTTCTAATTCTTTATTAGCCCATGTTTGAGAAGCTCCAAGATAACAAATGACCAAATTTTGTCTAACAGTTTGGATATGTCTAATTTAACTGCAAAATGGTACTCAAGTAAATCCTTCTCTGACGTAATTTTTGCCTTTGAGTATAAATGCAAGACTTAGATGCAATAAATCTCCATCAACAGACATGCAAGTTACACTTTATATCCCCTGAACAAAGTTAATAGGCGATCCGTTTTATTTGTAAATTATCCAATATACGCTTTAGTTAAAATATATAAACAAATATAACTTTTTTTTTAAACTTATTTTTCTTCCTATCATTCTCAACCTAGAATGAAAAGCAACAATAATTTTCTTTTATTCAGCTATGAAATACCCGGACTCCATCAAGCTCACTAGCATCCAAGTGGATCAACGTGAGAAATATTTGGTCTTAAAACAGAAACTGATTAAATGAAATTCAATTTGAAAATTTGAAATTATTCGGTTTCTATAGTTTCATTTTTTGGTAAAACAAAGTTTACTATTCGGCAATACGATTGGGAGACATAGTCCACATTTTTTTGGTAGATTCAACTTTTTCGTTTCAATAAACAAAGTTTATATTCTGCATACACATACACACATATTTGCATATTGCCTATTTGTTTATATTCGTAATTCTTATACTTTTTATACACATTAACTATGTAAATGCATAAAATTTAAAGAGTTACAGAATTTAAGATGCTAGGAAAGTCTAATGACACGAGTGCACGTCCTTTTTATGCTATATATAAAAATGAGAACAAGCATGGGTTAGCTGATTTCGTGGCTAGAGAAAATACAAATTTTAGTGCCATATCTTTTAAGAAAAGCCCGCTAAAAGGAAAGAAAAGAAAATGCATGAAATAACGAAAAACGTCTTCATTTTTATTGGGTCAGACTTGGTAATGTCAAAAAATTTTAATAAAAATATTATTTGGTGTTCAAACAATTCTAAAAAATACATTTAACACCAAAAGTCTTATTATTGCTACTTATGGGTGTAATTTTGCCTATTTGAGGGTAAAGTAGCTAGCATTTGTTTTTTGAAATTCTAAACTACCAACGAAGTTTGTGAAAGGGAGGAAATTGCCAGTTTATCCTCTTTCCCAAAAAGCGTATTTGTCTCGCCTTTATACAAGTGCTATACGTATTAGTTCGTACACATATTTATCAAAACAACCTACTTGGTTTATGAATTTTTTAAAAATATCATGAATTAATACTCTATAAAAAGTGGGATAGGTGGGATGAGGCAATTTTTTAAACAAAGAATTTGAATAATTTAGTTGGAGGGGGTAAGTGGAATTAAAATTCTGTATTTGACCCTAAATTACCTACTTTAGGAATTGAATAAGGTGTGGATAAATCCGCATCTGCTCATTCAAGAATTGATTGAGTTGCCATTGCTGAATATCTTAGAAGAATGCGTGCATTATGGCAAAAAGTAGAAATGATTTGGTTTTTTTCATTATTCAAAATCTGATAAAGCATAGCAATTGTTTCTGCAGGGTTACTAATTTGGAAATGTAAAAGGAAGATAACAAACGTCATCCATAGTCGTAGACTTCCCGTCCATTGGGCGATTTTGGGTTGAATTCGTTGGTTATTTGATTACGGATGCAGTGACGACTTAGCAACTTGGATTGGAACAAACAAAAATATAAGTACCCTTCGTCTCCTATTGAAAGCAGAAGGGGGACGTCTGTGCATGCGTTACATATGTGTGTGTGTTTTTGTACGAGTTAAATGCTTTTGAATTTTTATCATTTTACCCTTTAAATTATATTGCAACTATATTAGTATAATTTCTAACTTTAATTTTTAATCACTTAATTCCATCTATTAAGTCAAAGCATATATTGACCATTTTATGACAAAAATACTCTCCCTTCATGTTTTAAGTATAAAACAATGACTACAAGGATTTTCTCTCTTTTATTTTCTTAAATTGTTCACGAGCTTCCTTATTTTGTGCAATACCTTATTCAAGACATCGGAAATTTGATAAGATAAAAGCATAAAATTTTATCATCTATTTGCATGTCGCAAAGACAATCTTAAAAATAAAATTTTATGTGTGCTCTATTACAAGGTTTACTTTTCTCAAAATTTTGTATTAGAAATTTTTTTTCTCCAATAGTCCTTTTCTTTTTGTAAATTTTTAGATTTTGAGAGCATGCAAGTTTTTTCAATGGATGAATACTAACATATATGATAGGAGAACAGCTTTTTAGGGTTTCATGGGCATATTGGTCCCTTCATAATTAAGTTGGAACTAAACATGTCTTTTCCATGATTTATGAAATACAGTTAGTTTTAACATTAGTCTAGGGAGTTAAGTAACTAAAACTTAAGGGCAGTGTTAATGGCAGAGCACAAAATATCAAGCCAGAGCACTTTTTCCTTGAGTGACAATAATACCCTTCAAGAGTCAAAAAGAAAAAAAATTCTCAACCCACACTATTCTCCAGGAGTTAAAGGCAACATAAAATTGTCAACCCACTAATTCTCCACCAGCCTTTAGATACGCACACGTATTTCTTCCATATATTTGCCTCTCTTCTTTCTTTGTTTTGAGCCGAACCAGCCACTACAATTCTTGTTGCTCACCCTCGGCCCTTCTCCTTCCTCCTTGGAACTTAGGGTGGGGGATATCCTCATCCCTCTCATCTCCTCTTCCCAACCCACTCATTATCTCCCTGTGCTCCAATCTCTTCCAACCTTGCTCCTACAACCAATTTGTTTCCATCTACCATTACTAACACGAATTGTGAAATCCAAGCCCAGCCACATCCACTACCATAAATTAGCTTGATTATCCTTTTGTTTTTTGATGATAGATCTATTCTAGATGCAAGGTCTTTTTTAATAAATATTCTAGACGTAAGTTTGCAACAAAAATTTTAGATCTATTGGTCAGATCTTTTGGTTATTTATCTTGTGACAAAGCATGATTTAATTATTTAAACGCAAGGAAAATATATAGGGAGGAGAAATTAAAAAAATCTTAACATAAATGTGAGGAAGAGAGAAGAGCTAGAGAGAGAAGACATAAGAGTGTGGTGAGCTGGACAATATAGTTTTGACTCTCCCTAAGGGTATTTTTGTCATTGTGGTGCAATTTGCTTTGGCTGAACATTATTTGCTCTGATAATAACATTAGCCAAAACTTAATTTTAGAGACTAAACTGAAAGTTAGATATAGTTTAAAAAAGTAAAGTGATAAAACCCAATTCTTTTAATGAATAGTTGCAAAAGGATTGAATAGTTACATTTGAAATCCTTATAATTAAATTTCTTATCATTATTAATCGTGGTAGTAAGACGGATTTCAGAAAATAGGAAAGTGTAGAGCAATGTCAGCATAAATCATTCAATTTGGAGGCTTGACTTGCAGACTCCAAATCTTTAATTGATTTATGATTAAAACCGTTAGCATTCGGCAATGTGGCTGAAGATGTCTAGCGTGTTATGCTGGGAATATTACGGGTGTACTAATCTTACTGTGATAAAAATAAAAATAATTGTTTACTACGATGCTATAAATCAAGGAATGATTTGATTTGGACTAAGAACAGATCGATGTCAAAAGAACACAAATCAAGTGATGGACTAAGCCCCATGGTTCAAAAAAGAAATGTCTCACATCGGGTCTCTAAGCGTTCAAGTGTTAGTACTTAAATCTCATGGTTCATCCCTTAAATCAATAATTGCCTTTTGGGATGATTATGAAATTGGTTTAGATTCTCTTTCCCCTTTCCCCTCGTAGGCCTTGTGCCAAAGTTTCAAAAAAAAAAGAAATGTCCCACATCGGGTCTCTGAGCGTTTGAGTGTTAGTATTTAAGCCCCATGGTTCATCTCTTAAGTTAGCAATTGTCTTTTGGGATGGATTGTAGAATTGGTTGTGTAACACCCTAGAAATTCATGCCAAAACTATTTATTTTATATTATATTCATTAGAAAAAAAAAAAAGAAAAAGAGAAGGGCCGAAATTAGTGAAAAAATAATAAGGAATGATTTTCTATTTTACTAGCATGTTGTACCATTACCCTTAAGAATTGTACCTAGCATGTCTTGCAAGATTTAATTATAGGATAAATGACAAAATCCCTTCTAATTACCCTTTGCCAAGTGTAGATTACCATGGTAAGAAAGTCAAGAGTTACTTTGCCTTTGTCTTGCTTTGATTGGTCCAAGTATTGCCCAAATTTTCTCTAATTCTTTTCTTAATTAATTTTTCTCTCTTCCTTTCTTCTTTGGCCGGTTCTTCTCTTCCTTCTTTTCTCTCCAGTTTCTTTCATTTTCTTGGAGCTTTTACTTCCATTTAATCACTTTTCATCCATAGAAATTGAGTTGATTTTCCTCCTAAGCAACAATCTTGTCTTACTAAAGGTATTTCCCAAGAACTTTTCATCTTGTTTCAAGTATAAAGATCACAGTTTTCTAGCTTTTAAGCCATGTCTTTATTGTTAAGTATGATTTATTTTAGCCATGAAATATGAAGTTTTATTCTATGAATATGAGGTTTATGGACTTGTATGCTTGTAGATAGTGATTTAAACTTGAAATGGCATGAATTAAGGATGATTTAGTTGAAGAAACTTGGAGTAGTTTAGGTGTTTTTGTGATGAATTTGGGTGAAATTGAAGTGAGTTTGATGTGAAATTGGTAAAACTACTTGAGATTGGGTTGTTTGGATGTTTTTCTTGCAGGTTAAAAATTTTGGGTCAGTCCGATTATAGGGGAAGTGCTGCCGAAATTTCGGTAAAACCTAAGAAATAAAAGTGATTAGGCTATGATTTAAAACTTTATAAGCTGTAATTTAGTGATTTGAACGTGCAGAAATTTTCGTAGATTAGCTATTAGTGATTAAATCTTTCCGAGCAAAATCCTAAAAAGTTAGAAAACCCTAATTTTGAAAACTCTAAACTCTAGGGTAAAACCCTAAACTCCAAAACCCTAGAAATTAAACCTTGGAAAAACGTGGGGTATTTCTTGAATTTCCTTATGAAATTTCTTAGATTTTAGTCAGGTTTTTATAAAGTTATTTTTTTCTCGTGAATTTTCAGGATTCGGAAGTGAGACTCAACCTTATCGCGAGATATTTTCTTAGGCTTCAGGTGAGTGTTCTTATGTGTGCATGTTGCATGAAATGCCATGTTTTACTTGACATTATTATTGAATGAAATGTGTTACTTGAGGAAAGATGTGTACTTTATCGCATCTATTCCGCAATATGTTACATGCTTTGACTATTAAATGTGTTAATTGTGCTTGAGACTTCCGTAACTAACTTCACCGTTACTTCACGGTTAGTCAACCCGGTCGTGCTTGGGAGGTTATAAGGTGATGGGTGTTTTAGGGCGTGTTGTTCTTTCCCCAAATGAGTTGAATTCCTCTAAGAGGCCAACTCTAGATTGAACTTTCTTGCTTGTTGGCCCTTCCAAGGTTGAGATTACTCCCTAGATGTGATAGCTTGTTTGGAGGTTACAAGGTGAATGGTGGTTAGGGTACTTGCTTGTTTATACTAGTATGTTCATTGGCGAGGACCTGAGTTATTATCTCGGTCCAAACGTCTTGGTTACATATACAGTGCTTGCTACTTCTGCGGTTGAGCTTGCTCCCGTAGTATAGCCCCGTATCTACCATTGACTACTTGTTAATTCACTTGTTCATCTATTGTTTATTTAACTTGTTAAATATTTTTATTGAACAAAATTATATTTTACCGGTATGGTTGCATGGCTTGAGCACTCACTGGGCTATTATAGCTCATCCCATTTATTTGTTTTCTTTAACTAGGTTTCCAAAATAACTAAAGCTGGAAAAGTTAATTTTGGACTTAGTACATGTTTTGTTTAATGTATTTTGATAGCCTAAATGTGTAGGCTTTTATTGTAAATATTATTTATATTTTGGGATGTAAAAAGTCTTGTGATATTTATACTTTTAAGTAAATTTCATGTATGTATTTCTTCATGAATGCATTTTATTTTGGGTTACGTACGCTTGGAAGTTTGAACGAGTGCGTGATTCGAGTCCTGACGAGAGTTAGGTAGGCAGTCCGCTAAGCCTTTTGGTGCGCCTCTGGGTAAGGTAGGGCTGTCACAGGTTGAGGTTTCCTTTCCCCTTTCCTCTCGTAGGCCTTGTGCCAAAGTTTCAAAAAAAAGAAATGTCCAACATCGGATCTCTGAGCATTCGAGTGTTAGTACTTAAGCCCCATGGTTCATCTTTTAAATCAGCAATTGCCTTTTGAAATGGATTATGAAATTGGTTTAAATTCCTTTTTTCCTTTTCTCTCGTAGGTCTTGTACCGAAGTATCAAAAAAAAAAAGAATAGTTTCTTTACATTGTCGTCATGGCATATGAAAGCCAAGCTTTTTAAGTTTTTTGTCTTGCAATATGAAAAACAAAATTATTATTTTCTGCCATTTGTTGCTTTTGCAAGTTATCCTTAACACGTACTTTTATACAAATTGAATGGAACTTGACAAATGACGCTGTTTTATATCCAAAGAAAAGTTAATTTTTGCATTAAGAACGGATCTGAATTACAAATCAGAAATTCGAGAGATAAAAGGGTAAAATTATCAACAAGCATTCATGAAAAAAAAATTACAGTTTGAACACTAAACATTTGGGTCATAGGTAGTTTCAGTCCCTAAAGTTCAGGTAAAAGTGTAAAATCTTCAATTCCGAAACTTAGTGTAAGCGTCTATGATCATAACCTGTCAAGCAAGAAAACTCGCATGCAAGGGGATTTGATTCCCATAAACACTTCGATGCTTGAGTCAGTTAATATTCTGCCTTAAAGAAGAGAGAAGAAGGAGTGTTATTTCTTAAGGTTTTTCTTTTTTCTCTGAGTGATTATGCCTAGAGAAGTAAAAGAGATGGAAGATAAGACAAACCATACTTCAGTAATAGCAACGAGTGTTAGAGCATTAATGAGGATGTAACAGCAACCGAAAGTAGATTTAGTCTCCCAATGTGATGAGCTGAGCATCCGATCAGGAGAACTCCTAAAGAGGTAATATGCCGAGTTGGAGATAAATAATAGAGATTTATTACGTGGCCGAACTGATGTGGAGCTCGGCCATTCAGAATCCTACATAAGCCCCCCTAGTTTGAATTAAATGAGTAGAACGGAAGAAGTTCGAACTAATGTTCATGTAAGGAGGGAGAATAATGAGAATTTATAATTCAAAAATTTGAAATTGCAACAATGTAACTGCCAACAAGCGCGATGTATGCACCACGTCTTGTCACGATAGAGTAGTGGGATGCAACTAATGGGAGAGAGAGAAAAGAAAATGATGTAACCGTTCCGGACCCCTAGAGGACGGTTTATGGCGGTTCACTTGGCTGCTAGTATAAATAGGAACCTTTAAAGTTCATTTTTCACTTTCTTTAAAGTTTGCTCTCGAATTGCCAAAGTGATCTGGTCGTGCCGAGTAGCTAAATTGAAAGTTTTCGAAAACAACAACAACTGAACTTAGATATCAATAGTAAGTATGACAACTGCAAGTAGTCAATCTGAGGTCGCAAGAATGGGTGAGGTCGAAACTGAGAGACCCGAAGCCTCGGCTCAGAGCTTAGAAGCGATAACTAGTGTCGATGCTCCGCGAGAAGAAACTGCCAAAGCCACTGACATCGAAGCAACAAACGAAGATCCTGGGAACTCCGAAGGGGATAATAACATGGATTCCGAAAAGGGAGATTACGAAGTAAACTCCGAAGAAAGCACCTCCCCTACCGGAAATCTGGATAGCCCTTCTATGCCGAAGTAGCAGTGGCGAACCGCCCTACTAATCTGCCGTTGGAGTACTTTGGGGATGTGCCGAAATTCGCTTCTACTCTTCTAACAGATGCAGCTCGGATGGTCAAAATAAGGTATACCTTTCGGCATTGGTACATTTCACATTTCTCCGAACCAACTGACCGAGCTCATGAACCACCTAACGGCTCGGTGGCGGTTTATGTGGACCAATTTGAGACCGGACTGAGGATACCTACCAGTAGGTTCTTTAGAGGTAACCTACAGTATTGGAAGACAAGGATTACTCAATTCGTCCCCAACGCCATTCGAACAGTGGTTAGTTTCAAATTACTATGCAACCACCTCGGCTTCGCGACTTCGGTTGATCTATTTAAACGCTTCTATTTTATTAAGAAGCACGTCACGACCAAGGGTTGGTTTTATTTCAGCACCCGAACAAGAGCTCCCAAGATAACAATAGATTATCCTTCTTCCATTAAGGGCTGGAAATCACGATTTTTCTTCATTTCCGATGACTACTTCCCCAAGAGCTTTTGGTGGAGAGGACTGAACAAAGTCTTAGATTCCAGCTCGGGAACTCTTCGAGAAGCGGAACATCAACAGATAGTTCAAGAGAATTTTTGTATTAATTGTTGGGATTTTTTCGAACTGGTGTTGGTGGAAGGAGGTCCGAGCCGAGTTAGGGTTTCTCAGGGTGGCTCCGTCTACTCGTCTCAACTCAGGAAAGAAGGTAAAGTTTTGTCTTCACCTCTTCACACAATGAATACTAACTAATATTTTTTCTTGTTTTGCAATGTCGAACTTCACTGATATGCTGCTGAGTGGAGGTGCCTCCAAGAACAAGAGGCAAGGACTGGGACCGAGGACGAAGCAGGTTCTTCAAAGAAACCAAAGGTTGGGTCGAGCTCGGGAGTAAGCTCAGCTGGCGTTCCAACAGCACATCAACCACCCAAAGTACGAACAATACCAGAACCAACATAAATAGTTGAAGATTTTGGGCCAAGATTTGGTCGAGGAGTTGGGAAGGCCCCTAGAGGCCAAGGTACTTTTGGTCGGCACAAATGGTGCAAGCAGTTACAAGTGCTCGAGTCCTAGAGGGGAACTCTCCTTGGCAAAATTGAGGCTTTCGTGCCTCAATGGGAGCTAACCACAACGGACAGTGCCGAAGAAGAAAAAGTAGCTCTGAAACTGCTACAAAAATCCAACCTGCCCCATGATGTAGAGAAGGTTCAATCACTGAATGTTGAACAGTTATCTGAAAAGGTGGCCCTCACTCTTGTCAAAATAAGTATTCTCAATCATTTTTTACATATTGCACAACTTTATTAAAAAACTAATATTGAAACTTCTTAGGCTCACACTTTCATCGTCGAGATACTGACAAGGTTTCGAGAATCGGAGAAAATAAGGGAGACGAAAACAGAGGAACTGCAAAGGAAGCTCAAAGCTTCTGAGGATGCGATGAAGGAGCTGCAAGCCAGGTATGAATCCCTTAAGGAAGTTCAACAAAAAATGTTGAGGACTAAAGGCGAAGCTCTGGAATACTATAGGGTAAGGACGGAGTCTTTAGAAAGTGCTCATGTCTAGAAGATGAAAAGGATGGCTGAGGCCGAAGCTCAAAAAATTCAAGCAACTTAGGAAGAGGCTTAGGAAGAGACAATGAGATCCTTTACTGAATCTGAGCAGTACACAGTAGCTCTTCAGTCTGTTGAGGAAGAGAGGGTAAGAAAATTTCGGACTTCATAGGACTTTACTGATGACCTGGTGAGGCTGAATCATCCATGCTTCATATTCGAAACAACTCAAGCTATTATGGATATAACCGCACTAATACGGGATGATCAGCTGGAAATCCTCGAGAAAAACAAGTATTATAAGCCTGGGGTAGACAGGTTGGTAAATCTCCTTATCAAAGGCTTCAAGCGAGGTCAGGATTTAGAGGAAATCAAGAAAGACTTTGAAGCTGAACAAAAAGCCGCAACCCCTCCTCCGAGCTTACAAAGTCTGGTTGCTAACGCGCTACCTCCTACCGAGCAGATTGTTGAAGAGCCTCCAAGAGAAGCAGCAGCTGAGTCCGCCCCAGACGAAGTCTCAAGTGCTGAGGAGCCCGTGTCAGCAAAAGGGGAGAGTAGCACTGCTAGAGCTACTGATGGTAGTTCGGAAACCCAAGCCGACTAGATTGCAATAGAGATAGAATAGGACTTCCCATGTAATAGTCTTTTCGGCTAGGTTTCTTTAAAAAATTTTCTAAGTGTTAAATATAACGTTTATAATGTTTATGACATTTTGTACATTTTGTTTTTATTCATCCATTCATCTTTATACTAGTATCAAGTATCCCCCCTACTGCATGCTTTTGATGAATTCACAAACATAAAAGCAGAATGAAACAACGAACATATTAAAAAGAAGAATATCTCTGTACTTTTATTGCATCAATTATAATAGGGTTAATTACACTTTGCGCCCCTGAAAGTGGGGGTAATAGACACTTTGCCTTCTTGAATACAAAAAATATGCACTTTGCTCCAAAAATTTTGGTTAATTTTTTTTTTTATTAACTTCCATTTGTATAAATTGTTAAAGGTCTAAATTGCCCTTATAATTAGTTTTGATAGTGTAAACTAAAAATGTCACTCAAGTATTCTAAAATTCCTTTAATTCTTTTAAAAACAACAAATAAGTTAAAAAAAACCCTAAACTTCAAGTTTTTTTACCTTCTAATAAGGTCTCTCAAGTTATTTACGCATGTTTTTTTGTTATTAAATTGGTCATCTCTTTCTTACTAATATATTTATTTATAAGATTTTGATAGATAAAATTATTTATTTAGATTAGGAAGGTAATTGGATTTTGAAAAATAAAATTTGATGGAGATTGAAAATTTGGTATAACAGTATTAGTACTTTGACATTTTTATGGACTGAATAATTTATTTTTTAAGGTTTATTATTTTTTAAAGCAATTGATAGAATTTAAGGGTATTTGGTTGACGTTTTAGGATTATATTATCAAAAATATTGTTATAAAAAATATAAACATAGGTGTCTAAGTATAATTTTGAAAACCAGAGAGGGGGTAAATGCAGTTATGACAAACCTCAGGGAAGGAATGTGAAATTATCCCTTTAATATATTATATGACCTTAGTATCAATTTTAACTCTTTTCTTTGTATATGAGATATTATATTATGTTTAATATATTGTACTATATTAATATCAATTTTAACTCTTTCTTTGTTTACATTATGTTTAGTATATTATGTACATTAATATCAATTTTAACTCTCTTATTTGTGTATTGGATATCACATCAATTAAAATTCTATCATTTTATTGGTCTTATATAGAGGCATGTATAAAAATTTGGATAGAAAGCTTTAATTTTTTGAATATAATGTGAAAGATATATCATTGCCATTATGCAAATTTTGGAATTTTTTCACGAATTGAAATATTATACATAAAGCATTATATGACAAAACTTTGATATGCATTTTATATGTTTAGTTAGTAAGTATGTATAAATTCTTTCAAAATATTTATTTTTTAAAACTATATATAGAAAATTTTATTCTACATGCAAGATAGACATGCATAGGATAAAATAGAAAAAAAGTAAGTTTTAATGCCTATATATATATTTGTCAATAGATATGCAATTATAAGGGTAGTTTAGTCTTTTAACAAATTAAAGTTAATAAAAAAAATTAACCAAAAGTCTTTGGTGCAAAGTGCATATTTTTTGTATTCAGGGGACAAAGTGTCTATTACCCTCACTTTTAGGGGGGCAAAGTGCAATTAACCCATTATATTATAACTTAAGATTCTCGGCATGCCACGTCCGAGGTACAGGAATTCTACCTCGGTATGTTAATTTATAATAACCATTTTTGCCGGCTTCTATTACCCAATAAGGTCCTTCCCATTTCCGGTTTAATTTTTCAAGAGACTCATCTTGGCTTACCAAGTTTTTTTAAGAACCAGATCTCCTGGTTTGAAATACAAATTTTTAACTCTAGTATTATAATACCGAGCTATTATATTTTTATAATGAGTTAACTTCAATGCTGCTGAGACTCGCTTTTCTTCGAGCAAGTTCACGTCAAGTTGCCGAGCTTGTTCATTATCCTGAGTAGTGTAAGCTTCAATACAAAAACTTGGACCTAAGTGCTCGGCTGGTATGACCATTTCGGCTCCATATGTCAAGAAAAATGGAATTTCATTGGTAGATGTCTAAGGGGTAGTTCTATAAACCCACAAAATACTGGGCAAATGATCTAACCAACTGGACCCGAACTAATGTAATTGAGTCTTTAATTCTTGAAGAAGGGTACGATTGAAATTTTTTGCCTGTTCATTTGCTTGAGAGTGGCCTACTGAAGTGAATTGCTACAAAATATTTAAATCTTTACACCAACTCTTGAAGGGATTCTCAGTGAATTGTCGGCCACTGTCAGAAATGATGATTCAAGGTAAGTTGAATTGATACACTATGTTCTTCTAGAAGAATTTCTGAACTGTGTTCCCTAAAATAGTGGATAACGGTTCAGCTTCAACCCATTTAATGAAATAATCAATGGCCACTATAACAAACAAATAGTTCCCAGAAGCACGAGGAAAAGGTCCCATAATATCCGTTCCCCACTATTCAAAAGGCCAAGGCGAGCTGATCGGCACCATTTGATGGGTTGGCCAATGAGTCTCAGGCGCGTTAACCTGGCATGAAGGACAAACTTGCACAATATTCACAAAATCCTTATACATTGTAGGTAAAAAATAACCCAAAAAGATAGCTTTCCGAGCCAAAACTCTAGCATCAATATGGGCTCCACAAAGGCCTTCATGTATGTCCAAAAGAATTTGATTGCCCTCTTTAGGAGCAATACATTTCAGCCAAGGTCCCGAATGAGATTTCTTGTACAGCACACCATCGATTAAGGGATATTGAGATGTTACTCTTTGCACTCTTTGGGCTAGTTCTTCAGTAGGCGGCAAGTCACCTCGTTTGAGAAAATTAACAATTGGGCTCATCCAAGTATCAAAATCATCAATAGCACAGACCACCTGCTCTAAATGACTAGGTTGTTTGACAGTTTTAACCATAACAGATTTATTGAGTTCGGCATATGGAGCCAAGGCTAATTTAGACAAGGCATCAGCTCGTTGATTAGAAGAACGAAGAATTCTTGAAATAGCAAAAGTTTTGAAAAGTGCAACCAATTGTCTCACTTTTAATAAGTATTTAAGCATGTTTTGTTTCTTGGCTATGTATTTCTCCAAAATGTGGTTCACTATCAACTGAGAGTCACTATGAACGTGAATCTAACGAACTTTTAACCGAAGTACTATAGTGAGCCTAGCGATGAGGGCTTCGTACTCAGCTTCATTGTTAGAAACTCAGAAATCGAAACGAAAGGAATAACAGCATTCTTGACCTTTCGGGCTTTTTAACAATAGCCCAGCTCCTCTGCCGTCCTTTCCCGAAGATCCATCAACATATGGTACCCAGGATGATTTCTCAGCCGAAATAACGGCGTCTTCGGATACTGAGCTCGAAGTGAGTTCAGCAATAAAGTTTGCTAGACTTTGGGCCTTAAGAGATTTTCGAGGCTCATAAGATATGTCACATTCTCTGAGCTCTACAGCCTACTTTACCAGTCTTCTTGAGGTCTCGCGCTTAGTTAAAATTTGTTGAATGGACTGATCTGTCCGAACACAGACTGGGTGAGCCAAGAAGTAAGGTTCAACCGTTGGGTTGCATGAACCAAACAAAGAACAAGTTTCTCGACTGAAGTGTATCTGATTTTCGATGCATTCAAAACTAGACTGACATAATAAATAGGGAATTGAATGCGTGATTCTTCTTTCACCAAGATCAAGCTGATGGCTTTAGGAGCCACTACGAGATACAAGAATAAAATTTTTTCAATCGTCGTGGAGGCCAGGGTCGGCAAAGATTGCAAGTGGTCTTTCAACTGGTCAAATGCCTGTAGGCACTCTAGGATCCATTCAAACTAGTCAACCTTTTTCAAGACTTTAAACTATTTTGAGCAGATTTGGAGAGAAATCTATTCAGTGCAACTAGCCAACCAATAAACTTCTGGACGTCTTTTATTGAAGTCGGGACAGTCATGTCTTGAATGGCTTTAACTTTGTCAAAATTTGGATCTATACCCCGAGAAGAAATCATGTAGCCGAGAAACTTTCCAGACTTCACAGCAAAGATGCATTTTTTGAGGTTGAGCATTATCTGAGTATCCTTTAATATTTGAAACACTTCCCTTAAATTGTCTATGAAGGCGTCAACAGTTCGACTCTTAACAAGTAAATCATCAACATAAACTTCTATTACTTTGCCGATTTGGCGGTGAAAGATTTTATCCACCAAACATTGATAAGCCGCCCTGGCGTTCTTAAGTTCAAATGGCATGGTAGTGTAACAATAGACTTCATGATCGGTGACGAAGGTAGTTTTTTCTTGATTTTTCTCGGTCATCCCGATTTGATGATACCCTTTAAATGCATCTAAAAAATAAAACATCTCATTGTCAGTGATCGAATCAACCAATACGTCAATTCAGAGTAACTGATAGCAGTCTTTTGGACAAACCTTGTTCAGATCTGTGTAATCAACACACATTCACCATCCTTCACTAGATTTCTTGACCATCACTGAGTTAACTAATCAAGTAGGATATTTTACCTCTAGTATCATTTTAGTAGCCAACAATTTGTCAATTGCCTCCAAAATAGCCTGGCCGCATTTTGGGCCGAATTGTCTTTTCTTTTGTTGAATTCACTTGACCTGCTGGTCCACATTCAATTTATGAATCATTAGCTCGGGAGGAATTCTGATGACATCGTTAGCCTATCTAAGCAAATATTTCTTTGAATTCTTTCAACAAGTCGGTTAAGGTGTCTTGGGTCTCAGAAGGAAGATCTCGGCCTATCTTGACTCGCACAACTAGGATCTTTCTCATCCAACACTACCCTCTCCATCTGATCACTGGTCTCTAGCCGAGGTGACTTCTTAGGATGAGGGGTCTTCTAAAACATCAAGAACCAGGACTAAATCTCCACCAAGCTTATCATTGTTAGATTTTGTCTTTTTAGTGTTCTCAGACGGTCCTGCTGAAGAAGTCAGCTTGCAAAGTGGCGGTGTAACACTCCCTCACTGTTCAGACGTCACTAAACACCTCGGCTATCCCTTCCGGGTGTTGCAAATTTCATGCTCAGATGATACGTAGAGAAGATAGCTCGAAGAGCATTTAAAGTTGAGCGTCCAAGCACATATTGTAGGAGGGTATTTGCTTTGACCACAAGAAAATTAATTTATAAAGTTCGAGAATGAGGGTGTTTCCTAATGATAGTAGAGAATGTGATCATCCCTTTGGGATGTACAACTTGACCTCCAAAACCTACAAGTGGAGTTCGAATAGGCGTAAGTCGATCTGGTCTTAAGCCCATTTATTCAAAAGTCTTGTAATACATGATATTCGTCGAACTCCCAGCGTCAATGTAAACCTTTTTGACTAAGTAGTTATTAGTAACTATTTCAGTCACCAATGCTTTATTGCTCCTTGAAGCAACAGGAACAGGATCATTGGATCCATATGAGAGCGTTTCTGAAAGACGAGACGCAAAGGTTTCTGAGGAGAACTGTCTATAAGTTTTTTTTTAGAGTTTCAGCTATCTCCTGCGCTAGGACCTCCTGAGATGGTATTAATGACTCTCGCTACCCCAGTGCCTGGATCAGAGGATTTATTCTTGTCATTTCTCTGGTTATTATGACGATAAGGATCTTGTCGGTCTCGCCGATCTCCTCGCTGAGGGCTTCGGTGATCTTTCTGACGATAATCTTGACATTCTCCGGTATTGTTTTCAACAAAATGTCTCAAATATCGTTATTGTATCAAATTTTTTATCTTTTTCATGAAAACATAACAGTCTTCAGTCTTATGACCTACATCCCTGTGGTAGGCACAATAAAAGTTAGAATTTCTCCTTCCCTTTTTGCCTACCATCTTGGGCGGCGGTTTACCCAAATTCTGTTGTTTCATTACAGCTAAAACTTCAGTCCTGTTGGCATTAATAGGAGTCAGCAATATGTTCGAAGCAGATTTTCCTTTACCAATTCTATTGAACACACTGTGTTTATCTGTGTCTCTTCAACTTGAGGAGGTATTGGCATCGTCATCTAGGGTCTTGCCCCCTCGGCCTTTCTTGTTAGACTTTGGGAATTGCTATTCTCGCTTCATTCTATTAGCCTCCTCTCCCTTTATTGCTCGATCTACCCTCCTCAGAGTTCATCTAGGGTCTCAGGGTATCAGGGTTTCTCATGTAATTGTGTGGTGAACAAACCCGGCATCAGCCCGTGAATAAAGGCGGCGATAGTAACCTGCTCGTTAGGATTAGGGACTTGAAGTGATTCATTAGTCAAGCGAGTCAGGTAATCCCAGAGAGACTCACTTGCAGCTTGCCGAAGGTGCATTAGCGGAACTGACTTTTTACTCAACGGCTTGGAAGAAACAAAGAGAACTATGAATTTAGTAGTGAGTTCGTCCAAGGTCTGAATACTATTCGGGGTGAGTTGCCAAAATCATTTTCTAGCATTCTCTGTAAGGTAGCAAGGGAAAACTCTGCACATCACCTCATTAGAGGCTCGATACAGGGTGAAGGCCGAAGTTAATGTGTAGACATGGTCCTCGGGATCACCGCTCCCATTATAATATGGGATATCTGGCAATTTAAAATTGTTCAAAGAGGGTCATCATTGACTTCAACCATGAAGGGAGAAGCCTGGCTGCCACTCGAAGAAGGCATAGTAGGTTTAATAGTTGGGTCGGCGCATCCACCACGGGTCTCCACCGAATTTCTTCTCGACAAACGCTCATCTGTTCGTTCAGTGTAAGACCTTTTAGATTGTCTTGAATAAGATTTCTCACCCAAATTATGGGGAGATGGTAACCGTTGAGATGAAGATTCAACGAGTCTCTTACATTTCTGCTCGAAGAACCTACCCAACTGATAAAAAATATCAAGATTCTCCTTCACAAACTCAGCCATTTTAGCCATGGCGTCTTCATCTAAAGGAGATTTTTCCTATTGTTGCTCCACAAGTTCATGAGGATGCTACTGGAGCTCAGATGGTGTAGCTGGAAGATTTTGTGGCTGCTCTCTATGAGAGGAAGTAGATGCCTGCTCACGTATAGTGAGAGTATCATTCTTAGCAGGAGGCTTAGGAGGCATGAGTATAACAAAACAGCCTCAAACTTCACGCGTAGAATTCCAGTGACAAAAAACGAAGATGAAAACGGAGGAGGAGAACTTTGTTACCACAGACGGCGCCAATTGTAGAATCTTCAATTCTGAAACTCCACGTCCACGATCATAACGTGTCAAGCAAGGAAACTTGCATGCAAAGGGATTTGATCCCGATAAACACTTCGATGCTTAAGTCAGTTAATGTTCTGCTTTAAAGAAGAGAGAAGAAGGAGTGTTATTACTTGAGGTTTTTCTTTTTTCTCTGAGTGATTATGCCTAGAGAAGTAAAAGAGACGGAAGATAAGATAAACCATACTCCGGTAATAGTAACGAGTGTCAGAGTATTAATGATGATGCAACAGCAGTCAAAAGTAGATTTAGTCTCCCAATGCGAAGAGCCGAGTATCCGATCAGCAGAACTCCTAAAGTGGTAACATGCCGAGCTGGAGATAAATAATAAAGATTTATTACGTGGTCGAGTTGATGTGGAGCTCGGCCACTCAGGATCCTACAGAAAGTAAATCTAGCCCTAAATGTTTCAATTTTTAGCACATTTAATCCTATTGACTAATTTTGCCAAAATCTTAACGAAATCTAGTGACATGGTCATTACGTATTGGTGACCAAATTTAAAAGAAAAAGAACCAGAAATAAATTTTAATTGCCTTAATTTGTAATTAAAGTCACTAATTTGAGTTCACACTTGATAAATAAGTAGCTAAAACTAAGAAAAAAATCTATCTAGAGAATGCATTCGTATGTGTTTTTTATTACAAATTACGGTAATTATTTTTTCTTAATTACTTTTCAAAAATTTAGTCACCTGCACGAGAGTATATGTGATTGGATTCCAATAAGAGTTTGGAAAAAATAGTCAATAGAACTAAACATGCAGTAAAATTGAAACATTTGATACTAGATTTATTTTCGCTCAAACTTTGGGCATTAAAATTGCCGATACCGCAAATATTTAGTACTAATACTGTAATTTTTTCATTCATGAAATAGTATTCCAGATCTAAAATTTTACTTGTCAACTGGACTTTTGACTCTTGCTTTTTAATTAATTAGAAAAATTTTCAATGCTTTTAAATGAAAGTAAATAAGTACATATTGATTTTGTAATTCTGGATGCATGTGTATACATATACATACATACATACATAAATATATCCACCAGACATTTTACCTAAAACTAATTAGTGGGTTTTATAATTATTAATATCTCAAATATATAACTTTCATCCCTCTACTCATATGTAACTCTCATTGATGGATTCATCCCACTACTCATAAACTCTCATCTCATTACTTATGCAAATGTAACTCTCTTTGGTGGATTTCATTTCAATACTCATATGTAACTCTCATCTTATTGCTGTGTATTTCAACCCACTGCTATGTAACTCTGTCCCATGAACTTTATGACAATACTAATGTTGTGAATTTGTAATACCTATTTTATTATTTTAGCAATTTTATGAGCCTATTTATATATCAAGTATGTTGGTAGTTTCATAAATTCATTATTGACTTAAAAATGTAATGTTTAACTTGTAATTGAGATAAATATTACATAAATATAGGAATAAAAAAATATGTTACAATTTTTATGAGAGGAAGAAGAAAATCTAATTGTTTATTTTTGAAATTATAAATCATGATTGGAAGTGGTTTTAAGTTCATTATAGATATGATTCTTGGTCCCTCTATCCATTCAATTATGCATTGTGAGTTCTACCTATCAATTGTCACAATATTAGCATATTTAGGAGAGGAAATATCAGGAGACTTAGATTTGAAAACTAGACGGAAGAAAGGAGAGCTCGAAAAGAGAAGATCAAAGAAAAAAGTTCACTTGTAATTGGTAGTATCAATGATTCAACAAGATACATATCATAGAATATAAAAAAAAAAATTGCACTTTTGGTCTCAAATGTTTGGAGTTTCGGCAGTTTTAGTCCTAAAATTTGGACAAAAGCAAATCTAGTACCAAATGTTTCAAGTTTTCACCATATTTAGTCCTATTAACCAGTTTTCTCAAAATTTTATCTAAATTCGGTGTAAAACTCACGTGACGGTTACAAAATTTTTCAAAATGAATTAAAAAAGAAAAAAATTTAATTGTTATAATTTGTAATTAAAAGCACACACTCAAATGCACTATCCAGGGAAAATTTTTTAGTTTTATCTGTTTATTTATCACTTATGTACTCAAATTAGTGCCTTTAATTACAAATTATAGCAATTAAAATTTTTTTTAATCTAATTGTTTTTGAGAATTTTTGTAACAGGTACGTAAATATCCTGTATCCAGAGTTCGACAACATTTTTATAAAACTGGTCAATAAGACTAAATATGCTAAAAAATTAAAATATTTGGTATTAAATTTATTTTTGTCCAAACTTTAAGAACTAAAACTGTCGATACTCTAAACATTTTTAGTACTAAAATTATGATTTTTCCTAAAATATATTAACGATTTGTAACCAAAAGTCCTATTTAATAGAGCCAAGAACCCTGACGACGGATGCAACAAGACAAGACATTTGTCAGTTCTTATGACTTCTTTATTGGTCAAACGAAGGGTGCAGATAGAACATGAGATTCTCTATGTCGGTCGGAATTTCCAACATTTCGATAAACTGGTTAAGATTTAGAAATATTTAGTTACGAATTCATTTATGCTAATGATTGCTGGAGAAGATGTTAAACCAAAGCAATCTCAAGTTTAATTAGTTTTTAGCTGATTTGAGTTAGGAAGAGAGTCCCATGAGTTCTAATTCGTTGTTTGCATATCAAAGAAGAACCAGGGGACGCTTTATATATTCTTGCCGCGTGCAGAGCGGCCGATCAAACTAAATGCGAAGATTTCTTATTTTCCAAATGAGGTGGTTGCAATTATTTTCCTATTGCGACCTTTGTGCTGATTTGTCCTATAAAATGTATAAGTGCTTTCATTATGATGGAAACTAGAATACAAATTCAAATTTATCATTCAGAAAACGGAAACCATCCTCTCAAACACCATTCAAACATGCATCATTCTAACATATATAGTCTCGATTGTGAAGAAAAAAAACAGAAATAGTCTCTACACTTCTTTTGGAAACGATATACTACTTTGCCCTCAATAGTGAAAAGCCCCTAAACTGAGGTATAGACAGGAAGTAGAAAAGGATTCGTATTGAGATTATTCACGAGCAACCACAACCACCTGTTTCCCCACATTGCGACCCCTAAAAAGACCAGCAAGAGCTGCAGGGCCACTCTCAAGGTCTTCAACAATGTCTTCCAGATAGGTGATGTTCTTTTCTCGTACATATGGCAATACAAAGTTCAGAAACTTTGGATAGAGGTGATAGTAATCAAAATTATCAAATCCTTCTATTCGAAGATTCTTGTTAAGAACAGAAGCCATGTTATATATTCCAACAGGTTTATCGAGATTGTATTGTGAGATCAGACCACACACAGCAATTCGGCCATGATTCTTCATATTGAGAAGTACAGCATCCAACATCTTTCCCCCAGCATTTTTGAAGTAGATATCAATTCCATCAGGAAAGTACCTGCAAGAAAAAAGTAATCAGAGTTTGATAATTCAAATCCATTTGGTTGGATGTAAAATATTTTCCTTAGAAAATTATTTTTCTAAAAAAATATTTTACATGAAAATTATTTTAATGTCAATCAATTCCAATAAGGTAATTTTTTTCTTTCCTATGTATTCTTCGCTGTGGAATGGAAAAGTAACGTAAACAATAAAGAATAAACTGGAAATTTTGATGATGGAAAGGAGATGAACTCCTGATAGCTATTTAGTATAAGATATTGAAGCAAAATTGTAGAATGGCCTAACTACTTTCTGTTTCTTTTGTAATCTACCATACTAACTTTTTTCCATTTCAATTTCTAGGGAAAGCCACCTTTTACAACTCACAGTTTGTTCTTTTATTTTGTCTTCGTCTGGGGCATATTTGGGCTCACATGTCCAAGAGAATATAAGCCAGCTAAATTTAGCTGACGATGCATGCTCACCTTTTCAAAGCTGCATCCAACTCCTGCTCTTCCTTGTAATTGAAAGCATCATCAAATCCTAGCTTGTTCTTAAGAAGATCGACCTTGCAGTTCATATATTTGAAGCGGAAAACAAATTTGAAGCGGAACTTAGTAGACATACAAAAGGAAAATTTATCTAGCTGGATAAAAAATGGAAAAGGAACAATTTGAGAAAAAAAAAATTTCAAGTTAAAAGTTCACAAATTAAAAATTTACTCAACATTAACTAACATGTTTTTCCCCCTCCAATGCTACATTATGAAGATATGCTTAGTTGACCAAAAGTGAAACCAACAGCCAAATGTTAAATTTCACACGAATGAGAGAATACTTTTAAACTAAAAATCAAATATCCAGATGTTGCTAACACGAGAAAGTTTCTAAAATGCTCTGCGAGTGACTGCTTAGATTTTAGTTATATTGGGATTATGTAAGACCTGTTGATCTAGATCATTGCAATAAAAAGGCTCTATCCACTAAATAAAAGGGCAACTTCACACCAGAGATACCTAGCAGTTGGAATTTATGCATCAGGCTAAAGAGTTGATTGTTAGATTAGGTTGTACAAGGCAATAATTGCTGAAAATAATTCAACTGATCTGCAATACAGGTGCATACATTCGACTAATTATCTGCTCTAACAGTCACAAGTAGCTCCAAAGAACACATTTGTTAAAAATACCCAGAAAATTATACATCCAACCAAAATTCAATCTTCAACATGAAAGGAACAAATAGTTAATGTACCTTTTCTTTGCTTCCAGCACTTCCAACAATATAGCAGCCTGTTAATTTAGCAAATTGTCCAACAAGCTGACCAACTGCACCAGATGCGGTAGATACAAATACTTTTTCTCCCTTCTTAGGATTGCAAACCTCAAAGAATCCAGCATAAGCACTAAAACCAGGCATACCTTAACAAGACTCGGAACTATCAATAGAAGGAAGACATACTAAAGGAATACATGTAACTACCCAAAGATTTTAGTTGACGAATGGCAGTCTTTTAAGCAGAATCAAAGATGTCCTAACTAGATCATCCAAGCATCTGGTAGTGAAAATTGATATGAATTATATCAGTCATGTTTCTCATTTGCAAAAACACTTGTAAGAGAACGTCTAGAATCAAAGGAAGTATTTGTCTTTTAAAAAATTATAAGGTAAAAAGAATAAGTTTTACCCTTCTAGGATGAATGAGAAGGAACCGCAGGGGCAGTGGGCTGTCTGAAGACAAGGGAGAGGAAATATTTCTAAGTTTCCCAAAGGCACTTCTTTGGATTCATTTATTAATTCCCTTTTGGTAAATAAAACTTCCATTAAGAAAATCAATTCATGTCTCCCTAAGCTTTTCTCTTTTATCCCAAAAAGCACTTTTTTTTTTTGCGCATTCAGTGATTCAAATTGAAAATTTGTAACCTACTATTAGAAGTTGCACATCTTCAATGTCTAAGAAATCCCGAAAACTATGAATAAACCACATTGCTAACAATACTTTGTAAATTTTCATATTCTGATGTAACAAAAAGTTAAGAATACTCTTCTCTCGTTCCTTTAGTTAAACACCAGCTTGGTGTAATACATATTCAAAGAACAAAGAGCTCAGAGACCAGAAAATTCATTGTCAATTCAAAAATAATTGACTGCAGACCACCCTTAATTGAGAGGATGAAGTGACGTCCAATGATTATGAAATCCTACCACAGAAGGAAAGATGCCTCCAACCAAACAACATCATGGAAATATGCAGCCACATGCAATGCAAGAAATGCTAGATATCAGGATACGACAACACAATGGCAAACGAAATTTTACTAAAACAAAAAATACATTAAGTAAGAGTTCGCAATTTTGTTTGCACGGATATACTCTGCCAACTTCGAAATATATTCAGTTCAGTCTCTAAGTTATATGAATCAAAATTGTTAGCTAAATTTGCGCTGCACAATCTCTAATTTCAAATATATTCCATTCAACAAAGTTACCCTAAGTAATTGACGTTTGTTAGTTACCAAGACATACAATGCATTGGTATCCTAAAAGTTCTTTGTAAACCTATATACAGGGCTTCTTTGCATCACTTGTAAATATATTGGAATACAAAATTTCCTCCCATCTTTACTTTCTGTCAGCAAGTATGAAACTTACCGAGAAGCCCAGTGTAATAGGAAAGCGGCACGTCTGTATGCTCAATCTTGAACATGAAATCACTTGTCATAGGCACATAAGGAAACACATTTACATTCCTCCACTTAGAATTATCTAGAAATTTCCATATTTTTAGCTTACTTTTAGTTGTACTAATGAACTCCAATAAAACAAAATTATACTACTTACAGAGCCAGGAGTGTAAACAGCGAATAACTTCTCGAATGCCGTATCGCCAGAGAGAGAACTTTGTATGGGATATCTCATGTAAGGATCGCATGACAAGTAGAGATTCTTAAGCAACACTCCACCGGAGTTTTCTGGGATTTTCAAGCTGATAGTTTTGTCTGTGGAAATGATAAAATCAGACTCTTCTGGGAAGCCACTCACATGGTCTTTAAACAGCACCTGCTTGTTCTGTTGGTCAAAACGGAAGCGAAATAGAAATAATCAAGCATACAATAAAAGTAATAAACACAAGATTTACGTGGTTCGCTCGTCGACCTACATCCACGGGCAGACCAAGTGAGAAAATTCATTATGAGCAAGAACAATAGAGTACAAAGCAAAACTTTCTAAAAACTCTCCTCACAACTCACAATAGGTACTATTTACAATCAATCTCTCTCTTTTTCCCCCTAATTCAAAAAGGACTAAACAAAACCCTTTTATATAATTTAATGGGTCAGGCTCCAAATAATGAGGAAAACCCATCAAATCTCCCCTTCCGAATTATTTGAAGGGCATCACCATCCTGACTATCAAGCAACAAGCTTCAAACTTCTCCCTTGGAAGAATCTTCGTCAGCATATCAGAGCTATTTTCATCTGTGTGAATCTTCTCAAATTCTAACAACTTAGAACTCAAAACATCTCTAATCCAGTGATATCAGACATCAATATGCTTTGACCTTGCATAAAACTCAGAGTCCTTACCAAGGTAGATGGCACTCTGACTGTCACAAAATAGTTGATATCTCTCTTGAACAAAGCCAAGCTCCTGAATGAATTTCTTCATCTACATCAATTCTTTGCATGCTTCAATGATTGTAATAAACTCTGCCTTAGTAGTAGAAAGAGCAACACACTTCTGCAATTTAGACTACCAAGACACAACTCTCCCTGCATAGATGATAACATAACCTGAAGTGGACTTACGAGTATCAACATCTCCAACCATATCAGAATCAGTATAGCCAACCAAAATAGAAACATCACTTCTAAGACAAAGTTTCAAATTTGAACTACCTCTAAGATACCTCATAATCCACTTAACAACTTCCCAATGTTGTCTCCCAAGATTTGAATGAAAATGACTTACCATATCAACTGCATAAGCTATGTCTGGTCTCGTACACACCATGGCATACATCAAACTTTCCACTGCTAAAGAATAAGAAACCTTCTTCATTTCCTTCTTTAATGCATCAGTAGTAGGACACTGTTGAACACTCAACTTGAAATGACTAGCAAGAGGAGTACTTACTAACTTAGCATTATCCATGCTAAACCTCTGAAGCGCCTTGCCAATGTACTTCTCTTGATACAAGTAAAGCCTCCTAGCAACTCTGTCTCAAGAGATCTCTATGCCCAATATCTATTTGGTTGGACCCAAGTCTTTCATAGCAAAAGACTTATTCAGTTGTCTCTTCAACTCATTGATCTTCGAAACATTCTTGCCAACAATCAACATGTCATCAACATAAAGTAACAAAATAATGAAGTCATCATTAGAGAATCTCTGCAGAAAAACACAGTGATTTGAAGTAGTCTTCTTGAAGCCTTGCTTCCCATAACAGACTCAAACTTCTTATACTACTGTCTAGGCGCTTGTTTTAAGCCATACAAACATTTCTTCAACTTGCAAGCACAATTCTCTTTCCCTTTCACTTCAAAACCCTTTGGTTGCTCCATGTAGATTTTCTCTGCTAACTCACCATGAAAAAAGGTAGTTTTAACATCCATTTGCTCAATCTCCAAACCAAGGCTAGCTACTAAATCAAGAACCACGCGAATGGAAGACATTTTGACAACAGGAGCAAATATTTCATCAAAATTGACTCCTTTCTTCTAACTGTATCCTTTAACAACCAGTCTAGTTTTATACCTAGGGTGTGAACAAAACTCATCTTTCTTGATACGAAAGACTCACCTATTCTTTAAAACCTTCTTGCCTTTAAGAAGTGCCACCAACTCAAAAGTGTTATTTTCATGCAAAGACTTCATCTCATCGTGCATAGCATCAAGCCACTCTTTTTGCGCTCATCTTCCAAGGCTTCTGGAAAACACTCAAGTTCTCCCTCATCAGTTAGCATCACATACTCATGAGGAGAATACCTAGTGGAAGACTATCTAACATACTCATGAGGAAAATACCTAGTGGAAGACTATCTAACTCTGGTAGACCTTCTAGGAGGATCAATAGGTAGATTTTCAAGCATTAGGGACTGATCATCAGGATCAATCTGTATAGGAACATTTGCATCAATTGTATTATGCTGATCAATCTATACCTCATCAATATTTTAGTCATTCTGAACATCCTCTACAGCTTGTTGAGGAACAATGGTCAAAGGAACTAAATAAAAAACAACCGAATCAGCTGCAAACTCTATCTTGGGTTTTTGAGTTTTCTCAACATCTTCAATAGTCTGATTCTCCACCAAAAACACATTCCTGTTTCGAACAAGCTTCTCCTTAATTGGGTCATACAACCTGTAACCAAATTCATCCTGTCCATAGCCCAAAAACACACATTGTCTGGTTTTTCGTGTCAAGTTTTGACCTTTCATCCTTAGAGACATGCACAAAAGCTTTGCAGTAAAAAACACGCGCAAGTGATCATATGAGACGTCCTTGCCTATCCATACCCTGTTAGGAACATCAAACTGCAAAGGAACACATGGTGTGAGATTAATCAAATGAACAACAGTATTTAAAGCCTCACCCCAAAAAGATTTTGACAATTTGGCATGAGACAACAAACATCTGACTCTCTCAACCAATGTTCTGTTCATCCTCTCAGCTAAACCATTCAACTGTGGTATTTTTGGTGGAGTCTTCTGATGCCGAATGCCCTGTTGCTTGCAATACTCATCAAATGGCCCAATGATTTTTCCTCCATTATTAGTTCGAATACACTTCAGTTTTTTAACTGTCTCTCTCTCAACTGAAGCTTGAAACTGCTTGAAAACATCCAATACCTGATTTTTAGACTTTAATGTATAAGTCCAAACCTTTCTCGAGTGATCATCAATAAATGTCACAAAATATGAGGAACCACCACGTGTTACTGTCTTCATGGGACCACACAAATCAAAATGAATCAAATCTAGCACATTTGATTTTCTAGAAGGAGGATGACTCTTAAAGCTGACTCTGTTCTGCTTTCCTGCTAAACAATGATTACACCTCTTCACATATGTACTATTCAGTCCAGACAATAGGTCTTTCTTTGCTAACAATTTCATCCCCTTTTCACTTATATGACCAAGTCTCTTGTACCACAAATGAGTTGCTCCAAAATCATTTGCAACATTGATACACTCTTTAGAACACTTAGCTTGTATCAAATACAATTTGTAATACTTTTTACCTCTTTCTACAATCAGATTCCCTGTAGTAAGCTTCCATTGTCCATTGAAGAAAGAGCTACAAAAGCCATCATCATCAAGCTTCCCAACTAAAATTACATTTATTCGGATATTAGGAACATATTTGACATCCTTGAGAACTAACCTTGTGCCATTATCTGTCTCCAAGAAAATATCTCCCACACCAACTATCTCAACATAACCATCATTACCTATACTCACAGTGCTGAAGTGACCAAGTATCAAGGATGTGAACAAGTCCTTAAGAGAAGTGGCATGAATGGTAGCACTATTGTCAATTACCTAACTGGTTTTAAGAAACACAAAATCATTTATAGTATCACACACAAGAAGAAAATCTTCAACTTCAGCAGTAATTCTCTATTTAGGATCATTTTTCATATAACTGCTTTTGTCATTTTTCTTCCCCTTGTTTTCTTTCTTCAGTTTCCAGCAATACTTCTTGATATGTCCATTTTTGCCACAATGATGACACTTCACATTTGCAAACTTTCCTCTGAACTTACGTCTACTTTGTCTCTCTTGCCCTGTACTCTGGTCTGATTTCTGCCTCTAGATTCAACAACAAGAATGTCTGACTGTGAAGTAGTGGTCCTTTGTGCGCGCCTTTTGCTTTCTTCATTAATTATACTACCCTTAGCATAATCCCAAGAAATCACACCACTAGGAGTTGTATTACAAATTGTTGTTCGAAAAGTTTTCCATAAATCTGGTAAAGACCCAAGAAGTATCAAACCTCTAATCTCATCATCAAAGTTGATACCCAAGCTAGTCAACTTGTTTATGAAGCTTTGAAACTCATTCAAGTGGTCAGTCATCAGAGTACCATCTCTGTATCTCATAGACATCAATTGCTTAATCATAAACATCTTATGATAGTCACTCTTTTTATGCATATAATTCTTCAAGTTTGTTCCACAAAGTATGAGCATGAACTTCATCACATACATAATTTCGCACATTATCATCAATCAATTGACGAATAAAAGAACAAACTTCCTTATGTATAATTTTCCAATCTTAATCACTCAAATTACCAAGCTTTTTAGTCAAAAAAACTGACTTAAACAACTTCTTAAGATAAAGCAAATCTCTCATTTTACTTTTTCAAGCATGATAATTTGTACCAGCCAAAAAAATCATTTTTGAATTATTCACATCCATTGCAAATAACATACAAGAAACCAAAATCAGCAAAAATACTCAACAAATTGAAAAACGGACCTCAAAAATAGATTCAGGACGTTGAAAAATGATAGGAAAGGGTGGCATCGAAAAAAATCAATGGTTAACGCCGGTCAACGACTGGTTAACGCCGGTCAACGGTCAGTCAACGGTCAGCCCGGTTAATGGTCAGCCCAGTCAACCCAGTCAATGGTTAGTCAACTAATCCAATGGTCCTTGACAATAGAGTGCAAGATTACACAATGCACCCATCCACACCAAATCAAAACTAACTCTTCCAATTCAACGGTCAAGATTAAAGGTTCTAAAACCAGATCAACGGTTGAGATCAAAGGCTCAAATCAACTTACCACACTTGATTATCTCTTCTCCAAAACAAAGCTCACTTTCACTCAAAGCTGAGACGGCAAGTGCGCTCCACCCTGGTGGAATCCGGGAAGAATTTTGGCGAGCAGGTAGATCTCGAAGAGCTCTATCCAATGGTGGTGGAATTTTCCGATTAAGATGGCCGGCTTGTTCTTCACCACCTCCGCTTCACCTGCCATTGTATCAAACTGTTCGAACTTTGTTAAGCTTTGATTATATTGTCTACCTGAGCGTACTTGGGATTGTCTGGAAGGGATATTTGCTGGCTTTTATAGGGGCGGAAAATGTGTTTCGATGAAAGAAATGACCTCGAAGATATCTAGAAGTTTGAATAGGAGCAAATGGTGATGTCCCAGTTTTGAGAAAAATTGTTGAATTGCGTGATGAAATTTTTTACACGTGCTTAAACGTTTTAACAATTTGTGTTATTGGAGGATAAGTATGTAAATAAGTAATTTTTTTAAGGCAATTAACCAAAGTGTTATGATAATTAGATCATAAGACTAAATTGTTTAGAATCATTGAGAGAAAACGATCCTGTAGGTCCGTGGCATCATGTGCAATGCTAGTTGCCACCCTTGCCTAGCACTCCACGTCGCGTACATATGATATGTTTGATTAATTGGGCTATTAATGACTTTCTTTAAATGTTTTAATTACAAGGTTTATGTTCAAAAAGTTATTTAGTAATCACTTTGCTTTGAGTAGTACACCGTTGCTATAAAAATAAATCTAGCATATAATCTCCAATTAGGTGATAATAGGCCAGTAATATTAAATCATGACCACAATCGAGTGTGATGCGAATATGAAGTGGATTTTGTAAGGATAAAAAGGCGGTAAATATGAGCAGTTGTAATACTCTGCATTTTATATCAAAAAATATAAAATATGTCAGTGGTATTAGGTCACGAGTACATTTGGGTGTAGTGCGAAGATAGACTGAGTTTTGTAAGAATATAAATACTCCAAATGAAGATAATTGTGATGTCCACATTCTACATGGGAGAGATAGTGGCTATTAATAGTTTGATTAAAAAATTGTGAGCTTGTAATTTATACTCAAAACTTATGGATTATATCTCTGTCTTGGTATTACATAATATGTACTATTTAACTAAATTTGTCATCTTATACAGATTTTAGTTATGAACGTATGACAACAAAAGTTCGAAGAGTTTCCCTGAACACAATTAAAGATGCGGATTCAAATTTATCTCCTTCTCCAATCAATTAAATAAATTTATAAAAGCTGTGAATTTTAATCTTATCTAATTTTTTATTGTCCATCAGAATAAGCTCCAAGATAACAAATGATAAATTTTGACAAATAGTTTGGATACGTCCGAATTAACTACAAAATTGTAATGACGTAAATGCTTCTCAAATATAATTTTCGCCTTTGAGGATAAGTGTGAGAATTAAATGCAATAAGTCTTCACGAACTTGTGTGCAAATTACACTTTATCCCTTGAACAAATTTAATAGGCAGTTTACCTTTTTGATGAAGGATCAACTAACTTTCAAACGAACACAATCCATTTTATTTGTAAATTATTCAATATACGTTTTAGTTAAAATATATAAGCGAATCCAATTTTTTTTTTTTTTTTGGAAACTCATTTTTCTTCCTATCATTATCAACCTAGAAAGAAAAACTTGTAATCAAGTTCAATTTTCTTTTATTCAACTATGAAATACTTCGCGCCTATCAAGCACATTGTTACAAGTAGCATCCTAGTGGATCAACGTGAGCAATATTTTGTTTTAACCCAAAAATTGACCAAATGAAATTCAATTTGGAAATTATTCAGTTTTTGTTAAAATAAGTTTGGTATTCGGCAATACAATTGGGACACAAAGATCATATTGGTTCGTAAATTCAATTTTTTGGTTTTCATTTTTGCGTTTAATTAGCTTCAATTGAAAACAAAATTAATATTTTTTTGCCTATTTATCATAATCGTATGTCTTATATATCTTTATACATACATACATACATACATACATATACATATATATATATTACCCACGTATATGCATAAAATTAAATAGTTAAAAATTTTAAGAGACTAGAAAGGTCTAATTATATGAGAGCACGTCCTTTTTGCGTTATATATAAAGTGAGAACAAAAATTGGCGTGGGTTAGCTGATTTCCATGACAAGAGAAAATACAAATTATAGTGCATTATATTTTTAGAAAAACTCGCCAAAAGGAAAGAAAGAAAATGCATGAAATAAAGCAAAAATTTTTTTTTTTTGTTTTTTTTTTATTTTTTGGTACAAGCTCGATTATGTCCAAAAGTTTTAACGGAGTCTGGTGAAATGGAGGAAATTGCCTAGATTTTTTTAGTTGGAGGAGGCAAAATGGAACTTGAATTCAAAATTGAGAATTTAACCTACTTTTTGGAACTGAATTGAGGTGTGAATAAATCCACATCCATGATTAACCCATTCAATAATTGATTTAGCTGCCATCCCTAGCTGAAAATCCTCGAAGAATGCATGCACTATGGCAAAACTACAAAGGATTTGGTTTTTGATTATTCAAAATCTGGTAAAGCACAGCAATTATTTCTTGAGGGGTAAAATCAATCAGCATCAGCAGTGATTATTTTTGCTTGAACAATGAATGGATATTCAACATTTGGATTGGAAATTTAGAATTTGGAAATGTAAAACTAAAAGGCAGATAACGAGAGTGATTAATTCTTAGTCGTAGACTAACACAGTCGGTTGGGCAATTTTGGGTTGAATTCAATTGGCTATTTCATTAGTGCCGCCTGGAAAGCATTTTGGATTTTGGAACGAAAAAAAAAACAATTTCTTTCGTGGGCAGGGTGCGGTGTCACCTGAGATTGCTTTCTTTTTTGTTGATTGGAAATTGGATTTTGGATGTTTTTAGAGTGATGACGTGACCATTCATTTAGACAAGAACTTGGGCCAGGTACAAGAGGGGGAAAGAAAAGAAAACGGGTGTAAATTTGTACAAATCCCATTTGGACAAAAAACTGCCTGCGTCATATTCAATTAGTCCATCATCATCAATTGGCCGCCTCTGTGGTTTATGTATCCGTAGCCACAAAGGTCCATGATTTTGGCTAAATTAGGCAGAACCTAATTGGTCAATTGCCTAAAGGATTTTATTGAAAAGCCCAATAAAACTTTTGATAAAGGGATGATATTAATCCTTTTATCCGAGGATGCTTGAAATAGAGCAGAAGCCAAATTATGCAATCCATCAAGTTGATCAGGATGGTATTGTCAGATCATTCTAAAGTTTCCAACGTGTTTGATTTAGGAGGAGGTCTAATTCTTTGACTTTTGCTTGGCAAAGGAGATTACAGAGCATGGACAAAATGAAAACCTAGGGATTTCTCTGAGGTCCCCAACTCCCCAAACTTCCCATACTTTGTGCCTTCTTTGCTACTATTTTTCAGCTACGGTTTGGACAGATGCCTGGGCACGTTTGGCCTATACAGAACATTTCGCTGTTGGCGTGTGCAACTTCTCATAGGGATATATGAAATAAACGTTTATACAAATAATTTTTGCACCAAGAACACACATGAATTACAAAACAGAAATTCGAGAGATAAAGTGTGAGATTATCAGTAATCTTCACGAAATAGTACTCCAGACAAAGTTTTACTCGTCGCAATAAAAAAGCCAACATATCGATGACTTGAGAAATCCACCACTTTCTTAATATGAAGTTTTACTTGCCGCAATCAAAAAGCCAACAGATCTAGTCTAGTATCATTAAGTTTATATTATTATGCATCGACCAGAGCTCTAATACCACTGATGCAGTTGGTAGAAGGAATCTCTCAAACTCAATCTAGAAAAGTGAGAAAAGACAAGAACACTTCTTGAAGATTGAATTGAATTGAACGAATGAGACTCTATTGAATTGATTAAGAGATTACAGTGGAGAGAGAATACAAGATGGAGAAATTCTTCAAATGAATAGCAACCTGACTCTACTACAACGCTTCCATGTATTTGTTCACTGGAAATTCATTAGTAGTTCGCTACCGGCCAACCCTATAACCAACTATTAACTAACTTCTCCCAACCTACTGACTAACATAGACACTTGTAGAAGCTATTGGAAGAAGATTGAATCAACTGGAGCACCATTTAGCTATCTCTGAGCTTGTCTGAGCTTGTTATTGAATTGGCATCAACTGAGTTTGAGCTTGCTTGTTGAGCTTGGGCTTGCTATTTAGCTATCATGAGCTAAGCTTGAACTATCTTGAGCTAACATCATCTCAAGAATGGGTAAAAAAAAATGAACAGACGAAAAATGTAACGCTCTGGAACATGGGAAATCTTGTGCCACTCAGCGCCGTTCTGAGGATTGCATCTTTCTTCTAACAGAGGACAACTTTCAATATTAAGAAATGTTAATTTGGTGAGGCGTCTCATGACAACCAACGAGGGTAAATATAGAAGCTTTTCGCAATGCCATAGATCTAGCTTTACAAGAGACTCAAGGTTCCCAATCCAATCTGGTAAAGCTTCTATTCCAAAGTCTTGCAGACGCAATTTTCTCAGGGAAGTCAAGTATTGGAGCTGCTCTGGTAGACAATCCACGTGAGGCAACCCATAAAGCCTTAGAGATGTGAGTGTGGATGAAGTAGAGGACGTTACTAATCCTGACCAATCAAATTCATTAGTTTCATTAATTGAGAAGGGACCAATCTTCAATGTCCTTAAGCTGGTAAGAAAAACAAATCCTTTCGGCATATCAGCAATCATCAATTTGGGACATTTGTATAAGTGAAGGATCTTGAGAGAAGAGATTTGTCGCAAATTGAGTGGAAAGGAGACCAGATGAGGGCAGTTAGACACCTTCAGGAGCCAGAGAGAAGCACACGATTCTAGCATTTCACCGGATAGACTGGTTAGCTCATCGCACCCAACGATTTCCAATTGCTCAAGAGACGTGAAAACCAAGCTTCCTAATTTATTAACTCTAGGACAACTACAAATGCTCAATCTCTTAAGAGAAGTACTGCAAGCCAATCTTGTTAGATCTGAGAATCTATTCAATTCAAGATCTTGAAGACTTGGAAGATGACAGAGATGCTCAAGCATTTCACTAGGTAGATTGCCACAACTATAAAGACTCAAACGATTAACATCCTCTTCTAAAAAGTAATGACGTCGTTTCTCCCAATATACAAATCTTATATGCTCATGTGAGTCAATCACCATATCACCACTTAGTTCGAGGGACGAGAGAGTGGTTATACTACCTAAAAACTTTTGTAGCAATGCAACATGGCAATTATCCTGAATATGTAATACTTCAATGCTTGGAAAGTGACTTGGAGCGGTGGTCAGCTGGGAGCATGTTTCAATTGTCAATCCCTTTAATATAGGAAACAAATCAACTTCTGTTGCACCTGTTATTAACCTCACTTCGTCTTCATCTTTCCATTCTGCCAAATTCCTCATCTCTTTTAGTGAAAGATGTTTAAGGGCGGGAAAGAATTTTCGTGGCATTACTACTACTTGACCACCACCGCTGCTGCTAAAACCATAGAATGAAAGCCCAATGCTTCTTATGTTTTCCAGTCCACTTAATTCCAGCCTCTCAAGGGATGGCAGTTGTCCTAGAGCCGGGAGTTCTCTGCATCTTTTGCAATCTATGATTTTCAACTCCACTAATGTTGACAAATTTAAAAACCATCCTGGAAAGTGATCACCCATAAAGTTTTTAATTTCTAAATATTGCAAATTTAGATGAGGTTGAAGACCTTCCAATACATCGGCATCATAGTTATCACTTTCTCGACCCTCACTGCTCCATAAAAATTTCAACCTAGACAAATTATGCTTTTCAAATAATTTTGCTCCCTCAGCTCTTTCTTTACCATTCACTTGTTCAAGATTTCTTATCTCCAATGATCCTTTAAGATCTTTCAAGGTTCCTAGCTCTTCAATACCATAACCATCCTCTTGACCAACGTTAAAGAACTTCAATGTTTGAAGACAAGTCAATCGTCCCATCCCTGATGGCATTTGAAATTCTGAATGAGTATCATAGTAGCGGAGATGTCTCAAGCTAATCAAATTGCCCATCTGTCTTGGAAGACCTTCTTTAAGTTTGCCATCTGTGATCCTGAGCGTTTGTAAATTATAAAGCTTGCAAAGAGATTTAGGCAATATTGTGATTTCGGAATCTGAAATGTCAAGAAATCGTAAATGTATCAGTTTGCCGATGGAGTCTGGAAGTATCTTGACATCTTCTCCAAACAATTTTAGAACATGCAAACCTTCGAAAATGTCACCTGATATGCTCCCTTTCAGGAATAACGTGCGAAGAGATGTTGCAATTTGCTTTATGGTATTTTCTGCCATGCCTTCAAATGAGTTTAATGCAAGGTAGCGATCTTGATTCAAAACTGATTTAGCAAAATCATACACAAGATCATGCATTTTGTAACATGTTCTGTCCCCCTCATTTTTTTCTTCCAACAATAAGGAACTCTGCAACAAAATTCTCAAGTACTTCTCTCCTCTGGCTTCCATCAATATTTTGTTGTTGGTATCCAACTGAAGAAATCCCTCCGCCATCCAAAGCTCAATAAGCAAATCTTTATCCAACTGAGTATCTTGAGGAAACAACGAGCAATATGCAAAACAGTTCTTAACTGATGTAGGAGACAAATGATTGAAGCTCAACTTAATTATTTGCTTCACGTCATCTTGATCTCCATTCAAGAGACTCTCCTCCATAATAAATCGCCATTCCTCTTTTCCCTTACTAAGTAACAAACCCCCAATTAAAATTGCTGACAGTGGTAGACCACCACATTTTCTTAAAATTTGCATCTTTATTGCCTCAAATTCACTCGGTACTTCTTTCTCTGCAACTACCTTTCCTATCAGGATAGACCAACACTCATCACCAGATAGCTTTCCTAACTTATAGGGACCAACATTCATCTTCAGATTTCTAGACATGGTATTAGCCACTTGTTCCAAACGAGTAGTGGCAAGACACCAGCTTCCATTAGTTGCATTGAGTCCCTCCATAGTGGTGAAGAAGTCATTCCACAATCCTTGTTCATCATTCCACACATCATCAAGGACAAGGAAATATCTTTTCCCCCCAAGTTTTTGTCGAAGTTTTTGAACAATGGTATCCCTTCGATCCGCTTCAACCTTTTCGGTTATCAAAGATTCTAAAATGAATTTGAAGAGTTCAGATATTTCGATTTTTTCAGCCATACAAACCCAAATTTTTTCGTCGAAGTGGCCATCGATTTGTGGATGGTTGTAAACTGATTTGGCCAAAGTTGTTTTACCCAATCCTCCCATGCCGACTATGGGAATAACAGAGACAATTTTGTCAGATGGGCTCAACAACATCTCCACTATTTTTGATTCATCATTAGCTCTTCCCACAACGTTTGGAACAACAACAGAATCAGTTTGTCGGCTAGTTGTGGCTCCAGCAGGAGCAAGGACTGGGAGTGCAGCTTCAATTTGGTACCTGAAGACCAGTCCAACCTCACTGGCTTCTCGATTGATCCTTTCTAGGTTCGTGTTGACATCCCTGAGCTTTGAAGCCATTCTCTAGCGAAAACCAGTTGTACTAAATAACAAGAAGAAGAAGCATACCTTCCGCTTGAGTTGACTTCGGTACTTCACCTCCCGATGAAGATTTTCATAGGTGAGCTCGTCCAACACATTTTCAGCTTTAAAAGCCTCTTCTTCAAGGTCCTTGAGCCAATCTTGCACCACTGAACAATGCATTTTATCATCGGCATCAGCTAAGAGACCTCGAATCCTTTTAGCAGTTTTGCTTACTCTCTCCAACTCCCTTTTGAACCCAAGAACCAAACTAATGCGGTCATTCGCAAGGGAAAGAACCGTCTCCAGCACAACCCGAATAGTGGCACCGATAGCAGTGTCAGCCATTTTTGATTGCTTGGAATTGGAATTGGAATTGGAATCGGAACGGAGGATTGCAGTGTTCTAACGGTGACAAGGATGCTTTTTGCAAATGAAGAAAAAGTAAATTTTTTTTTAATAATTTGGTTAATGGGGGGTGGGGGCTTTTGGTAGCAACGAAGAAAAGTCTAAGTAGTATTGACTTGTTTCCGTTGTGGAATGCGCGGAATCCATGTGATATTCTTTTTTTTTTTTTTTTTTTGGTCAAGATTCAACATACTAGCTTACTTCTAATCTATTTTAAGGGGATGATCCAACTGGACCTGAGGGGCCAATAGAGACTAAACCACCATTGGACCAAAGGAGCGCTACGGTGCTCCTTTGAATTTAATACCATCCAACTGCTGCTGCAGGTTGGAATCCTGTGATATTCACTTTTGTCATTGTCATTTCTTTCTTTTTGCCGTATTGAATGCGGTTTGGAACATAATTTGTCCATTGTGGGTGGCTCTAGATCCAGAAATTTAACTACTTTCTTTTAGATAAGTAGAGACTGACTAATTGTCAAACATAAAATTCTTGAAAATTAGCTGGAATCAAATCAAGATTAGGTACTATTATACAACTTTCTTTTAGATAGTATTATTTTTTGTTTGTTGAATTCTAAGAATGCAATTAATTAATGCTACTGTATATGTAGCAGTAAAGGCAGGGTTTGCGTCTAAGCTTCTTGTGAACCCAAATAATAAAAGCGTGACTAATCAATTTATTGCATTAATTTTTTTTTTTTTTGGTCCCTCTCCTTTAGTCTTAATCTTCTTTTTTTTTTTTTTTTTTGACAATTCGGGGAAAGGGATTGAGATACAACCTACTCAACCCAAATTGAAAGGAGGAATGGGAAAAGAAACCTAAACTTTACCCCACAAATCTCTCTAAAAACCATGGTAACTTTTAGAGAGTCTTAATCTTCTTGGTCACATGATTTTCTAGTTCTTACTCCAAAGTGCAGTTTATTGAGTTGCTCTTCCCTTTCTTGCATTTTTAGCTTACTATTTACACTACAAAAGCATAATCTCGAATACTTACATTAAAAGCAGCTTTTAATCACAATTTTCCTTTTTTTTTAATTAAAAGCTGCTTTTGGGGGTTTATCAAATGGCGACTCTAAGATCTTTAATTTTCATTGCATAGATTGTGTTGTTTAAAAAAAAAAAAAATTATCAATCTGGTGAGATCCATGGCAATACATGCGCAGACAAACTTTTTTTTTCTTTAACAAAGGGGTAACTTATGAAGAAAATTTGAAGTTTAAAATATTGAAAGCAACACGCAACTAAACATGTATGTCTATATTCATTTTTCTTACCGAAATCCTACCCATAACAGTGCACAAAAAATTGGAGAAATAATGAAAACTTGCCATTACTTCATTCATTAATAAACGAAGTACGGAGTATGACTTTTCACATAAGAAAAGTGATATTTTTGACAGCACCAATGCAAATATTTTTCTAAACTTTGAATTCTATAAATTATGATGATATAAGTAAATGTTTGAACTTTTTATTCTTATTTTTCATTATTCATTGATATAAGGATATCTATTGAACTATAACTCTTTTTTTTACAGCATTAATAGTTTTCCTTCTTTTTTTTTCCCCCTAGAATACAGTAAATAAAAAAAAAATTAGATTCTCAAACTTCTATTTTCAAATTTTTTTTAGACTTTTAGTTATTGAACTGTAAAAATAATTGTTTTATCAAGGATTTCATTATCTGTGTATGCATTTTTACACTTGCGCTGGCGTATGCATGTGTGTTATAAATTACAGTTTTATCAAAGATTTACCGCAAATGTTTAATGACTTAGGCTCACATATTGCAATTATATAAGAGTATATGTATGATTGATGGCATATGTAGCTCCTTTTTCTATTGGCGACAAATTCCTTGCTCTAAGGCTTGCACAACATCTTTGGATGCTTTTATGATTGACGTGATTGCTGGGATGGGGTGTAAAGTATTTGGTGCGTAATGCATATTGCATAATGTATTAGAACTAATCATATATAGTCAAATAAAGTTAAAAATGATTTAGCATCATCACATAACGATAAATTTTTAATTTTAATGAATCACATGACAATGAATATAGTTCATTTAATATTTTTCTTGGAATGGGGCTTCAGTAACAAAAGTAACAAGCAATGAAGGATGACATGGCATGGAACTAATTTGTTTAGTCACTGCGTCTAGTGTTTCTAGTACACCCTTCTGCCTAACTAATTTAACTCTAACTTCGAAAAAATGAAAGCTGGCATGGAGTTTCGAAGAAATAACCAGCAGTGACGGGGAGCAAAGAGTCCAAACAGGACTTCAGGAATGCATCACCCTAAATGATATTTTAACGTGACAATTACTAATGTAAGCAACAGATAATATTATAGATATCCTAAATTGCTCTCATATATTCAATGATTTATAAAAAAAATTACTAAATGTTGCATTTTAACCCTTAAATGCCTCCTTCCTCCCTCACCCTGTCTAGACTCTTGTACGACTGCACTCCTTAAATTCAATCACTCGCCTCACTTATTTTCTAGCCCTTTCTTTTCTCCTGTCCAAGAAACTTTATCCCTTACTGGCCATCTAAATTTCCAAGCATTACTTTATGCTTCATCTCCAATCCCTCCAATCAAATTCCATGGCAAGTTGACAAATGTTTGAGTTCGGGGATGAATGGAGAACGTTCGCAACTTGGTCTTTTTTTTTTTTTTTTTTTTTTCCAAAAGAATAATTACACTCACACTCGGGATTGGAGATAGGTGGTCATGTTGGTGAAGAGAAGTAAATGTTTTTGAAAATTTGGTCAATGGCTGGGGCCTTGGTCCTTTAAAAAAAAAAAAAAAATCTGTCTACTACTACGTAATATTATTTTTTTTTATTTTGTTGAATTAGAAATGAATTGATTAATGGTACTATTTTGTAAAGCCAGAATCTGCTTCTGAGCTTCTTGTGACCCCAAATAAAATTGTGATTAATCAAATTATTTTATTTATTTTTTGTCTCTCTACTTAAATTTTTAATCTTCTTGGTCACATGATTTATGGGTTCTTACTCCAAATTGCAGTTTCTTAATTTGCTCCTCCCTTTTTATATTATTAGTTTATTATTTACAATACAAAAGGCATATTCTTGATTACCAAAGCAAATAAGATAGGATATAAAAAACTGAGCGTGGATCATCATTTCTTCACTGATCAATTATTAGCTAATTGTTCGGGTAATCACATATATGCACACAGCTTCCTAGATATTGCTTCGAATTTGATCACAATTTTTTTTCTAGCTTTTTTAATAAGAATAGCTTTTGCAGTTTATTGAAATGGTAATTCTAAAATCTTTGATTTTTAATGCATGAATTGTGTTGTTCAGGGGAAAAAAGGTAATCAATGTGGTGAGAACCAGGGCAATGCATGCGCAGATGACAAACCTTTTTTTTTTTTATCCCTTTAAAAAACAGTGAAATTTATAAAGAAATTTTGAAGTATAAAATATTGAAAGCAATATGCAACTAAATTGTACATATTCATTTCTTTTTTAGGGAAATCTGACACATAACGGTACACAAAAAAGTGGAGAAATAATGTAAACTTGCTATGCTTTATTTATTTCTAAACGAATTACCAAGTATGACTTTTCACATGAGAAAAGTGATATATTTGACAGCACTAATGCAAATATTTTTCTAAACTTTGAATTCTATAAATTGTGATTGTATAAGTAAGATTTTAAAATTTTTATTCTTATTTTCCTATATCATTTGATATAAGGTTACATTGAACCGTTACATTTTTTATTTACAGCATTGGTATAATTGTTTCCTTTTTTTTAACTTTTTCTATACATGAAAATAAAAAATAGATTCTAAACTGAAGAGAAGGAAATCAGCAATGTTTTACCAGTCAAAACTTTCTCCTAGTAGTAATAAAATTTGCTTGGCAAAAGGATAAAAAGGTTTATTGATTTCAGCCCACAAGTTACAAGTGTACAATAGTATTTTGTTCAATGGTGTGACTACAAAAAAATATCTACTGAAGGGAGGTAAGTAATTTTTTCAAAGTCTAGGGTGCTATATATAATACATTTTCTAATAGTAATAGATTTCTTGCTTGCTTTACAACTTGCCCGATAGCTTTGAATGCTTTTATAATTGAGGTGACACTGGCTTTGATTGATTTTAAATGGGATGACGATGATTGCCAGTTTTCTCATCTCTATAGGGTTAGCTTCCAAAAGTACACAAGCAAGACTCCAGGTGAAGACCTAAGGTGGAGGTGAAACCAGAACCAGAATTAAAGTTCACACTTAATACTCCAAAATTTGAAACAAAAGTATATGGAATCACAAAAGCTTCTGTTTATTTAAATTTACTTATTAATTTGCAAGTGTGATTTTTTTGGGATGTGTATAAAACTGGAGAGAAGAAAAACACCAATATTATTGCAGTTAAAAACTTCCCCTAGCCAGTAGTGATAAAATTAGTTGGTCGTCAAAAGAATGAAGGAGTTTAATGGACTTTAGTCCCGCAATTATACAACAAAAGTATTCCCCCCTCCCCCCCTCTCTCCCAATGGTAACAAATTCCATGCTTTACAGCATGCCAAAGAGCTTTGGATGCTTTTAGCTTGGCGTGACATTGGCGTCAATTATTGCTCGGATGGGGCCTTGGCTGTGCTACTTTTGATTTCTGGATTAAAAAAGAAAAAAAAAAAGGGCCCTCGGCTGTGCATGGTGGAAAAAAGGGGAAAAAAAAAAAAAAACCTGTCATTGATGGGAAGAAAGTGGTTTTAATTATTGCAGGGATGGTGGAACAAAAAACTTGTCATTGACGGGAAGAAAGAGAAATTTGAAGGGACACATGCTTTAATAGTAAATATAAGGAATAATCTTTAGTTGGTCGTCAAATCGACGGAGAGGTTTAATGACTCTAGACCCGCAATTACAAAAGAGTGTTTTCTATGAAGTCTCGGTTGCTTGGATGTAAAATATGTTTTAAAAAATTATTTTTTAAAAAAATATTATTTATTTTTTGATATTTGGATGATAATGTAAATTTATTTTTTTATTTTTTATTTTTAAGATAAATTAAATAGACTACTAATAATTGCAATAAATATTTGACAAGCAATTAAAATTAACTATAGGTTGTTTTTGTTTATAATTAATCTTCAAAATAATATAATGGTAAAATATAAATAACTATAATCATATTATCGTGGAACCCAAATTATGAAAAAATAAGTTGATGAGAATTAAAAACAAAAATTAGTTTGTTAATTGTAATGATAAAAGTAAGTACTTAAGGTTTAATGTCATTCTAAACTCTAAGGAAAATAACTTATGTTCATTATGTATGTAAATTATTTTCAGTCAAATTAAAAAAATTAAAAAATATTTTACACACAAAAAAATATTTTTTTTGTGTTTGATATCAGAAAGAATTTTAATTTTTTTTAAAAAAATATTTTCAGTCAGAACAAACAAACCCGAAACATCTATATTTTTTTTTCCTAATGGTGACAAATTTCTTGCGTTACAACTTGCACAACAACTTCGGATGCTTTTATGCTGGACTGGACATTGGCTTTGATTGATTGCTGGGATGGGGCCTTGGCCGTGCATATGAAAAAACCTGTTGTTGGGGGTAAGAAAGGGTAATATGAATGGACACGCAATTTAATGAAACGGGATGAAATGGTGGTAAATATAAAGGGAAACTTCTGTGAGGTATATTATATTATAGCTAGGGGTGAGCAAATTCCCTTTTTTTTTTTTTTTTTGTCCGATTTTGAACTAAAAATGAAAATTCAAATTCGAAAGTACAAAAGTTGGAATGAAAACGGAAAAATCTGGAATTCATACTACCCAATTAGAAATGAATTAGGATTTGGAGTTTTTTGATCTCGGAAATTCTGATTTCAATTTAAAAACGAAATAGGATATTCGGTTTCATTTACATATTTGACTTCATATATGTGGGTGTGTATACATATATATGTATATGCATATACATATATATATACATATATATGTTTACACACACACATATATACATATATATGTACATACATAGATATATATATACACACACACACACACATAGATATATGTATATACATAGATATACACACACACATATATAAACATATATATATACACACACACACATATATACACATAGATATATATATACTTACATATACATATAAACATATATATATACACGCATAGATACACACACACACACACACACAAACACATATATACACATATATATACATAACATACATATATATGTATGTGTATATATACACATACATAAATATGTATATATCTATATACCTATATAGCTATATACATACACATATATGTGTTGTATATATCTATATATCTATATATATGTACATATATGTACATATCTATATATATGTACATGTGTAAATATGTTATGTACACATGTGTACATATCTACACATGTACATATATATATATATATATATATAGATATGCACATATGTAGATATATATATGTGTACACACACATATAGATATATACATAGATACATACATACATACATACATATACATATATACACACACACACACACGTATATATCTTAGCTTTATTAATGTTACAAGGGTTCTGTGCAGCTCCAAATTTTGTTTCAATTGCTTCAAAGCAAAATCTTTCATTCTTTCAGCTGCAGCAATGTCTAACAAATCCATACACACACCATTTTAGTTTTGGAGAAAGAAGCCACGAACAACTAGTAGTTTATGTTTTATTAAAACAAAAACAAGCTGTTGATTCTAGCTTTTTTTTTTTCTTGCAAACCTAAAATACGTACACAAACAGCGAGTAGTTTTTATTATTTTTTTTTTATCTTCCACAGTTTCCAACTAAAAGTTTTGCATCTAAGTTTCTAAGTCTCTCCCCATTTGGTATCAGATCCAAAGGGGAAAGTGAGGTGTAAATTATGTTTTTCAATTTATTATGATACGATTAATATGAATTTGTAAACTTGGAACTTTGATTTGAATATTCTGTTTATGCCTGTTAATTGCCAACAGTGAGTCCTAGCGATAAGACCTAGAGGGGTAGTAAGACCTATAGCACTATTGAAGGGAGTGGAGAAATCCAGTCTAGTAAAACATGAAGGCTAAAATCTAAGTTAAAACTTTACAGATCTGTATTGTCTTTATCATAATTTGTTGAAGGATATAGTTTTTATGCCATGGATCCCAAAGGTATCTGTACCTAGAGGAAAGGGGGTAGTACAACATATATGCTTTACCGCTTCTACCATTTCATTTTTATTGCTTTTAATTATTATTTACACTGTTTTGATTTTAATCATGTCATCTTTATTGAAAAGTTTTTCTAAATCATCTACATCATCATCTTCATCTTCTTCAAACATCATTAAAGAAGAAATCAATCTGGAACACATTGAACAAGCAATCGATAATTGAAAAATTCTAACTTATCCCAATCATGAGTTCTGTGAATGTAAGTGGTCTCTAAAGACTGATTATACAGTTAAGACTGTGGAACAGACCATAGCCTTAAACTCTGACCATGAGGAGATTAAAATTTTATCTCGAAAGACCATCGAGAAACACAAACAGAAGTACTATTACCTGCATCTTGGTCTTGTACAGATCGCAGCCAAACCCCTTACAAGGGAAGGACTTGATACCTCTCTTTTACTTTGTCTAAGAGATTGCAGGCTTCTAAACTTCAATGACTCTTTGCTTAGAATGGCAGAAACTAGTCTGTGTAAAGGACCAGTTTATTTTGACAATTTTTCAAACTTTAATTTGTCTCTATATGTCAGGACCATCCTTGACACTTTAACATTAAACATAAAAACTGCAAATTACAAAACAAAATCTGGTTCTCTTCCTGTTGCTATCATTTATAGGATCCAGTACAAGGCGATGAACTCAGCTTTTAACACTGGAGCAAAGATGAGAAGCAAGAAGAGAGAAACTACTCTCTTCCAAATAGATCTTACGAGATCTAATATTTCAGTTCCTAAATCATTCACATGGAGTCAAGTTACTCTTCTAGACGATTGGATGCTTTCTGAAATTGATCCAGTAGCACCAGCTCAAAATACATCAATCTCAAGCATTACTCAATACCCTATAGGATCTGTTCAAATTCGTTTTGATAGATCATGTAGCCAAAGATTCTCAACATCCTCCACAATCAACATGGATCTGTCCAGAAGGAGTTTTACTCAGAGACGTAGATCTACTTCTTTAGTTGCAACAAATATACAGGATCTAGATTATGGTGCTAGAATTCCACAAGCAAGATATACGGTACAAATAGAAAACTTTGTGTCTGACCATCAAGAATATGATGATCTTCCTAAATCTCCAACATATTCAACTATGACAGAGATTCTAGAGAATACTGGACCAATCTTGGAAGGACTACAAGTCTTAATAGCAAATTCTCCATTCCAAATTGACAAGGAATTTCTCCGCAAGGATTTCTATGCAGAATACAATTCTGAAAAACGTCAATAGTTTCTCAACTTCAAGAAGAGGCTAGGAAATAGATTCATGACAAATATTATGAGTTCATGAATCTAAAACAAGAACGCATTCATTTCTTTGAATCGTTTGAAGCAGATGTCGCGCCCCATTTTTCGAAAATAAATAGAAAGTGTAAAGAAGATGTCGGGAAAAGGGAAAAGGAAGTATTAAATGTAATGTTGTGGTTATTAAAAAAAACGTGTAAATTTTTTTTGTAAAAACTAATTTTTTGAAAATGCTTTGTGAAAGATGATTCGATAAAAATGTGACAAAACAAATGCTTTACTTTAAAAAATAAAAGAAAAAGGGCCTAAAATGGGACTTTTGAAATGCGACGATTTTTGGGCCCGAAAATAGAGTCTAAAAAGGGTTTTTTAGTGAAAAAGGAGTCGCCACTTGGTATTGAGTTTTGGTGTACCAAGTCACCCGAAAATATTTTATAAAAGGTAAGAAAATTAAGAATGATTCATTTAAAGAAATGATTTTGGCAAAATATAGGAAAAACAAGAAAAACCCTTTTAGACGACTCCAGGTCTTTGAAAACAAGAGAAAAAGGTTCGGGAGTCACAGTTGAAGAAAGGGAAGGCAAAGGCTCGTGCCTAAGGCACCCTTTCAACCTAGCCGAAACTAGTTGCGAGGTTTAGTCTAAATTTTCCTAATATAACCCTAAGATTTTTTCACATTTGGATGCAACTATATGAATGCAAATCTAATCCTAAAAATGAGGTCGATAAGGGACGAAATGTTCCACTGAGGTTTGGTCGGAGATATCGCATTGATTGCGAAACTCGAGTCTAGACCTCGATGGAGTCACGAGTATAGATGCAAGATGAAATGCAAAAGAAGAGGAAAATAGTAATATAGGTAGTAAATGATCAAAGAGAGTAGGAATGCAACATAACGGGTACGGGGGACTAATAAACTCGTGACTAACTGTTTCTACTCACGGAGGGGGGAACGACATGTACGCCATCGCTTCCCACGTGAGTAGATTGACTATTTCTAGTCAAATCACACAAATGACCTAAAATTCTATGTGTAGTGGAATCTAAATGTTATGCACTAGGTAGATGTTAAAAATAGATAATAAATGATAAAGTATATAAAAATTATACAAAAATGAAAAAGGCCTAAAAGATAAAAATGTGTGTGAAATATCATGAACACGCGAGAAATGATCCTAATACTAAAACGATCTAAAGGCCTAGCATTGGACTAGCCTATTTTTTAAAAATTCTCCGCTAGCGTTGGACTAGCGAAGAAACCAGGATTAACCACAACTAGCGTTGGACTAGTGTGGCGACGATACACATATATAATGATAAAGCAAATAAATAAATAAAGCATAGATTGAAATAATAATCACATAAAAAAAACACATAATAGCACATAAGAGCATATAACACATAAGCATGGTATTCTAGATGCAAGTTCCTAAGGAAAACGAATAAAACACACAAGCACATAACACACATAGCACACAAAAGCCCTAACTATTACACCGAAGAAGCCTAATTACAATCTAAAAATAAAAAGGTAACCTATCTAGCCTATCTATTACATTTTCTATCTAAATACAAAATTTTGCTAAATAGAATATTACCTATCTATTACATTTCTTTGAATAATCAAAAATTAAATTCGAATAAATAATATGACATAAATAAATAAAAACTCTCACATGGATAAAAATTATAAGCACAAAAACACGTAGAAAAACACATAGGAGCACGTAGGAGCACATAAAAAGAAATATTGGAAGGGTAATCGAGGTACCTCTCATTCGTAAACCCGGTATAAATGGCTACTAAAATGAACAAACATGTCAAAATTATCACTATTTAATAAATCAATCACTAATTGAATAATTTTCTACCGATCACTATGAACATGCTATGATAATTCAAACAATTATAGCAATAATAAACAAAATAAGAGAAAGAAAAATAATGATAACAATAATTAATCATTTAGGAGAAAAATGAAAATTGTTTAAGTAAAAATAAGTTAGTAAATAAATAAATAAATAAAGCAAAACAACAAAGATAAAATAAAATAAAACTAATAATAATATTAATAATAATAATAGAGGATAAAATACAATAATACATACATTGAAATTTTAACACCTCAAATAAGAATTATTAAAATAACTAAAAGGGAAATAGAGAGACTAATTTGAACATTAATTAGACTAACAAGACCCCATTCTAGAACATTAATTATAAGTTTGATAAAAATAAATAAAGAAAATGTAAAAAGAAATAATTTAAAGCTTTGAGGACTTAACTAATTTTAATTAATACTTTTTTTTTTTTTACAAAAATAAAATATTATAAGATTTGGATTAAAAGTGAAAATTTAAGCAATATTCTAAAGTGAAAAATGTAATTTTCAACAAACAAAAGAGTAAAATTATAATTTTAAACCCTAATTAAGGTAATGACATAGTTTACAACAAATTTAAAAGCTAAAATGTAATCTTCAGCAAGTATAATACCCAAAAATAAAAATTTCCAGCAATACTTAAAGCTAAAAATATAATTTCAGCAAAGTCATTAAATAATACCTAATTTTCAGCAAACATTTAGGGTCAAATTATAATTTTCAGCTATATAAAAGGGCCAAAAATAAAAATTCCAGCAACTACAAGTATTAAAATACAAATTCCAGCAACAAATAAAAGGCTAAAATATAATTCTAATAATTAATGGAGGTCTTAAAACAAATTCCAGCAACATAAAGGACCAAAATATAAATTCCAGCAACAACAAGGGCCAAAAAATAAAATTTCAGCAAATTTGAGGACAAAAATGCAAAAATTCCAGCAATGTGAGGGACCAAATTGCAAATTCCAGCTACATTCAAGGACTAAAACAGAATTCCAGCAACATTTAAAGCCTAAAATACAATAACAGCAAGCTTGGGAGGTAAAATTGTAATTTCCATAAATATCAGAGGGTAAAATTGCAATTCCAGAAAAATTATAGGGGTCAAAATGTAATTACCGACAAATATAGGGGTCAAAATGAAAAATTAAAAAACGTAGGGGGCAAAATTATAATTATCTAAAAGTTGAGGGACCTAAATGCAATTAATCGGGACCTAATTGCAAAGAAAATTAAATTATGGGGGTCAATCTACAATAAACAGAAATTTAAATGCACAAATCAAACATTTTCAGGGCCACAGTAGCATTACTGAAAATATAAGGACTATAAAATAAATATCTATTATTAATTAAAAATAAATAAATAAAAACTAACTAACCAAAACGACGTAGTTTT